>OY757309.1:187995791-188309204 GCA_963583905.1 Stenurella melanura | reverse complement strand
AAATTATGAACAGTGAGGATTTTAGGAAAAAACATTATAGTCAGCATATTAAAACACGTACAGTGGATATTTATAGGAAAAAAATATTATAGCTGTTATAGAAGGCATGCGCAGTAGGAAACTTTGTACACCTTTTCTATCTCTGACGTCATACTAATACATTTTCAAGATAGGTGGAGTACCATTGAACATATAATAACATAGACTCCTAACAATTCATACTGCATTAACGAATTCGATTAAATAGAATATTTCAACCTCATGAAGGCCAATTTTACTTTGTACACCTTTTCTATCTATGACGTCATACTAATACATTTTCAAGATAGGTGGAGTACCATTGAACATATAATAACATAGACTCCTAACAATTCATACTACATGAACGAATTCGATTAAATAGAATATTTCAACCTCATGAAGGCCAATTTTACGGGGTACACTAAATATCAAGTTGACACAAAAGTGTCAAAAAGACCCTTAACTTAAACAGTTTATGAAACAAAATCTAAGATTCATTAAAATAAAATGAAAAAAAACCAAGAGACATCATTTAACATGTCAATACGAAAAATGTCATAGATCCAAGAAATATATTTATCTTATGGTAAGAATAGCAAGTAAAATATATATCAGAGCATCTAGATTAGCAGAACAAATTAACTTAAAATCATTTTCGCTTATATTTTTGGTTGTTTAGACTTGAATAACACACGCGGAGGTGTACTTAACATTTTTAAAATCAATTATTCGGTGGGTGCACCACGCCACATTAGTTAAGGATCTGGTACTTTTTAATTTTAAAAATAAATAATGTCTCACCTCCAGGAATTCAAACTGCAAGGTACACTGCACATGCACTCGCACACGCACGCACACGCGCATACACACGCGCGCGCGCACACACACACACACACACACACACCCGCACACACACACACACACACGGGTACCTTAGATGTTTAAAGGCGTAGTAACTGCTAAAAATAATCAATGACATAACCCTTATGACTCATAAGCAGGTTTACTTACATATACCAACAAGATATTCCAACTTCAAATGGATAATCGAAGAATTGTAACTGGAAAGGCCGTAGAGATACATATACCAGTTCCCCAGTATCGACATATAATAAAATAGACACCTAACGATGCATGTTGTATTAGCGAAACCGATCAAAGCGAATATAATAGCCTCAGTACAGCAGGTCGGCCGCAAATTTTTTACTCTGATATACTAGACATCTAATAATAGTATTACCTAACATATTATGGCCGAGAGAGAGCCTGTACTTAAACTTTTATCAGTTTAACGAAACAAAAATCTAAAATTCATAAATTTACTTTACAATACAACGGGAGACAAAATTCCTGTGCCTCCGTAATAAAAGGCATAACTATAATATAAATTTCGCGATGTCTGATCGAAAGAGAAATTTACTAGGAAATTATAGACAACAAGTAGGATCACCCCAAAGTATTTTTACCAAGAGGGTCCTACTTTTAAGATTTAGCCACTTTAACGAAACAAATATCTAAAAGTCATAAAATTACTTGATAAAAAACACACACACACCCCCACGCACCCACACACACACACACACACGCCTTAATTATTAACGAACAACTGCTACAGACAACTAAAAATATCTGTACAGGCACCTTAGATGTTTAAAGGCGTAGTAATTGCCAAGAATAATCAATGACGTAACGCATAGGCAGGTTTACTTACATATACCCACATAATATCCCAACTTGAAATGGATAATCGAAGAGTTGTAGACACCTGTGCCATAGGAATGTAATTCATCTATAGGTTTAACTGAAAAGGCCGTAGAGATACAAAGTCCAATTACTACGGTATAGACATATAATAATAAAATAGACACCTAACGTTGCATGCTATATTAGCGAAACCGATCAAGGCGAATATATTAGCTTCAGTACAACAGGCCGGTCTCAAATATTACTCCGATATACTAGACACCTAATAGGATCACCTAACATATTAGGGTCAAGAGGGCCTTTCTTTAAACTTTATCAGTTTAACGAAACAAAATCTCAAACTCATAAAAATCGATCCTACAAAACAGCTGGAGAAAAAATTCCTGTACATCCGTAATAAGAGGTATATCTATAATATGAATTTCGCGATGTATCATCGAAATAGAAATTTACACGAAAATTATAGACATCAAGTAGAAACACCCAACGTATTTTATCAAGAGGGTCCTACTTTAAGATTTGGCCATTTTAACGAAACAAATATCCAAAAATCATAAAATTACTCTATATAAAACAACTAGAAGCAAATATTGTCAAATCCATGACGTCATAAATTTAAAGAGTACTAGCACCGGATGTCTTTATCGTAATTACTGAGGTGACCTCGACTTGAAAAAAACGGTTATTCATACTGGTCGATACTCTACATTACGCTAACTAAGAATCTAATACCTTAATTTAAAATATAAGAATAATATATTCTGCACACGATCAACACATCTGAATCGTCTAAGTTTACCGTATGGTACCTCCAACAGCATCACCTCGTAACACAGCCTCATATCATTATATCATTATATTGCAAATCTCTACATGTATTTTTTCTATATATATATATGTTGTCACCACTTCAATTAACTGATCGCATATTTTTAAAAATAAATATTATTTAAGTTAGCCTGTTCTTGCTAGATAAAGTTAACATTTTTACACAGCATCCTTCATGAAATACTTTTAGGCCTACTGGAGGTAGGTGATAGGTTATAATTAAGAAAGCCCCAATGACCATATCTGAAAAATCAAGACGAAGTTACGGTTTAATTCTAATATGTATTCATTTATAAATAACGGCTACGACTCACCTCCCACCTCTATCCCCTACCATAATTCGGAACAGACCCCACGACCCCAGAACTCTCCATCATAAGCCGGGAACATTTACTATACCAGATTCTCCTTCCAAATTGTATAAGGAAGTGTATCTTTTATGAAAATACCTTGAAAATGCACCAGCAAAATCAAGAGTTGCAAGGCCAATAACGTATTTATATCAGTTTTGCGTGACATAGCACCCCCTACTTAATGACGGGGCCGCTAAATACTGTGGAAGAGTTCTATGAAGTGGTGGAGAATTCCGTGACATGAGGGGGGTTAATAACCTCAACACGTGAAGTTTAGGTACTTACAACGTACTACTAGGGAACTTTCGAGAACGACGAAATGAAAAAATTAGTCTGCCTCTAATTTTTCTTTAGAGGATATAAAATACAGTACTTCAAATATTAGGTAAATATAGTAAAATGACAAAGTGGGTCAACAGATTAACTAGTTTATATCTCCCTCTCCATAACTTAGGTATATATTATGAGTTATAAGACCTCGTGTTGCTACAAATTTATCGTGTACTTACCTATAGAGCCCCATACCCAACCCACACCAACAGCTACATACTTTTTAATAATGAAACTGTACCTAGTCAAAGTAGTTATGTCTATCTATTTATTTGCGATACATAATACTGATAAAACACACTAACTACCTAATTTATTTAAAAATAAAAGTTTTTTATTTAAAATAATAGTTACTACCTCATAAAAAGACCCCTTAGTCCATGGCACATAGAAAACATTTTCGCCTGCCTTGCAGTTTTCAAAGAAGCAGATATTATTATAATTATGATTAAGGAAAAGTTTATGTTTTAGATATGAAAATAACAGAGCAGTATTTCTTCTTCAAAAATTCTTATATCATTATATTTCAGAAATAAATAATAAGTCGCCTGACTCGTTTAACTTATTCTTGCCGTCTATATCTAGATTCTAGAAACTAATGAAAAGTTTTCTCTGTTAATAAATAAACATTTCATGCACAGGCTCCCTAGATCGGAAAATGTGATATACACAAGATTTCAGATTAAGTAGATACTGTTTTTACATGAAGACTATCACATACATTTTATTCATTATTTGTCAATGTACAGAGGGACTTGCAATTTAAAACAGGGATATGTCTGGTGATTTTATGTTTGTAAACTGATTTACATGAAATATCGTAAACATTATTTTCAACTATTTGGAGTACACAGAGGAAGTAGATACCCATTATTAATAGAAACTTTGCAGTTAGATATTTTGTACAGGGTCACCTAATCTAAAATTCCTAGTTAGAGTAGATAATATTATCAATTTAGTTGGTGCCCCAGAACACAGAAATTCCCTAAAAATGTTTTTCCAACAAATTATTGAATATTTGTAATAAGAATACATAAAATGATGAGATATCATAGTTGATATCAATGTTGAAATTTAAAAAATATGTGTATATATATATATATATATATATATATATATATATATATATATATATATAGGCTATTGGTAACATATACATAACGTCCTCCACCGGTAGTCTCCGAACTATTCTCAAGTGCGGATGAAGTAAACATTCTCGAGGTCCATGAAGAACCCCGTTACTTGTTATTATCTAACACATACTGATTATAAGGTACAAATCAAAGAAATTTAAATTAGTTTTTAAATTTAATCCATTGATTTTTTATTTATCAACATTAGGTTAGACATGATGGTCGAGGCCATCCTTCCTTTGAAGAGGTGAATGTCTAGGTTATATGAAGGTCATATAGGTCAACAACCCTTGGTTTTAATTAACATGTTTCCACTAGGTTAGATCGGATTTCGCCTATACGACGTCAAGTATTTTCAGTATCCCCGCCACTTCATGGTCTATTAGGTACGATGGTTAGGTTAGGTACAATGCTCGCGCCGCGGCCTTCGTACCTAACCTAACCATCGTACCTAATAGACCATGAAGTGGCGGGGATACTGAAAATACTTGACGTCGTATAGGCGAAATCCGATCTAACCTAGTGGAAACATGTTAATTAAAACCAAGGGTTGTTGACCTATATGACCTTCATATAACCTAGACATTCACCTCTTCAAAGGAAGGATGGCCTCGACCATCATGTCTAACCTAATGTTGATAAATAAAAAATCAATGGATTAAATTTAAAAACTAATTTAAATTTCTTTGATTTGTACCTTATAATCAGTATGTGTTAGATAATAACAAGTAACGGGGTTCTTCATGGACCTCGAGAATGTTTACTTCATCCGCACTTGAGAATAGTTCGGAGACTACCGGTGGAGGACGTTATGTATATGTTACCAATAGCCTATATATATATATATATATATATATATATATATATATATATATACACATATTTTTTAAATTTCAACATTGATATCAACTATGATATCTCATCATTTTATGTATTCTTATTACAAATATTCAATAATTTGTTGGAAAAACATTTTTAGGGAATTTCTGTGTTCTGGGGCACCAACTAAATTGATAATATTATCTACTCTAACTAGGAATTTTAGATTAGGTGACCCTGTACAAAATATCTAACTGCAAAGTTTCTATTAATAATGGGTATCTACTTCCTCTGTGTACTCCAAATAGTTGAAAATAATGTTTACGATATTTCATGTAAATCAGTTTACAAACATAAAATCACCAGACATATCCCTGTTTTAAATTGCAAGTCCCTCTGTACATTGACAAATAATGAATAAAATGTATGTGATAGTCTTCATGTAAAAACAGTATCTACTTAATCTGAAATCTTGTGTATATCACATTTTCCGATCTAGGGAGCCTGTGCATGAAATGTTTATTTATTAACAGAGAAAACTTTTCATTAGTTTCTAGAATCTAGATATAGACGGCAAGAATAAGTTAAACGAGTCAGGCGACTTATTATTTATTTCTGAAATATAATGATATAAGAATTTTTGAAGAAGAAATACTGCTCTGTTATTTTCATATCTAAAACATAAACTTTTCCTTAATCATAATTATAATAATATCTGCTTCTTTGAAAACTGCAAGGCAGGCGAAAATGTTTTCTATGTGCCATGGACTAAGGGGTCTTTTTATGAGGTAGTAACTATTATTTTAAATAAAAAACTTTTATTTTTAAATAAATTAGGTAGTTAGTGTGTTTTATCAGTATTATGTATCGCAAATAAATAGATAGACATAACTACTTTGACTAGGTACAGTTTCATTATTAAAAAGTATGTAGCTGTTGGTGTGGGTTGGGTATGGGGCTCTATAGGTAAGTACACGATAAATTTGTAGCAACACGAGGTCTTATAACTCATAATATATACCTAAGTTATGGAGAGGGAGATATAAACTAGTTAATCTGTTGACCCACTTTGTCATTTTACTATATTTACCTAATATTTGAAGTACTGTATTTTATATCCTCTAAAGAAAAATTAGAGGCAGACTAATTTTTTCATTTCGTCGTTCTCGAAAGTTCCCTAGTAGTACGTTGTAAGTACCTAAACTTCACGTGTTGAGGTTATTAACCCCCCTCATGTCACGGAATTCTCCACCACTTCATAGAACTCTTCCACAGTATTTAGCGGCCCCGTCATTAAGTAGGGGGTGCTATGTCACGCAAAACTGATATAAATACGTTATTGGCCTTGCAACTCTTGATTTTGCTGGTGCATTTTCAAGGTATTTTCATAAAAGATACACTTCCTTATACAATTTGGAAGGAGAATCTGGTATAGTAAATGTTCCCGGCTTATGATGGAGAGTTCTGGGGTCGTGGGGTCTGTTCCGAATTATGGTAGGGGATAGAGGTGGGAGGTGAGTCGTAGCCGTTATTTATAAATGAATACATATTAGAATTAAACCGTAACTTCGTCTTGATTTTTCAGATATGGTCATTGGGGCTTTCTTAATTATAACCTATCACCTACCTCCAGTAGGCCTAAAAGTATTTCATGAAGGATGCTGTGTAAAAATGTTAACTTTATCTAGCAAGAACAGGCTAACTTAAATAATATTTATTTTTAAAAATATGCGATCAGTTAATTGAAGTGGTGACAACATATATATATATAGAAAAAATACATGTAGAGATTTGCAATATAATGATATAATGATATGAGGCTGTGTTACGAGGTGATGCTGTTGGAGGTACCATACGGTAAACTTAGACGATTCAGATGTGTTGATCGTGTGCAGAATATATTATTCTTATATTTTAAATTAAGGTATTAGATTCTTAGTTAGCGTAATGTAGAGTATCGACCAGTATGAATAACCGTTTTTTTCAAGTCGAGGTCACCTCAGTAATTACGATAAAGACATCCGGTGCTAGTACTCTTTAAATTTATGACGTCATGGATTTGACAATATTTGCTTCTAGTTGTTTTATATAGAGTAATTTTATGATTTTTGGATATTTGTTTCGTTAAAATGGCCAAATCTTAAAGTAGGACCCTCTTGATAAAATACGTTGGGTGTTTCTACTTGATGTCTATAATTTTCGTGTAAATTTCTATTTCGATGATACATCGCGAAATTCATATTATAGATATACCTCTTATTACGGATGTACAGGAATTTTTTCTCCAGCTGTTTTGTAGGATCGATTTTTATGAGTTTGAGATTTTGTTTCGTTAAACTGATAAAGTTTAAAGAAAGGCCCTCTTGACCCTAATATGTTAGGTGATCCTATTAGGTGTCTAGTATATCGGAGTAATATTTGAGACCGGCCTGTTGTACTGAAGCTAATATATTCGCCTTGATCGGTTTCGCTAATATAGCATGCAACGTTAGGTGTCTATTTTATTATTATATGTCTATACCGTAGTAATTGGACTTTGTATCTCTACGGCCTTTTCAGTTAAACCTATAGATGAATTACATTCCTATGGCACAGGTGTCTACAACTCTTCGATTATCCATTTCAAGTTGGGATATTATGTGGGTATATGTAAGTAAACCTGCCTATGCGTTACGTCATTGATTATTCTTGGCAATTACTACGCCTTTAAACATCTAAGGTGCCTGTACAGATATTTTTAGTTGTCTGTAGCAGTTGTTCGTTAATAATTAAGGCGTGTGTGTGTGTGTGTGTGGGTGCGTGGGGGTGTGTGTGTGTTTTTTATCAAGTAATTTTATGACTTTTAGATATTTGTTTCGTTAAAGTGGCTAAATCTTAAAAGTAGGACCCTCTTGGTAAAAATACTTTGGGGTGATCCTACTTGTTGTCTATAATTTCCTAGTAAATTTCTCTTTCGATCAGACATCGCGAAATTTATATTATAGTTATGCCTTTTATTACGGAGGCACAGGAATTTTGTCTCCCGTTGTATTGTAAAGTAAATTTATGAATTTTAGATTTTTGTTTCGTTAAACTGATAAAAGTTTAAGTACAGGCTCTCTCTCGGCCATAATATGTTAGGTAATACTATTATTAGATGTCTAGTATATCAGAGTAAAAATTTGCGGCCGACCTGCTGTACTGAGGCTATTATATTCGCTTTGATCGGTTTCGCTAATACAACATGCATCGTTAGGTGTCTATTTTATTATATGTCGATACTGGGGAACTGGTATATGTATCTCTACGGCCTTTCCAGTTACAATTCTTCGATTATCCATTTGAAGTTGGAATATCTTGTTGGTATATGTAAGTAAACCTGCTTATGAGTCATAAGGGTTATGTCATTGATTATTTTTAGCAGTTACTACGCCTTTAAACATCTAAGGTACCCGTGTGTGTGTGTGTGTGTGCGGGTGTGTGTGTGTGTGTGTGTGTGTGCGCGCGCGCGTGTGTATGCGCGTGTGCGTGCGTGTGCGAGTGCATGTGCAGTGTACCTTGCAGTTTGAATTCCTGGAGGTGAGACATTATTTATTTTTAAAATTAAAAAGTACCAGATCCTTAACTAATGTGGCGTGGTGCACCCACCGAATAATTGATTTTAAAAATGTTAAGTACACCTCCGCGTGTGTTATTCAAGTCTAAACAACCAAAAATATAAGCGAAAATGATTTTAAGTTAATTTGTTCTGCTAATCTAGATGCTCTGATATATATTTTACTTGCTATTCTTACCATAAGATAAATATATTTCTTGGATCTATGACATTTTTCGTATTGACATGTTAAATGATGTCTCTTGGTTTTTTTTCATTTTATTTTAATGAATCTTAGATTTTGTTTCATAAACTGTTTAAGTTAAGGGTCTTTTTTGACACTTTTGTGTCAACTTGATATTTAGTGTACCCCGTAAAATTGGCCTTCATGAGGTTGAAATATTCTATTTAATCGAATTCGTTCATGTAGTATGAATTGTTAGGAGTCTATGTTATTATATGTTCAATGGTACTCCACCTATCTTGAAAATGTATTAGTATGACGTCATAGATAGAAAAGGTGTACAAAGTAAAATTGGCCTTCATGAGGTTGAAATATTCTATTTAATCGAATTCGTTAATGCAGTATGAATTGTTAGGAGTCTATGTTATTATATGTTCAATGGTACTCCACCTATCTTGAAAATGTATTAGTATGACGTCAGAGATAGAAAAGGTGTACAAAGTTTCCTACTGCGCATGCCTTCTATAACAGCTATAATATTTTTTTCCTATAAATATCCACTGTACGTGTTTTAATATGCTGACTATAATGTTTTTTCCTAAAATCCTCACTGTTCATAATTTTTGTTTTTTGACTACCACACTGGTTTTCTCCTCTGTGCATGCTTTTCTCTATAAGTTTGTGTATGTAGCGTCATTATCGGTTTTGGATTGCGTCTTCGTAATAGAATCGGGTAAACATATTAATATTATTATATGATGATTAAACTTAATTTAGCTTGCCCATTACAGTATTTTTAGCATTATGTGGCATTTCTTGCTATATCTTACGAATTTTAGTTTTTGTGTTGATTTGATTTCGTGGAAACTTAAATATGAATATCTGAAACTTTTTAAGCTCCTTTGTTTATTAACCTGTAGGGGAGTCTCTAGTTGTCTTGTCTTGAGTTAATTTTAATTTTCGTTTCGCTGTAAACGGGGGTAAAATTTTATTTTGTATTGTGTTTGATATCTAGCATGCTGACGTAAGAGATTGTATCGATAGGGTTTTATTTTCAATTTTATTTAGGTTTGACATCGATAACTCATAAATATGAATATTTGCAATTTTCTGAGATTTTGTTGATAATTTGATATAGGTGTACTGATATTTCACTAAATTCCTAATGATACCTGAAATTTAGAATAATATGCGTGCAGGCGAGTGGGTTCTTACCTAATGATACTTTTAATTTCGAATAGAGGGTCATTTGAATTGGTGGAGGAGTCCTTTTTTTGATGAATTTTAGGTTTTGTTTCACAAAATGGACAGATCTTAATGGTTAGTATACCTTCGTAAAATTCGTCATCATGAGTCTAGAATATTCGGTTTAATCAGCTTCGCTAATACAGTATCCGTCGCTAGGGTGTCTATTTTATATGTTCAGCATGGTGCGATTTGTTCTTAAAATGCAGTAGTATGACGGCAGAAATAGAAAGGCTGTACACTGCGCATGCGCATGCCTTCTATAGCAGCTATAACATTTTCCTTATAAATCTCCCCTGCGTGTATTTTCCTATTACGTCTATAATGTTTTTCCTAAAATATCCACTACTGATATTTTTATTTGGCTACCATGACGTTTTTCTTCGATATTTCCCAACTGCGCATGCTTCTCTTGGTGCGTTTATGATTTTTTTTTGTGTACACCCCTCCCCACTACTTTAAAATGTATGTATTTGAATTTATTATTCTGTTAACGTCTTGTGTTATCCTTATCTTTAAAATCCATCGGCTTGATATAATTGCAATTACCAAGTCAGCATTTATTTATTATGTTACTGCCTGATGCCTACCGACTTGTTAGGGCCTGTCGTTTTTATTATCATGCAGCCGTGTAATTATTTTATCTCTGGATAAAAATACTATTTTCAATGTGTAATGAACTTCATTAGTTATGATCGAAACAATGGGTTTATTCATTCATATAATATACTAGGTAGTGATCTGTACCTTACAGTTTTTAACTTTGATTAGTAGTTATATGTCATTCATTTAATTATACAATTTTATACTATAATGTAAAACTTTCTATCACCACGATATTTTAGGTAGTTCCCATTTTTGTTCTAGAGAATTAACCATTGTCTTAGTTTATGTAATATTATTTGCCTAAAAAATTAAAATAATATACCATGTGTTTCCTGAAAATCGGTTGTGGAATGATACCTTTCGTGTATGGCAGGTTATCATTGATTTATTGAAGTGTAGCTTATTGTATGACTTGGGGAAGTAGTACAATTTTTATAATATGTTATCAATTTATAGGTGTGTGGCAAATGATTTTTGAATCTGAAATACTTTTACACCCCCAGAATAAATTTTTATTAGTCTGTAATAAGAATATCACTTTACAATAAATATAGCGCTCGGCTTCATTGGGTAGACAATTTTTCAAGTTCTGGGTATCCATTACTAATAAACCTGTCTGGAATATTATTTCATACCTAGATTCCGTTAATGTCTTACTTCGACTCATAGACTAGTATCCATTGTGAATAAAATTTTTATTGTAATCATCGAGATGATGTCCCTGTACTCAGCTGAATTTTTTATCTAGCTAAAATATATACCAAATTATTTTTCTGTACTTCCTCATTTTTTCGCTGGTGATTTTATTGTCGTATCTTGGCTGTGGTGCCTCTTAATCTATAAAAGTTATAAATTTGTTGAAGTATGTACGAATTTTTTTTTTTTTTTGTATGTTATGCATTGCTTTGAGACACTCTTCCATTTTGTTTTTCGTCTTACTTTAACATTTTGCTTCTGTGGGTACATTTCTTTATAAATACTGCACCGGCGAAAGCTCTACTGGATATATTAAATTCCATGTTTGCTTCATTGATATAAGAATAAAAATTTGCTTTTAAACGTAATAAACTAAAATATTTGTCTAGAAGAGGAGTATGCATTATCTAACTCGATCTTCGGATCTAGATGGACCTATTGTTACATTTTAAGAAATTTAAATAAATTTCATTACGATAGGCTTTACTGCGCATGTGTGACGTCGTTCTCTAGGAGGATTAGTAAATAACACCATTATAGATATTGAAGCCAATGTCTCGATAGCTTATGCGATAAGACGTTGTACTTTCAACCCAGAGTTCGTTAGTTCGAATCCTGATGGCCGCTGGATTTTTTCATTGAAAATAATTACAGGAAAATTATATGTATCATGTGACCCCTCTATCGGAAGATATAAGTATTCAGAGTTTAAAGTAATGATTGTTAGATGGCGCTGTTGGACCATTACAAGTTGAACTATGTGGGCAACAGCCGAAAACTTAGGGAGAGGCCCTACTGCCAGATTAGGGTTGTGCCAGTTTCCATAATTAGAAGGCGGGCCATTGCCGAAAGTAGGAGGTTGGCTATCTGCCTAAATTAGTAGATGGGGCGCTTGCTAGAAAATTAGTAGGCGGGTCCCTTGCCCGAAATTTAAGGAGGGGGCCTACTGCCAAACTATGTGTGGGTCTACGTCTAAAATTAGGAGGCCGCTTGTTAGAATGAGGAGGCTGGCTATCTGCCTAAATTAGTGACTGGGTCACTTGCCCCAAATTAGTAGGCGGGTCCCTTGCCCGAAATTTAAGGAGAGGGCCTACTGCCTAAATTAGAGGACGGGCTAACTGCCCCAAAATTAGTAGCCAGGTCCCTTGCCCGGAATTTAAGGAGGGGGCCTACTGCCAAACTATGTGTGGGCCTACGGCTAAAATTAGGAGGCGCGACCACTTGCCAGAATTAGGAGGTTGGCTATCTGCCTAAATTAGTGACTGGGCCACTTGCCCGAAATTAGTAGGTGGGTCCCTTTCCCCGAAATTTAAGGAGAGGGCTTTACTGCCCAAATTAGTGGGTGGACCACTTGTCCAAAATTAGTAAGCGGGTCCCTTGCCCGGAATTTAAGGAGAGGGCTTACTACCCAAATTAGTGGCTGGACCACTTGTCCAAAATTAGTAGGCGGGTCCCTTGCCCCGGAATTTAAGGAAGGCATACAGCCAAAATTAGGGGGTGGACCACTTGTCCAAAATTAGTAAGCGGGTCCCTTGCCCGGAATTTAAGGAGAGGGCTTACTGCCCAAATTAGTGGCTGGACCACTTGTCCAAAATTAGTAGGCGGGTCCCTTGCCCCGGAATTTAAGGAGAGGGCTTACTGCCCAAATTAGTGGCTGGACCACTTGTCCAAAATTAGTAGGCGGGTCCCTTCCCCGGAATTTAAGGAAGGCATACAGAAAAAATTAAGGGGTGGGCCAACTGCCCAAAATTAGAGGGTGGGCCAAGTGCCCAAATTAGATGGTGGGCCAAGTGGCCTAAATTAGGGTGGGCCATCTGCCCAAAATTAGGGAGTGGGCCAACTAGCCTAAATTAGGGTGGGCCATCTGCCCAAAATTAGGGGGTCAATGTCTGGACTGTCTCGCGGAAGTGACCCCATACCTACTGAAGGGGTGGGATATATGTATATGTAAATAGGAGAAAATGAGTAAGCAAGCTGTGTAGAGCACAAATACTTGAGGTTTGGTGCATAGCTATACTAGAAGCCAAGCCCTCAGATTTCTTTAGAATATTTTTCAACCCCCCCACCACCACCACTCTATTAATAAAGGGGTTGATGAAATAGACCTAAGATATTCACTTGAAATTTTTGTTGAAGGGGTGGAGGGGGGGTGTGTAATTGGGAAAAATCAGTAGAGCAAGCTAGTAAGAGACCAGAACTTCATTTTTGGCCTATGTGGCCGACAGACACCTAGCGTCGTTGTTGTAAAACTTCTGAATTTGATAAATTTTCATAACTAGATTCATATTCTTCAGTTTTTTCGTCTCCACGCCGACCGACGCCTAACGTCGCTTTTGTAACACTTCTGAATTTGATAAATTTTGATACCTAGATTCATATTCTTGTATCTTCATGTCTTGACGCCGATCGACGCCTTGCGTCGTTTCTGTAAAACTTGTATTTGATTAATTTTGATATCTAAATTCATGTTCTTTCATTTTTACGTCTCGACGCCTAGCGTCGTTTTTGTAAAACTTGTGTTTGATAAATTTTGACACCTAGGTTAATGCTATCGCATTTTTACGATACCCATTTTTTGTGGAATATTAATGTTAATGTAATATTAAACTTTCCTTTATTTCTATCCCCTGTACATTTTGCGGATTTTGTAAATATCATGTCAGGCTTGAAATTTAGTCAAGTTAATTTTCAATGTCTTAACGAAGTTAAGTGCAAATATAGTCAAGAAATTTACCTTTAAAGAGACTTGGAAGGAAAATCTGGATGTGGTAGTAGTGATTCCTTGCGCAGCGGTTTCTAATTCTAAAATGAAATTTTTTGAGCATAATTTTATACCACCCCCTTCAACCCCCTTGGAGTGACAGCTATCCCTTTAAAATTTCTAAGTAAAACGAGGGTGCGTGTGATAGCTTATTTGAAAGGGTTTTTAATTTTGTATCCAGCAATATAAAATTTTTTTAATTTCTCTTAATTTTTTTTATCTAAAAATATTGCATTTTTTATGTTAGTAAGTAAGCAGAAGAACATGAAACAGTTTAAATCAAATGTTCAAACTGGGCGCCCATTGCTTCTTGACAACAATGGAAACGATGCTGAAATTCTTCTAAAACATTTTGTATCGTTTCCGGAGTGATTTGATTAATTTCTTGCCTTAATTCTGTCTTGTAAATCATCGACGTTATGTCTGTTGAAGTAGACTTTCGATTTTAAGTAACCCCATAAAGAAATAGTCATGCGGGGTCAAATCGGGAGAACGGGCAGGCCACTCAAATTTACCGTGTCTACCGATTCACCCATTGGGAAAAACTTGATTGAAATAGGTTCTTACTTCCAATGAAAAATGTGGTGTAGCTCCGTCCTGTTGATACCAAATATTTCTATCAATTTCATTAGGGTTGTCGTCATCTGTGAAAAATATTCTTAACTCTGGAACTAAGAAATTTTGCAAGAAATCCAAGTAACGCGCGCCAGTTAATGTGCTATCAAAGATAATTTGAGAATTTATAATTCCAGCCCAAACCTTTACCTTCTCAGGATTGAGTATTGGCCTCCAATATCCAATGTGGATTTTCTGTACTCCAGTATCTACACTTCTGTTTGTTGATATATTTTTCATGATTTCGCAAAATTTCAATCGCCGATCAGGGTCATCGTCGTTAAGTTTTTGAACCAAATGAATTTTATATTGGCGGTATTTTTCATTTTTTAGAAGACGTAATATGTACGTTTTATTAACATTATTGTCGGCGGCAACTTGTCTTGTTGGTTTATGTGGATTACCTTGAATATCTAACAATATATCCAATTTCTTTTTATCATCTAAAATGCAATTCCTGCCAGATTTAGGAATATCTGACATTTCTAAATTCACGAAATTTGTTTTCTGCTCTACTAACCGTAGACTTAGAAATGCGACGGTCAGGATACTTAGTATTGAAAATTTCGCATACCTGCTTCTGCGTTCTTGTTTTATCACCACATCCTAATAATATAAAAATTTCAATTCTTTGGGTAATAGAAAGACTTATTGTTAAAATAATGATCAACTTGACAATCAGCGATAAATAAGTAGAATCATAAGTTTGCACAGATGTAGCAGATAAAGGAAGTATAATTTTTTCTGATATTTATGTAAAAAGACGGTATAAAAAACGATACATTTAAATTTAACGGTAGGACGTGACACAAAATTAATTAGGGTCGGTTTTTCAATATCCAGTTAGAAGTGCCAGATAGGTAGCTGCTAGTTACGCTTAGCTGGAAGTTATATCTATGGTAGTGTTTATCAACAGTAATTTAACTGCCAGCTACGTATTCATGAGTTGAATTATTTCTTAGCTATGTTGGCACTACTGATTCTACTTGAAATTTCTTTCAATTGGTTTAATTCAAATTGCGCGCGCGTTTTAGTGACAGTTTATCTAATTTAACCTCAAAATTCATTGCGTTGTCTAGCGTGTTGATTGATGTTCTGTTCTTAATTTTGTGCGTTTGTGTATCAGCAATAATTGCAATAGAGAGCGTAAAAAGGAAAAACGGTGCTAACTACACTTTAAGTGATTGGAGAAACGGAATTATTCCTGCAACTTCCTCTATCATCTCAAGGATATGTAAAACAGTTTCTTTACGCAGTCGAAATATTATTAAAAAATCTTTATCATCATAATTCTCAAAATTATTTTCTCTTCCCTTATGATATAGGGTCTCGCAACGCAACGCATTGAAAAAGTATTAAAATATGAATCTTTCCGTATGGAATCAAAAACATATTTTTATTTCCAGTGGCATCGTTAATGCATTTTTTAAAACATTCCCAGAATATTCAAAGGCTAAGTTGTACATTTTGATGGCTTGTCCATACATTAGATTCGTATATGGCCTCGCTTGTACCTCCGTTAGGAAATGATTAGATGTAAAAGGTAATGTGTACAGGTACTTCTTTATATTCATATGGTTCTAATTTAAATGCTTTTGTTAATTTACCAGTCCCCTTGTATTGAGCTCTAAATGAAAATAAATCTGCTAACATATCTAACCCTAACAAATATGTGAAAAAAGGTAGAACACAAAATAATATTTTCACATTCAGGTATCATCACAGTTTTTGGAATGAATGATTATGTTATAGTTTATAACCCAGAAAACACGGTTAGGCAATAAGCCACTATATACATAACATGACGGTTCGTGATATTACAGATGGCTGATAAAGTTATTCCTCATAGATGTACAGTATAGAAACAAAGGACTGGACCGCTATATGTGGAAACACTATGCATATGAACAGTCGCCTATTAATCAGGGACTGAGAGCGTGAGAGCAGAATTATATCCTGGCTTCATTCTTATTCTGGAGAACAAAATGTTATGAGAGCAAAAAATAGTATAATATAAAATTTTCTCCATAACCTAGGCTCTTTTATTGTCGAGCTTCTATAGATAGAAAAAAATTCAAAAGTATGCTACTAACCTCATACCGCGACAAAAAACAAAAAGTCCCTATATCATCATTTGTTTATATAAAATTAGCAAACTTTAAATCCCATGTTTTCGTACGTTCCTGGTGTTATAAGGGTAGTTTCTGGGAACTCGAGCGGAAGAAAAAAAAAATTCTCTCTAACTTCGAAGCATGTACAATAGGGTGGAACGAAAAATTATTTCTTGTTAAATTGTTTTGACATAGGTGTCAAAATGTGCATTTGGATAAATAAAAATCGTTCCTAAAAGCTTATCGACCTATCTTAGCATCTTCAGATTCCTCACGGGACCAATAGTATAGAAATTTTGGTGATTTTATTGGTTTTTATTACCTGCCCTGGTTTATTTAAAAAAATATGTTCCTGGTAAACATAGTATTTAAAATAATTATTAAAGTATGATAAAAAGCCCCTCCAAGTCAATTTGATTTATTCTAATATTTTCCGGTTCCTCATTGTCTTTGAAAATCGCGCCGCTTCTGGGAATTGCGCGACAAATAACGCTTTCGAATACAATCACAATCCAAACGACAGGCGTCTATGACTGGGGTGGGAAGGTAACAAGTTCAAACTTACTTTCATTTGTTTGAATAGTTCTACTAAGTATTGTTTTTAGTTGAGTGTTTTCTGTGGGTTTTTATGTGATTCGTGGTTGTATGCCGATTGTTCGTTGTGTGTTAGAATATTTACGTTAATATGGCAACCCCCCATCATACTGCATGGGGGAGCACAGACATCAACCAAAGAGGTGAGTCACTTTTTGATTATTTATTAGGTGAAGGACTAATTGTGAATAACATTGGAACGGAACCAACCTTTATCACTAGAAATAGGAGAGAGGTACTAGATTTGACAATCAGCTCAACCTTTATGAGCAATAAGATATCCAATTGGAGGGTATCCTCTGAACCCTCATGTTCAGATCATAGACATATCCAATTCAATATAGAAGTTGGACCAAGACCAGTGGTGAGTTATCGGGATCCCAGATGTACAGACTGGAAGGGATACAAACAGTCCCTCGCGTCGCACCTTGGATCCGCTCTCACCACAATCAGGAATCGTGATGAAGTAGAAATTGCGGCGGAACAGATCCGGAATGCAGCTATTTCAGCTTATCACGAAAATTCTCCACTAAAATCCAAAAAGGACAACAGAGGGGCACCATGGTGGAACAAAAAACTAGATAAAATGAGAAAAGAAGTTCGACGCCTCTTTAATCGAGCTAAAGATTCGGGCAACTGGGAGCAATATAGATCTACACTAACAGATTATAATAAAGAAATCAGAAAAGCAAAAAGGGAATCTTGGAGGAAGTTCTGCGAGGGTATTACAGACTTACCTGGCAGCGCTAGGATCCACAAGATCATCTCCAGAGAACCGGCTCGAGTATTTGGTATGGTAAAACGACCGGATGGCTCGTTTGCCGAATCTGGAAAAGAAACCCTAGGAATTCTTGCACTGAACCACTTCCCAGGAAGTTCGATTCTGATGGATAATCAATTGCCGCCACCATCGGGGGGACGACTAAAACGTCCACACAAAAACGACTGGCAGGTGGCAAAAAAGGTTATCACAGCCTCAGCGGTAGAATGGGCTATTGGATCGTTCCAACCATTCAAATCGCCTGGTGAGGATGGCATATTTCCAGCGCTACTACAAAATGGACTGGAGGTACTGCTACCTTTCCTCATCAGACTATACAGAGCTAGTCTGGTATGGAATTATATTCCATCCAGTTGGGCGGCGATTAAAGTGGTATATATACCAAAAATGGGTCGGACAGAACTTGACCCAAAATCGCTTAGGCCCATTAGCCTGACATCATTTCTGTTGAAAGGTCTGGAGAAGGTACTGGATGGGCACATCAGAGGAAACATCCTGAGTATACGTCCTCTCAGTGTCCATCAATATGCCTATCAACCGGGCAAATCAACAGAACTAGCATTAAATAACCTGGTTGGGAAAATCACCCAATCTCTACAGGCAAAGGAGATTGCGGTGGCAGCATTTCTCGACATTGAAGGAGCATTTAATAATGCACTGCCCGACTCCTTATACACAGCAGCAGCTGCCAGAGGAGTCGAGCCAACCATAAGTGACTGGATTCGAGCTATGCTAGAAAACAGAATCATCACGACGTCTCTAAAGGGGGAAACGGTGAGCTTTAAGGCCGCGAGGGGATGCCCACAGGGCGGGGTTCTCTCCCCGCTCTTGTGGTCACTCCTTGTGGACGACCTGCTTGCCATTATCTCCCTGTGGGAAGTCGAGATTCAGGCATATGCTGACGACCTAGTCATTCTGGTTAGAGAAAAATCTGAAAAGGTACTCTCAAATACCCTTCAAGAGGTACTAGATGCTATTCACATCTGGTGTGAGAGAGAGCAGATGTCTGTTAACCCCCACAAAATGGTAATTATTCCCTTCACCAGAAAAAGGAAGCTGGACAACCTGGAACCACCTTCCATATCCGGTGAAATTATTCCATTTGCGGAAGAAGTGAAATACCTAGGTGTCACCCTAGATAAGTCACTCAACTGGAATTCCCACTTGGAAAAGATAATCCACAAAGCGAGACTGTCCCTGTGGACATGTCGAAGAATTTGCGGAAAATCTTGGGGCATTCGTCCCCAACAATTGTATTGGATATACGTTACGGTCATCAGACCAATGATAGCGTATGCTTCAATAGTTTGGTGGTCGAAAGGGCTGCAACAAACGACCAAAACCAAGCTCTCTGGATTGCAGAGACAAGCAGGCTTGGCAATAACTGGTGCAATAAGCACCACACCGTCAGCTGCTCTGGAGGTCCTCCTGGAACTACCTCCTCTCCATATTTACCTGGAGAGAGAGGCCAGGTGGGCAACATACAGAATCTATCAAGCGGTAACTAATATGCCGCAGGCTAGCATCATGGAGCACAACAGGCTGTTGGATGACTTACACTGTCACAACATCCTGGGAATGCCTTCAGATGTGATGCCTACCTTTATCAACCAAGAACTGCCCTTTAAAGTCCTGTTTCCTGGAAGAGATGAATGGGATCGGAACAAAACCGACCTACAAAGGGCAGATAGTTGTTGGTTTACAGACGGCTCCAAAACCCCTGAGGGAACTGGAGCCGGTGTATATAGTCGCAAGCCAAAGGTAAGGATAATTTCGAGCCTTGGTGACAATGCGACTATATTTCAGGCAGAAATTCATGCCATTGAACTGTGTGTACGGAGGCTCGAACAGACGCAACCTAGACACAGATCAATAAAAATATTTTCAGACAGCCAAGCGGCTCTTAAAGCCCTTGGATCCTACCGTTGTAACTCTAAAACGGTTAGGAATTGCCAGGAAGCTCTTGCCCGACTGGGCAAAAACAACAAACTGACTCTGATTTGGATACCTGGCCACTCTGGTATGGAGGGCAACGAAGTTGCCGATTCCTTGGCCAGAGAAGGTGCGGCAACCAAATTTATAGGTCCAGAACCGGCACTTGGCATATCCGCAAATTCTGCCAAGGCTGCTATCCTAGCCTGGGCTGAATTGAAGACAATCCAGCACTGGCAGGAATTACCAGGATTAGTTCACTCAAAGGAGTTTATTACACACCCCTTGAAGTCAAGAACTAAAAAACTATTAGAGTTGAATAGGTTACACCTAAGAACTCTAATTGGCCTATACACTGGGCACTGCAGATTAAATCATCACCTACACAGAATTGGACTGGTGGAAAGCGCCGAATGCCGTCTGTGTTTGGAGGATGATGAAACGGCAGAGCACATTTTATGTACCTGTCCTGCTGCAGAAAGAACCAGGTTCTCACTGTTTGGCAAAGGGCGACTGAAGCCAGAGGACCTGGACAGTTTCTCACCCAACAAGATTATCAGCTTTATTAAAAAGCTGAATCTGTTGGGTGAACTATAACTAGGAGTGAGCCACAATAGACCTGATGGTCGCAGTGGAGGGTCTGATAGGA
Source organism: Stenurella melanura (assembly GCA_963583905.1). Taxonomy (NCBI): domain Eukaryota; kingdom Metazoa; phylum Arthropoda; class Insecta; order Coleoptera; family Cerambycidae; genus Stenurella; species Stenurella melanura. The sequence goes on along the minus strand of OY757309.1, from coordinate 188,288,268 downwards.
GCCCACTCACATATGAACCTAACCTAACCTAATATGGCAACTATAAGTCAACTTCGTTGCAAGATATTTGGTCAATCTAAAATATTAAGTGACCTTGTGTTACCTACTCATAAGGACTTTACTTTCATTATTTATTTGTTTGGAATGGTCTAAAATATGCTGGGAAAGATATAAGTGTTCATGAAATACTAAAAAATATTGTAGCGAAAATTTAAGGGATTTGGCAAAGTACATCAATTTCTACCGTTTTTTACTTCTGGGATAAACTAAGAAAATTTCATGGACGTTATAAGGAAAATCAGAAGAATTTAGAATCTAGAAAAAATACTGTGACCCTGAAAACCATGAAAATGAAAATGACAGAAGAAAGGAAAGCAATGCCAGCATCCAGAGCATTGAAAAACATGCAGTAGCTTCGCCGTTATTAAAGATGCACACCTGTCTTCTGTTCAGCTTTACCAGCAGTATGAAATTAATGATGAAAGGGAAGATGATATCTAACGTACGGCACAATCGTTAAGACAACAGCTACACGAGAATTTAGTATACCTAAAATACATTTTGAGGCCAAACATGACTAGGAAATAAGTTCTTGGAATGACATAAATGTTACTGAGCCGCCAATGATTGCTAATATGGAAATGTGTGTTATCAAAGCGTTAGACAAAAGTTTTTCTGATTTTTCGTAGTCTTTGAAATACCGAAGCTGTTGAACGATTCCTGCGTTTTGCAAATGAGGCATCACCAAATGTCTGTGACCAAGAAAACGAAACTGGCTTCACTGAAGCCTGTATAAATCAAGACAAATATTGCCATCATTTGAAACGAAATTAGATTAAAAATGAATTATTATTTGTTTGCTTATAATTGTATTGAAACATTCTTTATAGGATTTTGCAAACAGCAGAAGTTAATTTTTCTGCTGTTTGCAAAATCCTATAAAGAATGTTTCAATGAAATTAGATTACTTTAAAAATGGATAATAACTGAAATATTAAACATGTTCTGTTTTTGTTTGTTTTTCCATGTCTATTTGTGTGTTTTTTTTTAAATAAAACATCTGATTTTACTTGGTGTTCATCCTTCTATAGTTTTGAACGTAGAGAAAAAATTAATATACGATTCGATCAATATGTTATGTTTTTGGAAGAAATAGCTTAGAAGACCATATTTTGACATCCTTGAGGAAACTGAAGTGTGGATAATAGCATTTAAACATGTTGCACAGTGATCTATGGTACATTGAGACACCTTTTGGTGACTATGGCATTACCAATATCCAAAGAATGGAAAAATAACTAAGAAAAAATAAATGGTATAAAGAGACTTTTTTTCTAATATTTTGAACCCATTGAGGAATCTGAAAATAACAAAGTACCGTTTTCAATGTTTGCACAGTTATTAATAACCATCAAATGCACCTTTTGATAACTATGTCGTAATAATTCTCGAAAAAAAATTGAAAATCTCGTTTTTCGTTCCACCCTAATGTACAATAAGCACGCATCAAATTACATCCGTGCAACGACTCATTTTAACATTGGAATGCGGTGTCGCGGTCGAGTGAGACTGTCGTATATGCAACGGCTGATATATGCAAATGTAATACGTGTTGCATATATCACAGGGGGTCAAATTACCAGTTTTCAATTAAGGTCGAAATACAGTGGTGTCGCCATCGAGAATGGATCTTAGATGTTTCCGGGAAAAGTTTATGTTTTATTATGGTGTTACCATTGCCAATGTCCCGATGGTTGCAAGAATTGCGAAATCTGTAAAAAATTTTAGTAAAACATTCTCGCAAGGCTGGATCAAGTGTTTTGCGTCCACGTTTGGCTGTGGGGTTGGTAGTGATGAACTTAGCACCACGCGTCTGAAGGACACGACAAAAATATCTAACTATCTGACGCCAGACGTGCCTTTGGAACGGTCTGTGGCTACGTTCACTCTCAGGCGAATTCTTACAACTCAAAGACGAGTATGGAAAAGTTTACTTACCGTGATTTATCTACCTTCCGTCGTATCTTGTTGTCTAGCGGTACACCTGCTCCGAGACTTGCTCAGATCGTCATGTTATAAATTAACACTTGAGAAATACTTCTTAGACTATAGTGATTAATCGGAATACTGTTATGGACGTGACGAGATCAAAATCGACCCGAGAATTCAGTTCACTCGGATCACGCCACAGAATTGCACGCAGGTCGTCTCTTAGATCTAGTAGATCAAAAAAGAGTCGAATTCAAAATATATTTTCGTTTATTGATTGGAAAAATGTAATAAGTATAAAAATAGAAATATTTAAGCCCGGCTAGCTAATTGAATATAAAACAACTTAGTATAATAATACTTTTATGGCGCTACACCGCATTCGAGCGATCCCTATGGCGATACTCGCCAAGGTCGTTTTTACATACATTTTAGAGATTTTTGTTGTACTTTCGAAAACATGTTTTTGAAAAAATGGAATTTGTGTGAACAGCGTCGCCCAAAGGCGGATTTACATCGTTCGCGTTCAGAAAAATTCTTATGCAGTTTTGGTTAATCTTTTACTTACCTTTTACTTGCACGCTTTTCCTGAGTTGATTAACAGTAGCAACCCTTTAAACTGGCATTATTAGCCGTGAATTCTTAAAATATTTCGATAAACATTTACTATTATCTGTATTTAAGATTTTTTTGTAATTTAAATATTTATTCGTTTACTTACAAGATTTTGTCAAATACATACAATGTCATCTTTAATTTTGGTAAAATAGATTATATGAACTTTAATTTAATATTTCATACGTAACATTAACAGTTTTCATTCTCATCTCAACAGATTATTTTAGAATTTATTATCTTCATTGTTGATACTCATAAAAGAATTGTTTAACCAGAATGTAGGGTACCGGTGCAAATAAAGTTTACAATACCCCCACGTAGGAATATTAATGGATGATTAATTTCTATTACTTTATTCTTAGAATCTATGACATTGTTATTAGAAACTGTAGAAATAACAGTAAACAAGAAAAATTTGCAAATACTAGAGAAGAAATAATAATAATAATCGTCTTTCTGGGCGCATTGGACTTAATATTAAATAAAATATAATATAAATAACAACATATGGATAAAATTTAGCTTCTAGAGTTATTCTACCACTTAACCCGTAATATAAAAATAATGAAGATGAAATATAATAATACTAAAAGTGGTATACATATAGTATAATAGTGTGTACATATTAATCCCTCCAAATTAGTCAAAATATCGCTATTTTATGGGAAAACTTCCACAGATATAAGATCTGTAGAAAGTGAAGCATTTGAGTTGTCTAAGCATGATTTTCATCCCCCGCAGTTCTGAAAAAGGGGTGGTTTTTGAAATATAAACTTATATATGAATGTTAGCTCCTTTTCGCCTTTTTCTCTATTTTGAGGAAGAACTATGCATTTTGGTGAAAAATATCTGGAGAGCATTAAATTTCCCACAAATTTTGTCTCTACGTTTACGTCCGAATTCTACATAGTTTCGCCGCTAGAGAGCGCGGAAGTCCATATATATTCTTCTTTCGCTCTCTCTAGCGACGAAACTATGCGAATTCGAAAAAAAAAACGTAAAGGAAATAGAGACAAAAAATGTGTAGGGAATTTTATGCTCTACAACTTTGTTCCTTTAGTTTTGAAGATAATTGATTGAAATTAAGGATATACTACATACATAATAAGCGGCACTTTTTGACATACAGTTGATTTTTTTTCACTTCCGGTTTTGCCGGAAGTGGCACTAACTTTCGATTTTTAAATGGAACACCCTATATATTATTGCATTTTTGAATTCTGCATAATTTTCTGAATCCAACTATACCAAATAAGTGACATATCAAACATAATTTTTTTTATAATATAATTTTTTTAATTTTTCATTTAAGTGTGCCATGACGGTTCCGATTTATTCTAAATGACTCGTGTAATGCTACAAAAATCGAAATCCCGTTAAAAACACTAAATTATCTGATTTATGAGCAAATAGAATTCACCAAAATTGTTTTTCGGGCAAAACATTGCATTTTTGAATTTGCATAATTTTCTGAATCCAACTATGCCAAATAAGTGACATTTCAAACATCATTTTTTTATAACATAATTTTTTTAATTTTCCATTTAAGTGTGCCATGACGGTTCCGATTTATTCTAAGTGACTCGTGTAATGCTACAAAAATCGAAATCCCGTTAAAAACACTAAATTATCTGATTTATGAGCAAATAAAATTCACCAAAATTGTTTTTCGGGTTTTTCAAATGGAACCATATCGGTACAGTGGTTCCATTTATTGGTACTATTAATAAGGAATTTATTCATATGTCGTATTAAAATGTGCGAAAAATACAAACAAAATTACAGCTGAAAGAAAATACAATTTTATTCTAATTACCTTGTTACACATAAGGTGGTCTTGGAATAAAAAAAATTAACACAAAACATTACAACAGTTGTTCAAAATGCTGTCCATTAACGTCAATGCACTTTTGAACTCGCATAGCTATTAATTGCTCGTCCTACTCGTAGCTCCAGCTCCTCACGGATTGTAACGGCGGTTGCATAGAAAATATTTTTAAATAACCTCAAACAAAGAAATCAAGGGGCGTTAAATCAGGTGACCTTGGAGATCACCTCACAGGACCATTCGTCGAAATTTTGTTCTCTCCAAATCACCGTTGAAGGTAATCAATTACTATCCTTGAATTATGGGGAGGGGCGCCATCTTGTTGGAAATACATTCGCTGTCCTAAATCTAAAGGTAACTCATCTACAATGTCCTCAATCTCATTTTCCAGGAATCTCAAGTAACTGGCACCAGTCAGAGGTCCTTCAAATATTATTGGACCAATCATTCTACCACCGATTATTCCAAACCAAACATTGAAACTGAACCGCACTTGAAAGTTACCCTCCCATAATAAATTTTGATTTTCTTGTGACCAATATTTTGTATTTTGTCGGTTAAATAATCCCAAATTTGTAAACCTTGACTCGTCCGAAAATAAAATCTGTCCAAAAAAATCATTGTTTGGCTGCAGTGGCTGCACGTTATTATACAAAATCCAATTGCAATTCCATCCTACGTTCGTATTCACTTTCGTACAAATGCCGGTGCAATTGGTATTTAAAAGATTTATAGTGGTATTTGTGCAAAATTCGGCTTACAGTTTGGTGACTGATGTTCTATTCAAACCCAACTTGCCTTAAAGAAACAGTCTTATCAACTTCTATTCAAGCCAATACATTAATTTCCGTTCCTTCGTCAATAATGAAGTTTTCTTCAAGATCATTGTTGGGCTCTCTTCGGAATTGGTTTTCAACACGTTTAAAATAATTTTTCTATTTTCATTGTCTATCAGGATATCGTCGGCCATAAAGGCCCATATCTGCAATTGCATTTTTTTACTTTCCCCATAAATAATTAACATGTCCACTTTTTCATCGTTTGTAGTTACATATAAATTTGCGGCATTTTGAACACAATTAACAAGAATTTAAAAAAAATTTTAAACACACAATAAAAACACCGTTAAACCAACAAATGTTTGACATGCTAAATATTTCATTGTTTTCAAAGCCACCTTAGTTACTTCTCAACATTTAATTAGAACAAAATTGTATTTTCTTATTTTCTTTTAGCTGTAATTTTGTTTGTATTTATCGCACATTTTAATACGACATATGAATAAATTCCTTATTAATAGTACTAATAAATGGTACCACGATAACGATATGGTTCCATTTGAAAAAATTGAGTTTTGCCCCAAAACAATTTGGGTGAATTTTATTTGCTCATAAATCACGTAGTTTAGTGTTTTTAACGGGATTTAGATTTTTGTAGCATTGCACGGGTCATTTAGAATAAGTCGGAACCGTCATGGCACACTTTAATGGAAAACTAAAAATTATATTATAAAAAAAACTGATGTTTGAAATGTCACTTATTTGGCATCGTTGGATTCAGAAAATTATGCAAAATTCAAAAATGCAGTGCTATATAGGGTGTTCCATTTAAAAATCGAAAGCTAGTGTCACTCCCGGTGAAACCGGAAGTGAAAAAAAATCAATTGTATGTCAAAAAGTGCCGCATATTATGTATGTAGTATATCCTAAATTTCAAACAATTATCTTCAAAACTAAAGGACAAACGGGGGTATACCATGATCCTCTGACATCCGGTATATTTATATATTTCTCAAAAACCACCCTTTTTTAGAACTGCGGGGGGGCTGAAAATCATTCTTAGACAACACAAATGCTTCGCTTTTTACAGGTCTTATATCTGTGGGAAAATGTATTTAATGTTTTCCAATTTGAAGGGACTATATCTGTAATAAATAATACTACTAAAAAACATCAACCACTCATACACGAAATTATTTATTGAGATACTTAATTAATTGAATTATGATTATCGTATAAGTACACTGAATAAGAAATAACGACTAGAACGCAATTTCGGTCTCTAAGCGACTTATGGAAGGTAGTCCGCTCTTATAAATCCTGAAAATAAGTAAATTTATCCAAGAGTTCTAATTTTAATCGAATTTAAAATATTTTTAGAAAAGAGGAGGTGTTCAATTCAATCCATATGTATCCTTCTCTAGTTAGTTCAATTATTACCCCGGATTGGCTTCAGCGATTTCTAGGAAACCTTTCGCAAATTGTAGTAGAGCAGGAGCTGGTAACAAAATTCGTACACAATCTTACTCACTGTCATATTCATAGGATTAGTTATTTCAAGTAAGTAAGATAGGTTGAAAGGTATATTATCTGGCCGAGTTCGTTCGTTGGAGACAACATTTAAAAAAATCTGCACTAAACATTTAGATTTACATAGTATTCTTGTCTGATTTTATTCACGTTGATACTCAGCTTGTACTTTGTTTTTTATCATTTACACAGGACCACAAAAGAGAAAAAGTGATCTGTTCTCCGGATCCGACATAGTAATCCCTATATATTTCGAATATATACACGAATGTCTGTTTAGTTCCATCACCCACCAATTTTTTTGTAAATCGCGAAAATAAGTTAAGGAAGTCAGGATTCTTAGATTATTTTTGCGATGTACAAAAAATTGGTGGATAATTGAGCTAGACTGACATCGGATTCGTGTACAGCACGTCGAAGTACATAGGTATTACTATATTGGGTCCGGGGAACGGATCACTTTTTTTGTGAGCCTGTGCACAGGCTCATAAAAACAAAGTGGTCTGTTCTTGGGACCCAACATAGTAATCCCTATGTACTTGGACGTGCTGAATACGAATCCGATGTCCGTTTAGCTCTACCACCCACCAATTTTTATTAAATCACAAAAATAACCTAAAAAATTCATGTTCTTACGACTTGTAAATAAGGATGCCGCGCGACCCTCTTTCGCTGCAGCAGGCGCGCTCACTAATTTTTTATTATATAAATATCTTGTCTTTTCAATTGAATTGCATTTTATTACATAATTTTTACTTAGTTGGTCGTTTTTGAAAAAAAATTATGCGTAAATTATGTCCATCCTTCTGAAATGATATTCTCTTTGTCGTATTCTGTATTGTATTAAATTAAATGTGTGAAAGTTTTAATTTTGCGCTTTAATTGATTATTTCTTTCATCGCAAGTAACGTTTTTCATGGTGCGAATTAACGGAAGTTATTGTTTATGTGTTATATTTATACAAATACAGTTGTCTGTTACTTGATGGTACTGATGATGTAATTTATTAGTCTCTAGCCTAATTTAGCACTTGCATGCAACAATTCATTAATACAATTCTCCCCACATTAAATGCACTCGACGTTGACTTATTCAAGAAGTGTTTAGACGCTTCCTGATATCTTAGTTCAAATGAATAATTCTTGTACTTCGTATTGGATTGTTTAGTGTATTTCCGTTTATATTGAGTATTGAAGTTGAAGTTTCTTTTAAGAGATTTGTTTGATAAAGTTGTTTACAGATATATGAATATAAGGTACATTACATGCACAATAACACAAACATTTTTTTGTCTGATACTAATGAGCAGAGCATCACATTCTGCCGAATTTCCATGGACTAAATACGAATTCGTAGTTCAATTTGCTCTTCACCAAAATTTTTTGCAAATTAAAAAAAGAGAGATCAAGCATCGGTTTTTCTAAAGTCTTTCATAGCAGGAGTGACTGTGTTTTTGACACGTATTTCGACCCACTGTATTCGAACCTGGCGCCAGAAGTTTGACTGATCACGTAAACAAAATTTTTAACCCCAAAATGTAGCGAAAAATTTGAGCACTTTAGTAGCGGTGATTAGTGTAACAATGCAGTCACTACCCTCAACATAACTTTATCATTATTATGTATTTTTGTTTTTCTAGATTAGATAGATGATGTAGCTAAGAGTTGTGTACGTTAGAGCATAATATGATATAATTAAACCACCCTCATTTACTTCTTTTTTATTCTTTAACATAACAAAAGTACTTCAGCTAGTTCTGAGCAAAGACTATCTATATATACGCAAAATCAAGTGTCGATTCTATGATAGTTCCTAACAACTTGTTTCAACATATAACATAATAACTAATGTTTGGAATGGATTTTGGTACTGAAGTAGAAAAATGTACGAACATGTTCTTATCTTTATTGACAATAAGTAAATTTAGATCGCACCATTCCTTAAATTCATTAAAGAGTAAGTCTGCTTTGAACTCTAACTTCTGAATACTATTAACATTTATAGCCATAGACGTATCATTAGCATTCGTGAAGAGATCTCCCTCTGTTATAAATGAAGGAAAATCATTCATTAGTGAATAATAAAAAAGGCCGATAATTGAGCAATGACCAAATTACCTCTTGTTCGTAAAGAAGCCAATTTTAATTTTAGATAATTTAAGTTCACGCAGTCGAAAACAGAAGTTAGATCAAAGAACACTTCAGCAACTGATATATTTCATAGTCATAAATAAATGTGTATTTCATTGTTTCTTGCAGTTATTGCTATAGCTATTATGTTAAGAATACTTTTATCTTTTCATAATATCTTGGTAGTTTGAGGATACTCAAAAAATATCTTCTGCTCATAATGGTCCATTTAACTTGCAACAGTGAAATATCTCGGAAGTACGCATTTTGTTGTTGTTTCACATTTTCTTTACATTTAACGAACGTTTTTAGGTGAATTTCAAGGTCAACTTCAATTTTTTTCAACGAAAACATACTTCTTTAAATAGCATCGTATTCTCTGGAAAAAAATTAGTAACTTTTGCCTCACTCATTTTTTTAAACACGTTATTTCAGTGATACATAACAAAGAAACGTTTCGTGACGCGTTTCTGTGTTTATTGATTGACGAAAATACGTCGAATTTTCATTAATTTAAAACAAACCATACCTATATGGCAATTTTGCTGTCTATGCTTTGACTTCATAGTAGTGTGCTACAGACGCAGTATTCCACGAAGCGGGGCCTCACATTCAAGTTTTGTCAAGTCATTTCTATCGCACATTGAGATGTTTTCTTCTTCACATTTCACCTTAGTTTGTCGAACCTTGTCGCCGGTTCTTCGGCTAGCATTTAACTTCTGATCTTGTCCATTTGTCTGTTTATAAGACAAGCAACATTTTTAACCGCAGTTACTAGATCTTGCTATTGGTTATTGATGTCTTTTACGACAGTGAATCCAAATCCGAGGTCAAGAAAATTCCTATACCCTTCAACTTTTGTGTAGAGGCAAAAAGATCTCTTCAATCAGTTAAATTTATGAATATAGGTATCATTAAGGAAAGTAGTATGAATGGGGACTTTTTATCCCACACTCTTCTTTTTGAATACCAAGGTCTTCGGCGAGGGGGTAACAATTATCCCGAAGGGGTTGATACACCCTCTGCACTCCTTCTATAACCTTTTGGGCATAGAACTGCGTCATAAAAACTTCTAGCTTACAAGCTCTTAAGAATGCAAAGGAAATATGGTAGAGCGAATGCCGCTCCGGAACCAAGCCTCCAGAGGGGTATAAACCACCCCCTGCTGGATGAGGAACACTGGAGGGAAATCTGGGAGAGCAAATGTTCCTTGTTTTTACTGCAGGATGGTCGCAGTGCGTTAACGAGAATCTCCTTCAATTGTCTTGAGCACACCCTCCAAGGGCGAAAAGTACCCCCAAACCCCCAAAGAGGGTTCGGAAAAATGAACTTTGGAATTCTGAAACGGAAGACATACGGGAATCAGTCTCTGTGGATTTTTTTTCACTCCAGCATTCAGTGCATCTTTATATCCCTCATAGTATCACCTGTATTTCATGTCTTTTTCATTCATAAACTTCATTTTATCTTCAACCATACTTGTTCCTCTAAAATTCTTTTCCACTCAATATATAGTGAGTGTTGGAGTGACAAAAAATCTACAGAGATGGATTCCCATTTATCTTGCCTCTCAGAATTAAAAACCCCAAGGTGCATCTTTCAGGTCCTAAAAGTTTCCGAACCCTTTTAGGGGTTTGGGGGGTAATTTTCGCCCTTCCAGGGTGCGGTCAAGGCAATTGAAAGAGATTCTCGTTAATGCACTGCGTCCATTCTGCAGTAAAGACAAGGAACACTTGCTCTCCCAGATGTCCCTCCACCACTGTGTTCCTCATCCAGCAGGGGGTAGTTTATACCCTTCTGGAAGCTTAGTTCCGGAGTGGCATTCACCCTCTACCATGTTTCCTGTGCATTCTCAAGAGCTTGTAAGCTAGAGGCGTTTATGATGCAGTTCTATATCCAGAAGGGTATAACAGGAATGCAGCGGGTGTTTCAACCCCTCCGGGAGAATTATTACCGCTCGCTAAAGCCCTTGGGATTAAAAGAGAAGAGTATGAAAGGTAAAAAGTCCCCATTCATACTTCTTTCCTTAATGATACTTATATTCATAAATTTACCTTATTGAAACGATATTTTTGCCTCTGCACAGAAATTGACGGGTATATGAATTTTTTTTGACCTCGGATTCGGATTCAGCGTCGATGAATACATGGGAATACTATGGTCAGTCATCTAGATCAAAAACTTTTTTTGTGGGGCTATGTAATCGATCAGTAGTTTGGTCGTTATGATGGAACATCCATACCACCCACCAACATACATGCAGCACAGACTGCCAAAATGATAACCCTTCCTTTTTGGTTTTGTCGTGGTCTGGTAAAATGTGGTTAATTGTGATATATTTTGTAGATTCCCATAGTACCGCTTAGAAAGAAAACATACATGTGGCAGGAAGTCCCAAAGAATTGAAGAAGGAAAAAAATGACCAGTTTTCGAGTTCACTATCATAACATAATATGGAATAGGATGTAATCATGAATCGACATTTATCTTACCAAATATAGTAAAAACTGGTTGACAGCATGGTAGAATAGTCCCTATTGAAATTTGGCGGTGTCCGTCATACAGAGCGATCTCTGAAACGTGTAAAGTACCACATTTTTTGTAAAGTGTGTTTTATTGTAATTTTAGAGCAAAATGTTACTAAGGGATTTTGATTAAGCACCGAAAGTATAAAAATGTCCAAAATATCGAGACTGTAATAAACAGGGCGTCTGTCTCTTACGTTTTAAAGAACTATCACATTTTGCTCTAAAATTGTAATACAACACACTTTATATAAAACGTGGTACGTTGCACTCCTCTGGAGATCGCCCTGTATGACGGATATTGGCGAACTTCAATAGAGAGTATTCTACCGGGCTGCTAACTAGTTTGTATTATTTACGTCGATTCAAAATGTCCTTATATCACTTTATTTATTTATTAAATTACATAGAGTGCCAAGAGTCATGTTTATATCGCATCATGGAAGAATTTAATGCTGTTCCACCCTATACTACCACTAATAATAATTATTATAACTTATCTCATTCTAGGAATCCTAGTAACACTATTCAGCATAAATGCAACAATTAACGCCTCCAGGGTACAATTTAACGATGCATTGTTGTTTCAGGTATTATGTCCGGTGTTAGCCTGGCCGGTGGCCCCACCACCGGTGCCAACACGGGGGCCTTGGAGCTGAGCGACGGCGGCGGTAGAGCCCTAAAATTACAGACTGACACTCCACACCTGGTGAGCATGGGTGGGGATCGTCTTAGCACATCTGTCACTCTTCATCCCATTCCGCAAGGTAATTCGTTGAATGCTAAGTAGTAATTCTTTTGTTTTTTGTCTACTAAGGAATGTGCTGTACGTAGGTGCATGTCCGGCAGATATCAGATACCTCGAGCTGATAAAATCTTAATAGATAACATTAGGTTCGTGACAAGCTAAGGCTATTGGTTAAAGAAACATTTCCTGTATGTATTGTCGCTAAAAAAAAAAACTTATTGAATGGATCATTATAATATTGTGGGTCACTGTTCTTAGATTTTGTGCATGCACAAATACCAGTTTTATGTTGTAATCAATAGACTAGCATAATGGCTATAATTATAATTAGTAAACAAGCTAACCATTATACTCTTCGCCGATTTACTGCACTTTTTATATAATTGTTGCACTTTCTATAGAATACTATTCGAAGTTTTTTTGTAAAGAATATTAGTTTTAGATGTTTTTTGTTTAATTACAAAAAACATTAAAAAAAATTAAAAATGTAAAACTTAAATAATTAATAACCTAGTTAGTGAGAATGGAGCTCGTTGAGGGTAGTTGTGCCATGTGACGCTCCCAGGGAAAACGCAAAAAAGAATCGGTTAAAAGTAGGACATTAAAGTCGATAAAATGAAGTCATCGGTAGGCTAAAAAATTCTGCATAAAGTGAGAGGAATAATAGAAGAACAAAGCACACACCGAATTGAAAATGACTGTAAAGTGTTTGTTAAAATATAAAGTAAAAGCGTGTAGTGCCTGGCTGAGATGTCCCGTCGTAAAATTTATACCTTTTCAAATGGATGATATGTGCAACATGTGTTTATAAGGCAATATAGACAGCCAGCTGTGGATGAAAACGATAAGTTTTTTAGTTGGTAGTATTAGTTTATTTCTTTATTAAAATTGAAAGAAAAATTGAAAAGGTATTAAACATAGGTAATGAAATAGAAAAATTACCCGGAATTGGAAAACAGAAACTAAAACTGATGACTTCAAAAGAAACCAATATACTGTGTATACAAAATATTCTCTCCTGCCTCTTTCTCATAACCCGCTGTAAGGAGCTCTTCTTACCGCGAGACAAGGCCCTTTCCTGCACTTCCACCGTAAATGGATATTTACCTGTGGAGTGAGTAATATTAATGAAAGCTGCTTGCGGCGAGCTAATGTATGTGTCTTGGCAGACAAACGAGGCGCACGCACTGATGCAGAACGTTGAAGCGAGAACACAGATTTTTGGTAAACATGAAACCATATATGGATGCCAGCGGACATGTGGAGGTGCACAGTGCTAGATTCAGAAACAGAAGAAACAGAAAACTCAGAATAAATAAGGAGATGGTGATAGATGGAGACTTAAAAGAAGCACGGAAACTTAAAAAGAAGCATCTCACAAACACCTACATTTCTCATCCTATATTCCTACCCCATGCGTCATGTGGCTCTCTCTGCTGGCAACAAGCATGTCTCATGTCCAGTCCAGCGTATGCAGCCGGTTCGGCGGTATATAAAAACATCCAAGGTTTGTTCCAGCACGCGGTTTGATAGTCCGTAATAACTTTTTTATTTATGGATCGATTTTGTTCGAAAACAATAAAGCTCTTCCTCTAGCTAACACTAACTTCTGCCCAAATTTCAATACTATTGGACTTTTCTTTCTTAAGTTATCGTGCTTACAAGAAACGTGACAGACTGACAGACAGACGGAGAGACGGACATTTTTAAAGTTGTTCAGAATTCGATCACCAACACAGTGAGTATATTGCACTTGATCGGTACATTCCTAAAATCTGTAATATCACTCGTAGAGAAAAAAATTTCATATCGCTAGGTTAGTAATCGAATTATGAATAATTTTTAAAGTAAGTTAAGAATGAAAAGTCTAATTGTATTGAAATTTGGACAGTTAGTTCGTGTTAGGTAGAGGAAGAATCCTATTAATGTTTTGCAATTAAACAAAAAGTGTCTAAATCTAATTTTATTTACAAAAATCTGCGAAGAGTATTCTATAGAATGTGCAACAATTATATAAAAAGTGCAGTAATTCGGCGAAGTGTATAATGGTTAGCTTGTTTTTTTATATTATGTTATAGTGTTTATTAATTGGGCAAATTAGCATTTCTTATTCCTTGGGTATATCTTATCATTTGGGATTAAAATAATTTGTAATACAAGGCGACTGTGAAAAAGCCGATTGTAATAATAATATGCTCATAGTGCCCGTCATGATCTCAATTAATCTTACTTCACTTAAGTTAGTGGTATTTCCCATTTGTTATATCTCTGTAATTCAAGACAAGTTGAACAAAGTTCCGAAATAATGTAGGAATGTTTTGTAGTTTTAATTAAATTTGGAAATAATAAATGACGAAAACTTCGTCTATTCATCGGACACTAGTCCCTTGTAAAAAATATGGAATGTGATAGTCTTATTGTATCATAAATCTCATCTAATTTGAATTAATATAAATTTAAAATTCTGGCAGCTCCGTGTAGAATTGCTAAGTGCGCCCTTGTACAAACAAATTTACTAACTGTTGAAAAAAATATATAAACAAGAAACATATTACAAAACATATGTCGGCTTTATCCCACAAGCACATCACTGCGTACACTTTTAAAAATATTTCTGGCCTTAACTGCCGTCAAGTAAATCTTACTTGACAAATTGGAGGAATCTATGTATAGCCGAATTATAAATTTATAAATAACACATTTTGCTTTCAAATCTGTCCTTTAGGGAGCAATATTAAGATGTGCAAATGTTTTTGTTTTTTTTTTTTTGTTAATTTTACTTCCCTCGTCTATCGAAGGGAAGTATTGTAATCGTGAAGACATTACTCTTCGAGATTTCTTATGATTTTCACGTTTCAGATTATTAATCCACTCATTTTAGGTGAACAAAAGGTTAAATATCAAACTAATTGTAAAAGAAATAAACTAAGGTTTTTTTAAACTTAGAATTATATCCCCAACAACGTATCAAAAGTCTAGGAAAATCAAAGTATGGGTATCCGCCATATTGGCCGCCTTTTTGGATTTACTCTCGAAATCTATAGAATGCATATATTGCTCCGATAAACTTCAAATATGTACCAAATAGAAAGTTTTTTGTACCAGGAAACATATAAAGACTTTATTAACTAATTTTGTTTCTATTGTGTTCCATTTATTAGAAAATGTTAATAATAAAGAAAGGTACTTTATGAACATTATAATGATACAATATAAGTTTTTAAATAAACTTTATTAATCTTGTACAAAATCGTTTAAATTACTGTACACTCTTTGAAAAAACTACTAATACAATTAAAATACTACTGTCATTTCCAACATGTATTACTCTCCATCAGAAACACCATCGTCGTATACATCTATATTTGAGTTACTGCAGAGTATACCTTGACATTCACTGCAAGCTGATGAACATTCCAAACCATCTTTTCTGCATGAGCACCTTGAAGTACTACAATCTGTCTTGCATTTGCACATCTTGTGATATCGAGCAGAACTGGTGGTGCTGGTTGAAGGTCATTGAGTGCTGGTAGGAGTTGGCCACCATGTAATTGTCAACCCCAACCCTCAAGTAGAAGAGATGTATTTTCTTTCCAATGGGCTTATTCGGCATTTTTCTTTTATTTTGTAAATTGAAAGTTCAAGTATAAAATAATGGATCTGCAAAAAATGAGAATTTTATTAGCACGTTTAGTGTCTTGAAAACAATTACAAACATCCACCTCGCGTAAATGGGGCGTAGCTAGGCGCTACGTCACTATACGCATAGACTCTGCGACCTCAGTCGACTCGATGCTGTTTAGTTGTTATTACCTATTTACTTATCGTGTTGATTTGCGCCCCTTTAAAATTGTGGATCGGATCTATCAAGTGCTTTTCGTGGGGGCGACTTTTTGGAAGCGGCCGGTGTCATTCAATTCGGGAATTAATTCTACATTGTTTAGGATACATTCGAAGGCGTTCTTTTTAATGGTTTTTGAGTAATTAACTCGCAAAAGTCGGCTATCTCTCTCGCCTCTTAAATTTAGGAACAGGCAGTCGAGGGATTGTAGGGGGATGATGTGATTTGGGGAAATGTTACCAAATGTCAAAATATGACGGCCGAATTTTCGATTTTTAAGAAAATAGCCATTTTTTCCCACAGACCTAACCGAAATTCCAATTTCCACTGTGACACTTACGATGTCGATAAAATGCCAATCTTCTTTTTTAAATAGAGACCAATATCGATCCTCCACTACAAGTATTAACTTACATATGAGCGTTTAAAGATTTCACGTTTTTTATTTTTTTTTTTTTGTTACGTTTTAATACTTCTAAAAGAGGCATTATTTGCTCTCTCTTGCAGATCCAAATTTCCCTATACAATTTGGTATCAGGAGAAAGAGCCAACCTTGTTATTTCCATAGAGATCTGGAACGGACTTCCATTCCATGTATTTACTTAGTTATGAATTTTTGAAAAATTCAGTGTTTTCAAATTTTTAACAGAAAAGCCATCTTTCATTAGCCCGTGCCATAAGTGACGTCATAAACAGGCGCACTATTTTTGCAATTATTACTAATTTCAACGCCATATATCTCGATAACGGAAAAAGTTAATAATATGAAATTTTAAGTGCATAATAAGAATGTCGAGTACTATATAAAACCATATAAAATTAACATCGTGGAAGAAGCCCATTCTGAACTTGGTAGTAGACCCGTAAATTATGGAATTTAGCAGCAGCTGAAGTCGGTTGAAGTGACTGGGCTTAAACAGCTTGAACCATATTTTTGTTAGCCACCTTTGTACTGAAACATCTGGATCGTAGTCCATCCAAAGTATCAGTATCTTTTCGCCATACATGGCAACAATTATGTCCGGTAGTAATTATGTCTTCTTTTGGACTGTTTGCATTGTTCAATACTTCAGCATTCTCCATAAATGATGTGTTTTTCAAGATCTTCGTTAAACCTTTGCTTTTGCCAAATTACCAATCCCAAACAACTGTAACGTGGTGCCACACCCTAAAATGGCGTGAATAAATAGCAAGCCGTTGCAGACATTTAATCCCAATGACGATTCTGTAGTTTCAATGTTCCATTGTCGTATGTCGATTGCACCACGCTTTGGTTCTGGTTTGAATATTAGTTTTTTGTTTTCTATTTTAACATAGAAACACAGAAGTATCAGGACATCAGTGCCGTCTGCAATGACAACATCTTTTTGTTCAGACACACCTACTGCTGTCTGGGTGACCAGAAGGTCTGCATCTTCACGTGCATGTATTGTGTGACATCCAACAGTTTCAAAGCTTTCACTAAGCATCATCAAAAAACGCTGCTTATTCGTTTTGTTTGACAGAAACATATTCTTCTTCATTGTCAGTTTCATGTCCATAGAAAATAAAACGTTAAGGGAGCTTTTACCTTCACTTCTTCTAATGTGAGTGGCATCCGTAATGGGAGGACCATCCAAATATCCATCAAACACAATCACAACCGATTTACCATAACTTGACCGAAAACGACGAAGAGTCACGGCGAGCCCCCAAAAAGCCCGAGCGATCACCAGAGAGAGTAAATCCAAGATGGCGGCCAATATGGCGGCTTTCGCACACTTAGATTTTTATGTATTGTTGGGGATATTAAGTCTAAAATACCTTAGTTTATTTCTTTTACAATTAGTTTGATGTTTTCAACTAAAATCAAATCATGACTATATATAGATTATAAAAATCAAAGTCTTTCAATTCCGTCCATCCTCGACAGTCTGTCTGTTAGCGCTATTTCTACAAAACTATTTAACGGAGAAAAATTACATTTGGTAGGAAGTTGATGTTGTTGCCAACGAAGGAATCGTTTATACTTTTTGCGAAAAGAGTATATAGGAAAACATGCTTAAAAAATAATTAAGAGGAAAAATGTGATGAGGGACAGTAATATTTCGCATGTAGTTAACAGCACTATGTCAAGGAACAAAAAAAATCTGCTATGCTTTTAATGAAAAGATTACAGGGTCACACTAAAAAAGAAATAATTAAGAATTTATGGTGAAAGTAATATTTGGAATGTAGTTAACACTATTACCGAAGAGGAAACCTTTAGTGAAAAATATACATGGAAGAAGATAATATTTGGAAAATGTAGTAGCCACTATTACCAGAAGGAAAATTTGATATACTTTCAGTAAAAAAAAAATGTATAGGGTCGTCATCCAACAGAAAAAAATAATTAATAAATAAGGAGGGGCAAGCAGAGACGGAGTTTTGTGTAAATACTTTTACAGAGATTGTTTTGATGTATTTTGGCGATCTTGTTCTTTTTTTTTTAATCTCCAATAATCTCGTTGTGTAAAGTCGAAATTTTGATTAATGCAATAGCTATTTTAATATAATTAAAAATCAATAATGCGTATCAATGGTCCACCTTTTTTAGGATGAGAATGAAAATTAAAAAAAGACGTTTTTGTCTCATTCTTCACCGTTCTATAGCGATAAACATGTTCAATATATTTTTTTTTAATGTGGCATTATAATATGTTCACAATATGCATACGATTTGAGTAAAAAGTATTGCACAGCTTTATAACTTTTTAATTACTAGTTCTATTGAATAATGTTTCCTACAACAGTGAAATAAAAAACGAACAGGTTTATGGTTTGAATTTTTATACAAATTTCTATTTTGACACTTGAGTTAGTAATTTATTTTTTAAATCACACCCTATAATATGGTTTTATGACTTATTTAACAGCACAAACACCAACCTTGTAGATAAAAAAAGAACGACAAAAAAATGATTTGTATAAAACACTTTTTAATATAACTTCCTAATATTTAAAAAATTATAGGCAAAATATGTAAGAGTTTTTATTTACCTTGATATAGAAAATGTGCAATGTTATCCTAAAATAAACAGTTTTTTTGTATTCTACGAAATATCTAACCTGAGCATATTAAAAAAAAACATTTAATTAGCTGTTTTTTTTAATACGGCTTTGTTTGTTGTTTATTCTACCTATGAAATGTTATTCCCGTTAATTTCTTCTTGTCAACACCATCTCTAGAAGAGCAACTTCTTTTAGTACACGACACCATAGTCCTTTTAATGTCTATTTTCTAAAATTTAACAAACTATCAGTAAAAATCACAATAAATCGCATGGAAAACAACCTGTCAATATTTGACAGGAAAGTAGTAACAAGATGGCGATGTGATGCAGTTTTTTGATCACGTGACTGCTTCTCCCTATGATATAGTGACATAGCGCCTGGCCCTGCCACATTTTCGCGAGGTGGAGGTTCGTATTATTTTTAAGACACTAATCGTGTGAATAAAATTCTGAATTTTTGCAGATCCAATATTTTATACTTGCCTTTTCGATTTATGAAATTAAGAAAATGCCGAACAAGCCCATTGCTTGTTGCTTAATAAAGACAATATTATTATCATTAAAAGTGAATTATTAGTTTGCCTTATTATATTGAAACATATTCTTTACAGGATTTTGCAAACATCAGAAAAAATAACTATCTCATAGATAGTTTTTTTTTCTGATGTTTCATAATAATTATTATTATTATTATATTTTGCCTAATCGGTTTGTTTTATTGCCAGTAATTTCTTACAAGCTATTTAGAAACAGCTTGCGTAGGATCATTCCACCATTTAATTTCAGATTATGTGATTTTATGTAATGACCCGTTAAGAGTAGTGTTTAGAGACCGGATATAACCAATACGCTTCAAATAGTTAGTTCTTATTTTACTACTCTATATTCATGTGAGATTACTGATTACAGATTTACATAATAGGGTACTGATGAATACGATCCTGAAGAGAAATGTATACTTTCATTTTTCATGTAGAAAATTTCCAAACCACAACTTAAATAATTATTATGCACTTAACATGTATGTTTATTGTTTATATTTTATATTAAAAATACTATAAAGAATGTTAATTTTCGTTACCCCTCTAGGCATAATTTGTTATTATCTTTTGTGGATTATTAAAAATATGGTATTAAAACTAAACACCATATGCACTTGTATTTATATAACTGTCGCCATATGCATTTAATAAGTAAGTGTCTTTATTACACTCCCACACTTATTTACTTTAATAAAATATAGTACTCCCATTTTTTTCCATTTCGTATAGTGGTAATTAACCATTAAGAAACATTATTTAATTTGAAATTTACAGACATAAAGAATCAAATGTTAGGTGTATACAGAGTGGGAAATACTTAACAAGCATGAAATTTTGCATATAATGCCTATAGAAAAAAAGTACTTTAAATTGTTCGACAAATTGGACACGTATTTTAGGTCCAGCAGCCTTATTCTTGACATGCTTCGCAATGCACGTATTGATGCATATTTGCGAACACTTTCTATATACGGTATTCATAACTGCATTTCGTTTATGTGCACGAACGATAGCAATCACTCGTTAAAATACACTTGGCATCATAGCAATTTTCGAAAAATACCTAACTTCACTGCGTTTAAAATGACAGATGATGTATCTTGACTGATGTAATTTGTAGTTGATTTTATTCTTTTAAAGAAAAAGAAATAAAAAAATTGATATTTTTTTCCCTAAGGAAATGGTTTTGGGAACGTAGCCCGTATGGCCCCGACAAATTGTTTGTATTGAAAAATAAAGATTCTTTTTTATTATTTCACTGAGATGGAAACTGCACGCTGAAATGGCAATGCCTCTACTGACACTGACAAAAGCGGATAATTCTGGAATTCATAAATGAACTTCCAAAACTCACTTCTGAGAAATTTTCTAATGAATTTACGTAAAAGGATGGTCAGTGTATGTGGCAAGAACTTACTATTAAATTTAGAAAGAAAGAAAAACACCTGATTGCTACAAATTCATAGTAAAACCTTACTGTTGTGATTACGCTCATATCTATAGCTCTTTTCTGTGGTCTCATAAATGGTTCTACAGTTTCAATGAGAAATCTACATAATAACTTAGACATTCTAAATATTTGTACCTATGAACTCTTTTTCACTTAAAACTTCAAACTGATCGTGCCTCTGTATGAGATTTTTTGCATTTTGTAGATTTTCGATGTTCGCAATATGCAGATCGTCCGTTATCAACAAATATAACAATACAATAAATATTCTTAATTTTTCGTAACTTTAAAAACAACCAAATAAAATATTAGGTTATGTACCTATCATCATTCGCATATTTACCGACTGCCAAAAACCGCTCTTTGTTTAATGAGAACACTCGAATACTTTGCGAACGGTGAAGAATGTCTAGGATGAATTTTTATGCGAATTTTAGTGAAATGCGAGTAACCTTAAAAAATGCGCTGCAGGAGTCGGGATTTTGCTCGAAAACTAGAAGTATCTGCTACTGAGCCAATATAGTTTACCCCCGCGTTTTCGAGGGTGCTGGGGTCCAAAAAAGTTTTTGACCCCTGCTGCCCCCCCCTAAATCACGCCAAAACCACCCTTAAAGCCTCTTTCCTGGCGCAGACATCAATCCAACCCTGTATTTTGGTGAATTGGCCTACCTCATAACTTAAAGTGGAAATTCTAGAGGAGGATGATCCCAATCACCACTACCCCTCGATTCAACCCCTATAGGGCGTGGATTTTTTTTTGTAAAAAATATTTACAATTTTTAAAAAGGGGGTTTATTGGAGGGAAGATGAATGTGACCAGAGTTATAATCAGGGGTGGTTTCAACTCCTCCATGGTGTGGATTTTTTTGTAACAAATATTCAACATTTTCAGAGGGGGGGTTTGCTGGAGGAAACATGAAGGTGACCAGGATTATAAGCGGGGGTGGTTGCCACCCCTCCAGGGGATGGATTTTCACTCCTGAGGGTTATTACAACCCTAGTCACTTTTCATCTTCCCCCCGTTAAACAACCTCTCTGAAAATGTTAAATATTTTTTACAAAAAAAATCCACCTCCTGGACGTGTTGTAACCACCCCCTAGTTATAACCCTGGTCACCTTCATCTTCCCTCCAACAAACCCCCTTTTTAAAAGTCGTAAACATTTTTTACAAAAAAAAATCCATGCCCTATAGACGTTGAATCGAGGGGTAGGGGTGCTTGGGGGTCATCCCTCTCTAGAATTAGCACCTTACGTTATAGGAAGGGCCAATTCACCAAAATACAGGGTTGGATTGATGTCTGCGCCGTGAAAGAGGCATTGAGGGTGGTTTTGGGGCAATTTCGAGGGGTAGCCGGAGGCAAACACATTTTTGGACCCTGGAATCGGTTTCAGCACCCTCGAGAACGAGGGGTGGGGGAGGGAACTAGATTTTCACTTCCTGCTTTTATGGGAGGGAAATATTGGAGCCTGAAAATAATTTTTCGAAATTTTAAGAGATCTTCACGTTTTGATACCTTAGGAATCATTTAAGCCAATTTTCTTTGCGTCTTTGCGTGGGTTTGTATATAATGATATTTTTTTAAAGTGAATTACACTGATTTACAAACAAAAGAAAATGTCCGACCAATGAGATTCCATTACCGTACCCCAAAGGTTTTTGACGTGTTGAACATGAAGCCGTAGTCCGTTTAGCGCCATCACGTCAGAATTTCGAGAAAATTTAACCTAAAAGTGCTTTTTTACTAAGAAGTTTAGAGAAAAATTGCAAGATTCAAGAAGAGGTTAGAATCACCCGACGAATCTTCTCAAATTTTTTCGGAGTTGTCCAATGCCCGTTTTGATGCACTTGAAAACTCCACAATGCTCTTTTCTGCAAAGGACATTGGACAATTTCGAAAAAAAGGATATCCTCCGGATGATTCCAAACTCTTTTTGTCTCTTGCAATTTTTGTCCAAAATTCTTCTTTTTCGAGTAAAAAAATCGCAAAGTTCTAAAATTTTGATTTTTCCTCGCCGGATATCTAAAAAAAAATTACAATTTCAGAAAAAATGTTTGGAACAAAAGTAGCCTATTTTTAGTCAGACAATCCGAATTTGCAATAAAATTCAGGCCAAAATATTGAATGAATTAATTTGTGCATGAACTAAGGCGACAAAGGTATTTTTGGCACTTTTAGGTTAAGTTTTCTCGAAATCCTGACGTGATGGCGCAAAACGGACTATGGTATCGTGTTCAGCACATCAAAAACCTTCGGGGTGCGGTAATGGAATCCCATTGGTCGGACATTTTTTTTTTTGTAAACCTGCGTTATTTTTTGTTTGGTTTTAATTATAATAAAACTTCTCTATAGAATTTGCTAAGCAACGGAAAAGTAAAAAAAAAAACATCTAAAAAAATATTAACTTTCAATCTTTGCATTCTATAGATAACCTGCATTCTAGTTATGCTAGCAATTAAGAAAATTTAGAATGAATTTATCTCTTTCTTATTTTGATAATTCTCATTGTAACAGTAGCATCCATATAAACCCTTACGACCATGAAGAGTAAACTAGAATCCACATAGCTCCTTGCGGCCACGAAGATTAAGTTAAAAACGAGAACAAAAATTGAATAGATATTCAGTTAAAAAAAATAAAAATCCAGTTAAATGTCAAAATTAAACTTTGTATTACTCTCACAACCTACATCTAGCTGTGCTAGAGAACCTTTTAAACTGTTGTAGGTGTTGCATTTTTTATTCAAATTAGTACATTTTCAGATCCAAGACTACTGCTTAGATTAATTGAATCAAGAACAAAGTTCACCATGCCTATTCCTTGTTTATCTTCTCACCCGGCGATGAATTTACACGAGGCAGAAGAGCATCGAATATAGCAACCTACTTTGTAGACGCACAAATCGCTATGAAACATACACCACATTTTTCACACGCCTCTAATTTTAGAGTAATGTTTAGTGAACTTAAAAAAATATATAAAATGGTCTATTTAAGTACAAGTGCTTACGTAACTGATTGCTGTGAAATGCATTAACGCACTAGCATGAGTAATTATTCCAACGGTTTTCTAATATTTCATAATTGTTATCGAATAAAACTAACTCCATATACCTACGTAAACATCAAAATAAAAAAGGAATAATCCTATTATTTTGGTTTTTCCTATTACACCTAATCAAGTCTAGAATATGTCTATTTATTCCCTAGTTCAATATTTAAATTAAAGCAGTTTTACAAGTTTTTATTAAACTTCACATGTTTGTCAGTAAGTGAGATTAGCTTAAATCTTGCCAATCACTTTTGAACCACTTCAAATTGATCTGTTGCCTTGAAATTCTGCATCAATATATAATATCGATGACAATGCAGTATTTTAGGATAAAATTAATAGAAAATGGACAATGTACTTCAAAAGACGAAAAATAAGAGGTCGTGTCTGTATCACCGGCGACTCCGGCAAAAATCGAAGTCCAGTGGTTGCGCAATTGGGGGAATTTGACATGAAATGCTAGTTTTTAAGGCTATTTCCATCTTAATTTGCCACTTTTGATTTTAAAATACTCTATTTAACATGCTCTGTATGTAAGTTAGTTTGTTAGGTTGTATGTTTATATCAAATCTTGCAATTAAAATGTCGACTAGTTGTAATTAAGCTTTGAACTTTTGTAGACGTGTATAAATCCGGTGATAATTCAATATAGTATATCGAATATCGTTCTAAATCCAATATTGCGGACGTCCCAAGATGATGGTTCACCTTTTTCTTCACAATCCCTTTGCTATGGGTGTTAAAAGAAAACTGTTGAAATTACGTATTGATAGATTATGTTTACAAAAACCATACGGTAACTAATCGTGAAAGTTTACACTATTCCTAAATGTTATTCAGAAATTAAAAGTGGGAAAGATCTAATTCAGTGGGAGTAGGAAATAAATAATGAAATTAATTCACTAGTAGCAACTAAAAGTTGTGTTTTAGTTTCAAAACCATCTAACAAAAATGAAGTGTTTTGCAAATGAGTATTTATTATAAAAATGATGAGTAATGAAATCCAACAAACTATAAAGCAAGATTAGTAGCAAAAAGCTGATCAAAAGTATTTGCTAGACTATGTTGAAATTTTTGAGCTTGTTGCTAGAATTTCCACTGTTCAAATATTTATAGCATTTGCAAATCAATATAATTTATTAGTTCATCAAATGAACGCAAATAAAACTGCATTTTTTAATGGTTGCCTAATATATGCAATGCTAATATTTTAAGTCGATACCAAAAATAATAGGTAATCAAGAAATTTGAAAATATCTAGAAAGGGTGTCTATTGATTTTAAATTAACATATGTTAGGGGCGACTACATAGATAATGTGTTTGTTGGTTATGTAGATACAGATTGGAGAAGTAATGAAACAGGCAGAAGAAGCACCACATGCTACTTATTTAAACCTTTTAACTACTACACTATATCAGGGAATTCTAAAGCAAAATATAGTAGCAGTATCCTCAACTGCAGTTGAGTATATAAGGCTATTTTCTTGAAAGTGTTAGAAAACCCAAACTGCTAAAATCACTAGCAAAATGTATTCAAATTAAGGCTTTTACACCCCTGTTATTAATGATGGGTTGTTGATGATATGGGTTGTATTACCATAGCCAATACTCTAGCTAAACACAAAAAGTCCAAACATGTTACCTAAAATATCATTATACAACAGGGAAAATACAGAAGGCAATAATTTTAAAATACATTCCCACAGGTGAACAATTGGCAGACGCATTCACTAAACCATTAGCATCCCCAAAATTCCTTGAGATTAGGATGAATATTGGTTATCTTTTTTTTTGTAAAATATATTCGTATAATTTTTGAGTGGGAGTGTTGAAATTACGTATTGATAGAATATGTTTTCAAAAACCATACGATAACTACGCTTGAAATTTTACACTATCAGTTGAAATTTATTGTTCTGGGAGCATATTCCATTTGAGAATAATACAGCTCAAGTACTTCAGTAGGGCATTTTAATAAAATAGAATACTTTAGAGTTAGTTCTGCATGCACCCTCGTGATTTAAACACGTAAATAAATGCTAAACCGTAAATTGGTATTTCTATTAAATTACAACTCAAACCTAAATCAATGAAAGCGTTTGGCGAACAAAATAATGTTCTGTACCACGAGCCAAAATATATGAATGTGGCACTGAATCCAAATCCGTAATCCAAGAATGGATCTGTGATGTCAATTTTTTTATTTTTTTGTAGTCAAATGCGTCCCTAAAAGTGGTGTAAAATCATAGAAATAATGTAATAACTCTTAATGAAGTGTGAAAAATGGTAGATGTTTTGTAGTCTAGAGTAGAAAATATAAATTCGAGCCATAATAAGCTATTATTAATTTTTTAAATTAAAAAATATATATTATGTTTTGTAATTAGACAAAAAAATGTCTAAAACTAATATTATTTACTGCAAAGAGTATCCTATAGAATGTGCAACAATTATGCAGTAAATCGGCGAAGAGTATAATGGTTAGCTTGTTTATTATACCATGCCTGCTTATTCAACTGTTTATCTTAACATTTATCAACTTATTTATCTTTTAATCTGTATAAGGCTATTAATTTTCCCATATTTACACTATACTTTCCACTATCAATCCAAATACTTCCTTTGTATATCTTTGTCTCTTTTCTTCAAAACATTTTCGCTGTGGATGAAAAAAGGCAAAGAAATCCACAGCGAAGATCTTTTGAAGACAAGAGAGAAAGATATCATAAAAAAAGGAAATATTTGGATTGATAATAGAGATAGTCGCTCAACCAATTGCTCCCTACAGTTTATTGATACAGCATAAATTATTTCCTTCATATACCACCATGCATATAAATCTAGGGATGTGACATCTGAACACCTAGCGGGCCAAGACCTCTTCTTCCAATTCTCGATTGGAAAAATGCTGATCAAGCCATTCCCTGATATCGCGACAATAATGTGCCGGACAACCATCGTGTTAAAAAGTTAAGGGGATTTTATCTCGGCTAAGAGACATACAGATTTTCGAAGAAGGTTCAGCGTGAATGTATGAGTGGTAGTCGTCAAGAATTATTTCATCGGCCTGTATATCACCTGATTTTTTAAAAGGTGCTGCAGATGGATATTTTCTAAATCAGCATTTCTATAATTTATTTGATTTGAAATCCGTTTACAGCCTCCTCGTGCTAAAAATGGCTTGATCAGCATTTTCCCA
Organism: Stenurella melanura; assembly: GCA_963583905.1. Lineage (NCBI taxonomy): Eukaryota > Metazoa > Arthropoda > Insecta > Coleoptera > Cerambycidae > Stenurella > Stenurella melanura. Next base: position 188,261,003 of record OY757309.1, on the reverse strand, counting down.
ATCGCTGGATTGGAAAAGGTGGACTGATGCCCTGGCCCGCTAGGTAAATCTCACCTCCACATTCCTGTGTCTAAGGGTACATAAAGGAAATTGTTTATGCGGTACAAATAAACTCCAGGGAGCACAATTGCAACGAGGCACCGCAAGGGTTCTAGAGACGAAAATGCGAAAGAGGGTCCATGCTTTTATTCGAAACAGGGGTGAACACTTTGAGCATTAACTAAATGTTGATTAACAAAAATAAGAAGATAGTTAAAATTTACTGTGTTGTTTCACTTCGTAAATGATAATTTTCACATATTTGAAAAATCGACGTCCTTTAAGCTCAAGGTTATTCCCTAAGGATTTGCCAAGTGTTTTTTAAATGTTGCATACCGCAATGAAAAGCTAATAAAGCAGAGACGTTTTTAAGATAATTTGCTCACGAAATTGTCATTAAATTTTGGAGACAGATTGTTATGAAATTATAAGTTTTTTTGGTAATTTTTTAATTACTCATACTTTTTAATTAGCTATTAATTGTTGTTAAATTTATTTAATCACGATGTTTAAAGCACACGACTGAAACAAAAGCGAAACTCTGTTCCCAACTCGACCCGTATCACAGTGGGCCATTTGCAACTTCCAGCTGGACAAAATTCCACAGATGTATAAATTAGCTTAAAATAGTTCTTAGAAGATCAGAAAAATAGTGAAAAAATTCTGGGCATTAAGGGGGTGGTTTTTGAGGGTTGAGAAATAAATTTGCTTCTGAAGTGTCGAAACTTTGTGAATATGACAATATAATATCTGTGAATATATCAAAAATAGTTAAAAAATTTTGGGGGGGGGGGTTGAAAGATAAATTTTATTTTAAAATTCTGAAACTTTGTGGACATGATAATATTATGTCCGTAAATTCGCTAAAGATTGTTTAAAAAATCTAAGCAATAAGGGGTTGGATTTGAGAGGATTAAAAAATAAATATACTTTAAAACTATGTAAGAAAGTTTCAACAAATTTTGTTGTCGTCGAAGCTTTTTAATTGTTGTTGCTCTTTTAGGAGAAGCTGAAGACATTTCCTGGACAATATTAGCAGCATCTCATTTACTTGATTCCAATAGATGCTGAACTTTTCTCCTCTTGGATCTTTCGCTACACTCCTCAAACTTTTATATAGGTCGCCCAGCTGGTATCCCAGCAGAGCTTGCTGGCTGTATGTTGTAGGTAATTGCCACAAAATCTATGTCGCTACCATCTAGCCAGTCCTTTTATTTATCTAGAAAAACTTCCAGTTTTCGAGAAGAATTATCCGATCGTTCAAAACTTTTCATCGAAAAATCTATTATAACGGTTTTTATATTTTTTATACCTTCATCGGTGAAATCATTAATCTCATATGTACTAATTACCAATCTCAGAAGTTCCTCCGTACGTGATTTTTTTAATTAAACTACGCCACATGTCGAAAAACTCTCTTCTTAACAATGTATGTCGCGATTCTGAAAATAATAGAAAAACAACCTTGTAGCAAAAAATCGCAAGAAAACTCAAATATGTTTAAAATGTAGGAACATTGTCCTACAAAATAAGCTAAATAGTAGCCTGTCACTTTTTGGCTCTCATATAAGTTCAGTCGACAGAAATTACGGACATTTATTATTTTATGAAAAATAATTAGTGTACAGTAGTGTCGCGATAATCCGGATCAATTAAAACCAGGCTAATCCGGATTATCAAATAATACGAATTATCAAAACATTTTAAATTCAGCTTAAAATAAATAAAGGGCTGTATTTAACAAAAGTAAGCGTTGTACTTACATAAAAAACAAGACAAATAAAAAAGGGGATATCTCATGAAAACGAAATATTAAAAATATGTAACTATTATGTATGTACACACATAATTAACATATTCATCACTTTCTTCTGCATTAATTTCATCGGCTTCATTAGAATTGTACCCTCTTTTATAATTTTCGGCACCGACTGAAAAAAAGTGATTTTACTCTGATGACTCATATGCTGTTGTTTTTCAAAAGCAATTTTCTTGAGATCTTGTAGCATCATAATCTTTTCAAGGAATGTCATTTTCTGTAGCCCACTGTAAAGTAATATTTAAGCTTTTGGCAGCATCTTCATTTTTAATTCTGACCGGTGTAGCAATTTCCATCATATATCATCATCAGAGTCAGCACTAGCATTTGCATGAATTAAATTTTCTTGTTCAATCAATTTGTCATCACTATCAATCCAATCGATAGCTTCACCGGCATCCATGTCATCATTCCCAATGCTATGAAGCATTGATGAATCCGCATTAATTTTTTCTGCTAGTATCTTTTGTTGCATATCACTTAAAGGGATCAAATCCTCGGGGTCATCTTCTAAGTCATTCTCATTTTTTGGCTTTAAAATCGTTTTCCAGTACTTTTCTAAGGAACTGACTGGTACATTTTCCCAAGCATTGTGAATCAAGCATACAGTATGTTTTAAGTTTAAGCTCTTAAGACACTTTACAGGATCAAAGAGGAGTCACCTGAATTAATTCGGATTACAGAATCAAGTATAATCCGGATTACAGAATACTTCAACAGGACAAGAAGGCAATCCGGATTATAGAAGCATCCGGATTAACGCGGGATCGGATTATCGCGGCACTGCTGTATATAAAGCCTCGAAACCTTAGTCAGTAGAAAATGTTTTTAGATTATTATATATTGTAAATAATGGAGGCATACCTATACTCACTGGATCCATTGAAACGCTTAACACTTAAGACACTTGCTACTAAATACACCATATACGCACTCTCTACAATGTCTCTTGCCAGACTAATCAGGTACTACACTTTAAAGAGTAATTTATTTATCTGCTATTCGGAAGGGCTAATGAGGGGCAATAAACCTTTATTAATTCTGGTAACTGTTATATACCTAGTACATTAGGGTATACATTTTGAAATTTTAATTTCACTTTTGTCATGCTAGATTTGTGAAATGGTGCACTGCGTATGTATGTTTTTTCATCTTTGTGCATTGATTTCTCTGGGATGGCTTAAGCGATTTCTACGATATCTTTTGCAAACTGTAGGGTATGATTAAGTGGTGGTCCCATATTAGTTGCATCATGTTATTCCAGTTTAAGGTGAGCAACAATTGGAAAGAAGAACTGTTATGACGGAGGAACCGATTGGGGTTTAAATAGTCAGATATTTTCGAAGTAGCTGAAACTGAATCTAACAAAGCGGCTGTTCGGGGTTAAGTGGACTGTAGTTGGGGGTTGAACAGAACTGTTTTAATTAAAGTCACCTGATAGATATTTCCTTATTTACATTTATTCACTTAGTACACTATTTACAAAAGTTCAGTCGATAACTACCTATGTACATTAATTGCCACTAAATAACATAGAGCCACTTGGGCGTGTGTGTGTTTTTGTTCTTACACTTTCGATGTCTTATGTGATACTGTATTTTTAAGGGGCTGGAGTCACAGGGAACAGAGAGTGACTTATGGGGGTGTGTCTACATGTGGCTATAGTGCACACATAGTACAGGGTTATGCTAATGCTAATATTAAGTTGACTACACAACATCCTCCGCCCCGTTGAAATCAATTTTCAACATCATAAAAGGGCAAAGGACATAATTTGCGAATGGGTCTGGTAAATACACCGGTTTTAGTTTTTATTTTTACCACACGTACCCTTTTGTCTGATCCGGGAATTACCTCAAGTATGCGTGCTAACATCCATTGCAAGGGAGGAACATTATCCTCCTTTACCAGAACTAGCATATTTTCCTTTAAGTTGCTAACAGAGTGCCACCACTTTGGTCTATTTTGAAGTCTGTTTAAGTACTCCACAGACCATCGCTTCCAAAAGTGTTGACGTAGTTTGCTTACATGTTGTCAGTTCGTGAGCCTGTTGTCGGGAACAAGAGAGACGTCTTTGTCTGGAAATGAGGATAAGGGTTCACCTATCAGAAAATGAGCGGGAGTAAGGCAATTTAAATCGGTCGGATCATTAGATAAGGGACAGAGTGGCCGTGAATTTAAAATACTTTCAATTTCATATAAAACTGTAGTTAACGATTCAAATGATAAAACAGAGTTGCCCACTATACGGCGAAGATGATACTTAATAGACTTTACGCCTGCTTCCCAAAGTCCACCCCAGTGCGGGCTGTTTGGAGGAATAAATTTCCATTGGGTCCCACGAGTAGAGAGGTAAGCGACAATTGAATCCAAGTTATGCTTGGTTTTAAAAAACTTGTACAAATTATTTAAAATGTTACTTGCTCCTTTGAAGTTAGTGGCGTTGTCACTGTAAATAGTATTGGGATTGCCACGACGTGAGATAAATCTTTTTAATGAAAGCAGAAAGGCTTCCGTGCTGAGGTTGGAGACAAGTTCAATGTGAATAGCCTTGCTGTTCATACAGACAAAAACAGCAATGTATGCCTTGGAAATAATTGACTTACGTAGTCGAGATTCTTTCACCATGACTGGTCCGGCAAAGTCAATTCCTATGTTTTTGAAAGGTTTTATTACATTAACACGATCGGGGGGCAATGGTCCCATAAGTTGCTCTGCACCTTGGGCTTTGAATCTGTGGCAGATTGTGCAATGTTTTATAATATTCTTTATCTGTCTAAGGGCACTGAGAGGCCAAAATCTTAGTCGTAAATTATACAGTACGTTGTGCGCGCCAGCATGACCTAACCTGAGGTGTTCGTATCTCACTAATAATTCTACAAAATGACACTTAGATGGAAGTAACATGGGGTGTTTTTGATCGTATTTCAGATTAGCATGGACCAAGCGGCCATCAACACGTATTATTCCATGTCGGTCAAGAAACGGGTTAAGTGATAAAATGGATCCTTTTTTCAGATGTTTATTTGATTTTAAACATTCAATTTCGTCAGAGAAATATTTTAATTGAACACATTTTACCATTGTTGTTAATGAATTATTTAATTCATTTACAGATAGAGGGCCAGTTAGTTTATCGTTTTTGAACATACAGTTGTTCAGAAATCTAAGTACATACGCGAATGTGCGTTGTAAAGTGGTGAATTTCGAAAAATTCGAAAACATAACCGTATTATTAATAGAAGTATGTGTTACAACCTTGCGTTGTTCAGCAATTACTTCGAATTGTTCAATATGAGTTTTCTTGTTTACTTGAAACAGAGGATTAGACAGACATTTTGGACCTGTCCACCAGATGACGCTTGTGAGAAACGCTTCTGGAGTAAGACCTCGGGAAATGAGATCAGCGGGGTTTTCTTCCGAAGAAACATGTGACCACTGACAGTTGACGGTAAGGTCCTGAATCTCCGATACTCGATTGGCTACGAAGGTGGTCCATCTGGAGGGGGTTGATTGTAACCAACTGAGAACTATTTGTGAGTCTGTCCACAGGACAGTCTTATGTATCTCAAATGAGAAAATATTGCTTATTTTATGTACTAGTCTAGCCAGCAAGAGAGCTCCAAAAAGTTCGAGTCTGGGAAGGGTTATAGTTTTTAATGGAGCGACCCTTGACTTGGAACATATTAAAGTACATGAAACTTGTTTATCTGAGTACAAGACACGGAGGTAGACTGCTGCACCATAGGCGTTCATCGATGCATCTGAAAATCCATGGATTTCTCGAGTAATATGATTGGGGGTAGAGAACAAACACCTGGGAATTTTGTGAGAAGATAACTTATAAAGACTTTGAGAAAATGTTTTCCAAGCATTACATAAATCTATGGGTAGGGTGTCATCCCAATCAATTTTTGATTTCCATATTTTTTGCATAATAATTTTTGCGAAAACTATTATTGGACCCATTAAGCCCATGGGGTCATACATTTGTGCTATGTGGGATAAAACTACGCGTTTTGTCATCAAAGGAGTGTGTGGCACATCTTCTGGAATTGTAAATTTAAAACAATCGAATTGAGGGTTCCATGAGATGCCTAAAACCTTAGAACAATAATCTTCTGGAAGCGTGACGTTATCCAGAGATTTGTCTGAAGTGGGTAGCGAGTTTAAGAGGGAAGAACTGTTAGAACACCATTTATGCAAACGAAATCCTGCAGATTGCAATAGTGAAACAAGTTCTTTGTGTAACAAATAATTCTTGTTCGGAATTGGTACCTGCTAAAATGTCATCTACATAGCATTGGTTTAAAAGTGCGTTTGATGCTAAAGGGAAGTCGAGAGATTCATTTGCTAATTCTACTAAACATCTTGTGGCAAGATATGGAGCACAGTTTGTGCCATACGTAACTGTGTTAAGTTCAATACATTTTAGAGGGTCATTGGGTGAATCTCGCCATAATATATTTTGGAGATGTCGCTGAGTGGGATTAATTTCAATCTGCCTATACATTTTTTGTATGTCAGTTGTAAGAACATAAAAGAAACATCTGAATCTGCAGATGATATCAAATAGATCTGGTTGCACTAAGTAACCTTTAAGCATAATGTCATTTAGTGAGAAACCTGTAGATGTCTTCATTGAGGCGTCAAATACGACTCTGAGCTTTGTCGAAATACTATCTTCACGAATGACACAATGGTGTGGAAGAAAGTATTTGTTGCGAAGTGTATTATCGTTGAGAGATAAGGGAATATATTTGCCATGATTTAGTGCGATATATTCATCAATAAAGGCTTTATACTGAATATGTAAATTTCTGTCTTTCATTAATCGATTTTCCAAAGATTTGTATCTTTGCAAAGCTGCCTTGTACGATTGGCCTAATTTTGATTGGATATTATCATTTTGGAGGGGTAAGTCTACCTGAAATCTGCCGTTTGGCAACCTTTTAGTGGAATTCACAAAAATGCTTTCGCATAGTTTGTCTTCAGGCGAGAGGAACCTTGTACAAGTAACCTCTTCCAATTTCCAAAATTTAGGAATAAGTTCATCAATTTTAGGCTGTGCGGTGAATAGAGAAATACTCAGATGTGATGATTGGTGACAGATCGGTGCTGGGCCAGCTACTACCCAGCCTAACCACGTATTCTGCATTGTAGGTAAATTAGGACCTAATTTCATTAAACCGGGTTTCAACAACTCGAAATATGCATCTGCTCCTATCAGCATATCTATTTGCGAAGGTAGGAAGAACTGGGGATCGGCTAATTTTAAATCAGATGGTATGTCCAGTTGACTAGTGTCCAATACCATTTGCGGGAGAATGCAAGTTATTTTGTCTAAAACTGCACAGGATAAATTTAGTTTAAAATTATTTTCTTTCTGCGATTCAATCAAAACATCTACCTGATATTTGACTCTGGTTTCCTTATTACCTAAACCGCAAACTTGCATAGAGCCCTTGTAATATTTTTTGTTTAATTTGTTAAACAGCTTTGTTGTTATAAATGTGGTTTGTGAGCCCATATCTAATAAAGCTCGTGCTTGTATAATATGTCCCGATTCTGATCTTATATTAAGTAACGCTGTCGCCAAAACAATTTGAGATTTGTTGTGGTTTACGCTCGTCAATGAAGAATCATAAACACTTAAATTTGCTTGATGTACCGTTGGGTCTAAGGGTTGACTATTGTTTGTTGGTTCTAAGAAAGACGACGCCGATGGTTGTGTGTCAGGCCTAGTTTCATGTAACAAAGAATGGTGCCGTCTTCCACAAAACCTACAATTCCTCGACTTGCATTGAGAAGCGGTATGTTGAGTACCCAAACAGTTTAGACACTGACCACTTTTTATGGCATGTTCCTTTCTTTGAGCTACAGTAATTTTACTGAATTTATGACAAGTGTAAATTGAATGATTAGTGAGATTGCAATAACTACATTTTTGTGGAGGCAGTCTGTTAACTGTTGAATTTGTCACGAAAGAGTGTTTTGTAGTTTTGGGTTTATTAGTGTCGGTGCTTACTCTTTCTAAAGCTAAGCATCTGTTTTCGAGAAATTCTAGCAGTTTGTCCATTGTCGGATACACATGAGGCTTTTGTTCTATCTCATATGCTCGGTGTGTATAAGTATCTAATTTTTTTGGTATAATGTATACTAAGATAAGATCCCAATGATCTACCGGAACCTCTAAACTTTTAAGTGCATTTATATTTTTTCGAATATTTGTAATAAATTCTCGTAATGAGACTGAGGTTATTTTAGTAATCTGAGGTAATTCTATCAACGATTTAATATGTGCATTAATAATTGACAACTTATTGTCGTATCTGTTTTGTAAAAGATCTAGTGCAATTTTATAATTTTCGTTAGTCACTTTTAAGTCTCCAATGAGCGAGAAAGGCTCACCCACTAAAGCTGTTTTCAGGTAAAGAAATTTTCGTACATCACTTAATTTTGAGTCGGAATCAACTAGTGCATTAAATATGTCTATGAAAGATTTCCAATCTTCATAGTTTCCATTGAATTTGGGTATATCTAAATTTGGAAGATTTACTTGAGAGGAGGATGAAGCGTCTTGTTCACTACTACGAGAATTAGAATGTATGTTCATAACCCTTTCTTTACTAGTTATTATTGATTTTAATTTTGACAGCAAACTCAGATATTGATCTTCTACTTTGTCCCTGTCTGTTACCTGTGAGTCATCCAGGTCCTCAATAACATTCTGAATTTCAGTATAATCATTAAAGGCTTTCTGTAAATGATCTGCTCGTACTGAAAAGTCATGTAAGGTAATATTTGGATTATTTTCATGTGTTTTTAGAAAATTCTCTATTCTAGTAATAGTGCTTTTCGCACGTGCTCGCGTTTTAATATGACCTTCCATTTTATTAACTATATGAATTTTCAGTAGGGCTTTAGTTAAATAGTACAAAAATTAAATTTAAATATGGTAACAGATAATGAGATAATAACAGTTTTAATGTATGTAAACAATTGTTTTATTTTTCGTGATGCACTTCACTCAACCTTGGTCGAATTTAATAGCGAAAGAATTCACTGAACATGCATGCATAAAAGTTTAGAATCTACCTTATATCTGCGTCTTCTTTGCGTGTATCACCTGTGCTATACCTGTTCCCGATTTAAGTTATTGAGTAAGAGTGGTCCCTGTGTTTATTTAGCAGCGAGAGAGAGGGTGAATGTCGATGGATGCTGTATCGTTGCGTCACCGTGCGTGTGTGAGAGTGAGAGAGAGAATGTAAGCTTGCCTTGCGTCCTGAAGTGCGGGGTGTGTCCAACGTAGAACTTGGCTTGGGCACGCTTAGGGGTTGCTTTAACGGGTACAACTTCAACAGCGATAATGAGAAGTAATTACCACTGGCTCGAACTGATGCTGATGCACTTGTAATAAATGTACTGTACTGATATTCTGTAGGTACCTTAAGCACTGCAAATGGGAAATATCTTCGTGGCTGATTTTTTAATAAGATCCGGCTCGAAGGACCATCATGTTCGGGGTTAAGTGGACTGTAGTTGGGGGTTGAACAGAACTGATTTAATAAATAATTTAATAATAAATAAAGTCACCTGATAGATATTTCCTTAATTACATTTATTCACTTAGTACACTATTTACAAAAGTTCAGTCGATAACTACCTATGTACATTAATTGCCACTAAATAACATAGAGCCACTTGGGCGTGTGTGTGTTTTTGTTCTTACACTTTCGATGTCTTATGTGATACTGTATTTTTAAGGGGCTGGAGTCACAGGGAACAGAGAGTGACTTATGGGGGTGTGTCTACATGTGGCTATAGTGCACACATAGTACAGGGTTATGCTAATGCTAATATTAAGTTGACTACACAACAGCGGCCACTAAAAATTATGAAATAGAATGTCATTGAACATTATTACCTAATATCGATTTTTGAGGTCGGAGAAAATGAACAAGTGGACAAAACAAAATCGAATCATTTTTTTTAACCCTACCTCAAGATCGGTATAAAGTAATAATGTTCAACTAACCGAAAGATTTGAAATTTTATTTTATTTTTTTAGTGACCGTTTTTTTAGAGGCGGCAAAATATTTTTTGTGGCAACAGAAATATCGTTTCTTTTACATTTTTAGCTCAAAAGCAGTAAAACAGTAATTCTGAATAAAATTTAAACAATTATGTCATAAGTTATTTATATTTGGAATATTAAATTTATTGCTTAGAAATGTAAATATTAGTAATTTATAAACAAATTTGTTTTTGTCGCTCTCAACTCAACTACACGTTGCTCGTTAAAATGTTGTTTTTATTTATATTCTTAGTGCTTCATTAAAGTTGGTTAATTGTTTCTCAATTGATCCATTAACTCTATCTGGGTTTGACCTATTTTTTTAAACTTAATTATAATCTGTGTTATCAGTATTTATCCATCAGCCATCACCGACAGTGGAATATGAATTACCCTACGTCATTAACTGTTTTATCTGGAAACATAAAAGGACGTCAGCATTAAGCATTACTACGTGGGCGATTTGGTATTTATTGGAAAATATGCGTAAAATTATTTGTATATGATCTTCTGATAATGAAAATTAGCGTCAGTGTGGCACTCATCTTAACATCGCTACTGGTTTATAATACGTTCAGAAAAATTGGAATCGATACAATATGTTTATAGCAAAAAAGATAGTTTTAAAACTTTACGGTACAACTAATTAGTAAAAGCCGAAATAGTTTCCTGTAGACAATGCACGATAAATTCGATTTAGTTATTCTGTCAATCTTGTACGAGTATTTACGTATACTACAGTGAAAGAAGGCAAGTAGAGAAAAGTATAAGAAATTAATATTTTGGATATCTATTCTTGATAGAGATATGAATTAATGTTTGGAAGAAGCATTTGAAAGAACGCTTCTTCCTACGATAAATTATGTCTTCGTGCAATCGAAGCATGAAGCAGAAGGGGGTAGTTTGACCTCAACGAAAAATAAACCATCGTCTTTCGTTACAAATATCTTATTAAAATAACGACTCATTTTACATTATATAAAAGTTTAGAGAGGAATTGAATTCTAAATTATCTGCATTTTTTTTTCAATTCTTTGGAACTTCCTGTTACATGTATTTTTTCTTTGGGAATCTACAAAATATCACAATTAACCAGTATGTTACTGGTAAATAACCTTTACACCTGTGACTTTTACGTCAAATGGTCAGTTAGAGGTTGCTTTTTTAAAATAAATAACATGACGTAAAAGTCACAGGTCTAGAGGTTATTTATCAGTAACATACTGGTTAATTATGATATTTTGTAGATTCCCAGAGAACCGCTTAAAAAGAAAAAATACATGTGATTGAAAGTCCCAAAGAATTGGAAAAAAATAAGATAATGCCACAAATAACATTTAGACAATAAATTGTCTGTGCCAATAGACCAGTTCCTCTGAAGATCCTCCATTATTTCAGACTATATGGAAGACTCTTCCATTTCTTCTAATAGCAATAACACATCTGAAACCTCCACTCAAACTGATTTGCCTTTTTTTCTTGGACGTTTAACACTTTATATTACAGGGTCATAGGCTTACAAAGAAACCTATTAAATATGTCTTGCAGAGTGTTTGGTTTTCAAATTTTGCGTGAAAAGTTTCAAGGATAATTTTATGTACTACCTCTTACAACGCCATACCTGTTTACAAGGCCAGTGTACTCCTGTCCTCCATTTGCAATGGAAACAATGCTAGACGTGTAGGTCTAGCATTGTTTCTAGCATGCTAGAAATACGTCTAGCATTGTTTTCATGAAGGATGTAGATCCGCTACATCTGTACGCGAGGAAGGAGCTAGTACGTAGTGCTGTGAGGCTTCAGCAGATACTCTTATTCAAATCATGCGATCTAGTTGGTCATTTAAGAGTTTTGGAGCTAATCCAATTGAAATCTATGAGTAAGCCCACCAACTCAATGCCAACCAAGCAGGACTTTGATTGCGCGTTTGATATGCTGAGTGAGAGCCGTCTGACAAGCAAGACCAAAGCACTGCGGTTGGAGAGAAGGACCACATGTACACAGATGGATCGAAGATTGCTGAAAGGGTTGGTGTGGGCGTAGGGGTCTGTTTGCAGGCTATCCAGCGCTTTAGGTAAGGCCCCAACCATCTTCCAGGCAGAAATGTACCCAGGTATGCATAAACAAATGTATTCGAAGTTCTAAATATATAATGAGGTAGTCGGCCAGTGTTTAACACTCTCGGGCATTACATCCTTGAGTCTGAAATTGCCTGGGAATGCGAATAGTCTTCGAAGTAACTGGGTAATAGGGTTACCTTAATGTTGGCACATGGCACGAGGAAACAGAAAAGAATTAATTAGCTGAAACCATTGTGCGGATGGCCCATATTTTGAACCCGAACCATTTTATGGCTTATCTAAGGGACACATAACGGAAGAGATTCTAAAATGGGAAAGGAACAGAAAAAGTCCTACTAGAGGAACACTTCAGGCTAAAGCCGAACGAAGATTTTCGTAACTTATTCGTTAAGGAATTGCACAAGGCTTCTTGAACCAGTCCAACTTAAGGCTAAAAACAGACCTTCCAACAGGATATTATCCCTTTGAGATATCTTCTTAATAATATGGGCAAGGCAGAAAATGATAAATGCAGATACTATGATATTAAAACGGAGACTGTGGAACATGTTCTTTGTATTGTCCCTTCGTATTGTCCCTTTTGGTTGGTCACTGTACATACTATCGTTACTAAAAATGTCCTACTTTGAGAAATGAGCATAATAATCGTACGATCCCCTCCTGCTCTAGTAAGCAAAGGACCCCGCACACATTATAGAGAAGAAAAGTTTTGGTCAAATTAGCTAATTTTTTTAAAGATAGTAGTAGTTTATGCTCGTTTGATGCCAGATTGTTAATTTCATGGCCTTGTGTCCACCACGGTCCAAGGTCCCAAAGAAATCCTCTGCGTAATTTTTTACAATTAATTTTTGACTTGCAATTTTTAACACCGTTCATAGTATTGTGTTTTTATTCATCCTCCGTAACTTCTGTTGGATCTGGCATATAAACTAGAGCATCTAAAAAATTCAGTCAGTTTGACCGAAACTCGAGCCGATATTTTTTTCTCATATAATGTGGGCGCAGTCACCTCGACCGCGATTTGAAATACAATTTTGTACAATTGCATTTCCTTCCATTTTTATTTAATAAAATATAACTGTAATAATTTACATGAGATTTACAGGATACAGGATGTATTACTTATGTATGACGAGCTGTCCAGTTATATCCGGACAACGGACAATGTCCCATTTGTTCTAGAGCGCTTCTGCAAAAATTGTTGTTTTAATGTTGTCGATCGTCCGAATTTAACTTAATAATGCAGGAAATTAGTGAGCCTCACGGTACCATGCGTCATTAACCATTTTTATCTGAAGCAACGAGATAAAACAAAAGCAGCGTCAGTAATTACACAAAACTAAAGAGCAAAGCATTAATTTGAAGCCTCTCCGATGTATCAACAACCTTTTCAACGCTAGACTAGATAAGATTACACATTCAAACAACGAGAGCACCCCGGATGAATTAATAAGCCGCTAAAGAAGCGCGCCGCGTCGGTGTGTGTGTGACGCCGGAGACGCTGTCTAGGTGCAAGTGTTTTGTTTCTATTTCCGTAAACGAGGACAGTGGCGGGTAAAGCAATAAATTGCATCTGTGGTGATTATTTCCAGTTACGCCAACTCTTAGAAAGTAGTTGTATTATGTATTACCTCTTCCAGGTATGTAGTTATTATTATTTGGCCAACTTTGGAAAAACATCTTAAAATATATTTAGTATACTGTAATAGGGTCGATTTGATTATTTCACATACCGGGTGCTCACGAGACCAGGTACACCCCACTTTTTCTTTATTTTTCAAGATGAAAATTTGAAAGTATGGTACAGCATATTTGGCATTTGAATATCTTTTTTGATCTAACCAAATCCGAAGATACACTTCCAATACCTTAATACCTACTACCTACTTAACTATTTAGCTTGATATTTTGTAATATTATCTAAATCTAAAGATGTGAATTATCTTTACAACGGTTTTCTCAAAATCAAAATCGAATCATAAATAATCTTGAAAAGAGGAATTTTAAATAATTACTTATTGTGCATGAAAACCATATAAGTTTATAATACCTAAATACCCGCAGTATTTCATCAAGAGGCATTTTTGCACATTTTCCACCCTAAACAAATGATTCTTTCGCCAATGAAAGAAATGTGAAAATGTGAAAAATAAACGGCCTAAAACTCACGTACTCTGTACATTTTTTACATGATTTCGGTAGACCTTTTAATTAACTTTTTAACACAATTTTAAAATTTGAAATCGATCCATAAATGGATGTGAAACTACAATTTGAATTTGCAGTTCACACAATGAAGTTTTAGCATTTGTCAGTAATGAAAAAATGAACAACTAGCCAACTATTTTTAAGGTCATTTCGATTTCGATTATAGTCCAGGCGACAGGGAGATTTTCCCTATGTTATTGTGACAAGATCACTTACCTCGCTGATTTTTTGCATACGTTCTAAGCCTCCCTTAAGTATCACAAATGCACAAAATTCTGTATTTTTAAATCCCGCGGGGGGAGGGGGGCCTAACAGGTGCAAAAACTGTGTTCCAATTATCTCGGTTTATATTGAAGCTACGACAAAAACCATGATACTAATGTAGAACGCGCTTCGAGCACTAAAACTTTGCTCCTCTCGTTATCGATTGGGGGGTGGGGGAAACTTTTTCGGACAACAATTTTTTTTGGCCATAACTTTTTTCTTGGTACGTAATACGTATATTTAAAAAGTAAAAGCACGTTGCAAATAAACGATTTTATTAAAAAAAATTGTTGCGCCGAAAAAGATTGTCCCACCTCCCAATCAATAACCGTTGCAGTTACAACGAAAGTAGTTAGGAGCAAAGTTTTAGTGCTCGAAACGCCCTCTATGGTGGTATTATCGCGTTTGTCGTAGCTTCAATAGAAGCCGAGATAATTGAAACACAATTTTTGTACCTGTTAGGCCCCCCTTTTCCTCCCCAGGGACTTAAAAAATATAGAATTTTTTACATTTGGGATACTTATTGGGGGCTTAAGACGTATGTAAATAATTACCGAAGTAAGTGATCTTGTCACAATCGATAACCATGGCATTTACGACGAAAGTCAAGATGAGTAAAATTTTAGTGCTCGAAGCGCCCTCTACGCTGGTATCATCGCTTTTGTCGCAGTTTCAATAGAAGCCGAGATAATTGAAACACAGTGTTTGCACTTGTTAGCAACGGGCTCATCGATTGATAATTCTTAATATTCAGAGCATCTAAAAAAAAAAAAGAAAATAACATAAAATGTAGAGAAAAGTCTCAGCTTTAATGTGGAACTAATCACAAAATTCATAAAAAATTTTATCAAGGGGAGAAAGTGTCAGAAGGTGGCTTAGTGAACTTTGTACAGTTGATCCACAGATTTATTAATATCTTTGCCGGGAGTCGTTAAAATGATAATTCATTTTGCTTGTATATTCTTATATAATAATAAATTAATCCAATTAATATTTTATTGCAATTACTTTTGTTGGAAAAATATGCCTTGCGATCAAAGTAGAGGGTATATTTCTCATCAATCAATCACCTCCAAATTTTGGAGTTCAATTCGCTATATCTTAAGTAATAATAATAGCACAGTCTTAATTTTTGGATTATAAGTACAATAAAACATATTCTTTCGAATGACTTTAAAGTTTTTTAAATGCGCGCAGTACTTTTTGAATTTGTCTACATTACTCATACACGTTCAGAAAATGCACAATTATACAGTAAAACATATACAACTTATTTGTTTCTTAACATTCTTCAATGAAATTTTCACGAAATATAGATTAAAGTGCGTGGAATCGAATTCATGTAGTGAAAAAGCACTCATTGTTTCGTCAGAAATAGGCAGGATGCATAAAACTCAAAGGTGTGAATAAATCAACTGTATAAAGTTTACTAAGCGATCTTCTAACACTTTTTTCTCTATGATAAAAATTTGTATGAATTTTGTGATTAGTGACACTTTTCTCTACATTTTGCTTTGCTCTCATTTTTTTTTAGCGGCCCTGAATAATAATAATTATCGATCGATATGTCCGGTCATACGAAACTCCCAAAGAATACTCATTTTCCGCGCATTTCGGCTCAAAACTATAAGTGGAAAACTGGATTTATCTCCTAAACGGCTAAAGTAAGAAAAAATTGGTAAACACCAATTTTGTAGAGAAAGAGACGAGCTACAAATTTTGTTGAAAACTTTTTTTTTGTATTTTCATTATTTTAGCCGTTAGAGCAAAAGGACCGAAAATCTAAAAGTTTTTCCAAATTTTTTTGAATTTTTCCGGAACGTGGAAGTTAACATTTTGCCTTCGTTGCCTGTACTATTGAGGATTTAAGTCAAATTTATCGCAAATTTATCGTTATTTTTTATGTTCCCCCATTATACTGAATATTTAATTCTTGTATAACGTATTTTCAATCATCGATGCAACTTCCTCTGTAAAATAAATGAAAACAAAAATATAAACACTTATTATGAGTTTTTTATAAATGGTCAAATACGTTGTAAATTGGAATAGTTGCTCCTGTGTGTATAATGTTATCACTGATTCCATTATTTTTTAAATAATGGGTCATTAAATGAACTAAAACCGCAACGTACAAAGTCCATTAATCCATGCAAGGCTTTTAATGACAGTATAGATTTATAATCACCGCGCCGTAAGTGTTAATGTTAAATTATCCAATGAGTGTGATAGTTGTATTATATTTCTTTAATATATTTAATTGAAAGAAATATTTTACACTATTTTTTACTACAAAATGGCGAAAAGCCCCTTGCGCATGCACACATTTTTACATAATATCATATTAAAGAATACCCCGGATTTCGCGGCCGACATGGCGTAAGAACGAGCGTAAAAAGCAGTCGGACTGCCGAAAGCATTTCTGAAAATAAATGTTCCCGCTGAAGGTGCTTTCAAAAATACTTTTTTAGCATTAGATATTAGGCGATCGACAGTGGGGTAAACAGATCAGTAATAGGTACATCAGTATGGAAAGGCAGAAACATGTTTTTTTTCATTCTGATGACATCACAATTTTTGTAGTCTTGTGTACTAATTAGGATATATTTTCTACATTTATCTTTTCCAATACTTTTGACCGTTACGCCGCACAGTGTGGCAGAATGGACAAAATTCGCCCTAAGTCTCAATTTTTCAGATATCGACAATTTTTTTTAATACTCGGAAAGGAGTCTGGAATAGTGGGTCACTGCGGGCTTTGTTGAAATTTTTTGTTTGCATTAAAGGGTTAAGGTCATTCAAGGTCATATTCGTTTTTTTAAATTGAAACCCGTATTACTTCCACATCCACGTAGTGGATTGGAAGTATAGTAATCGCAAAAAAATTTTCAAAAATTTTTATTCGTGAAATAGGTTTAGAATGTCATGAAACGTCGAGATTTTAAATTTGAGCGAAAAAAAAAATTTCTGTCTGTCGGTCTGTCTGTCTGTAACTTTTTTTTGTCCGCACGTTTTCTCCGGAACGGTTTGAGATATTGACTTGAAATTTTGTACACGTATATATTATGACGAGATCTGGAACTGGATTGTTTTTTGAGGAAATCCGGTGAAGGGTTGGGGGTTAAATAGGGGAAAATAGGGAAAAATAAGTAAAGCAAGCTTGTAAGAGAACAGACACTTGAAATTTGGTGTATGTACTAGAAGTTAAGGCCTAAGATTTTTTTATAACATCTTTCAACCCCCCACCACCCCTACCCCATTAATGGGGTTGATAAAATAAAGTTGAGATTTTCATTTGAAATTTCGTACACGTATGTATTATAACGACGTCTGAAATTAGATTATATTTTGAGATGATTCCGTTGAAGGGTTGGGGGTTAATTTGGGGTAAATAGGGGAATATAAGCAAAACAAGTTGGTAAGAGTACAGAAACTTGAAATTCGGTATACGTACTAGAAGCCAAGGAGTCAGATTTGGTACACGTATGTATTATAACGACATCTGGAACTAGATTATAATTTGAGATGATTCCGTTGAAGGGTTGGGGGTAAATAGGGGTAAATAGGGGAAAATAAGTAAAGCAAGCTGGTAAGACTACAGAAACTTTAAATTCGGTGTATATACTAGAAGCCAAGGTCTCAGATTATTTATAATATTTTTCAACCCCCACCACCCCTACTTCATTATTACAAGGGTTGATAAAATAAAATTGAGATATTCATTTGAAATTTGATACACGTATGAATTATAACGACATCTGGAACTAGATTATTCTTTGAGATAATTCCTTTGAAGGGTTCGGGGTTATTTAGGGGTAAATAGGGGGAAATAAGTAAAGCAAGCAGGTATGACTACAGAAACTTGAAATTCGGTGTATGTACAAGAGGCAAAGGCCCCAGATTTTTTGATAATTTATTTTAGCCCCCACCACCCCTACTCCATTATTCAAGGGGTTGATAAAATAAAATTGAGATATTCACATGAAATTTAGTACGCATATGTATCATAACGACATCTGGAACTAGATTATATTTTGAGATGATTCCGTTGAAGGGTTGGAGGTTAAATAGGGGTAAATAGGGGAAAATAAGTAAAGCAAGCTGGTAAGACTACAGAAATTTGAAATTCGGTGTATGTACTAGAAGCGAAGGTCTCAGGTTTTTTAATTAGTATTTTCTATTTCTCCCCACCACCCCCACTCCCTTATTAAGAGTTGATAAAATTAAATTTAAATTTTCACTTGAAATTTGGTACATTTATATATTATAATTATATCTGAAACTAGATTATATTTTGACATGATTGCGTTGAAGGAGTGGGGGTAAATAGAGGTAAATAGGGAAAAATAAGTAAAGCAAGCTGGTAAGAGTATTGCTACTTGATATTCGCTGTATGGCCTAGAAGCCAAGACCTCAAATTTTTTAACAATATGTTTCAACCCTTCCACTACAGTTAGTGCATTATTAAAGGGGTTGATAAAATAAAATTGAGATATTCACTTGTAATTTGGTAGACGTATGTATTATAACGACATCTGGAACTAGATTATATTTTGGGATGATTCCGTAGAAGGGTTAGGCTTAATAGGAGTGACTAGGGGAAAATAAGTAAATCAAGGTGATAAGAGTACAGAAATTTATTCGGTGTATATACTAGAAACCAAGGCCTCAGATTTCTTTCTAATATTTTTCAAACTCCACCACCTCCGCTTCATTATTAATGGGATTGATAACATCAAATTGAGATATTCACTTGAGATTAGTACACGTATGTATTGTAGTGACATCTGATTGAGATGCCTCCATTGAAGGGGTGGGAGGTGAATAGTAGAAAATAAGTAGGGTGAACTAAAAACTTCATTTTTAACGTATATGATAGAAACCAACTCCTCAAACTTTTCTATGACATCTGCCCCAAATACTATTAAAATTCTAAGACCAATAATTTCCACATGCTAGAGTGCAAATATAGTCAAGATATTTCCTTTAAGACGACTTGGATAAAGAATCTGGATGTGGAAGTAGTGATTCCTTAGGCAGCGGTTTTATTGCAAATTCGGATTGTCTGACTAAGAATGGACTACTTTTGTTCTAAACATTTTTTCTGAAAATGTAATTTTTTTAAT
Source organism: Stenurella melanura (assembly GCA_963583905.1). Classification (NCBI taxonomy): domain Eukaryota; kingdom Metazoa; phylum Arthropoda; class Insecta; order Coleoptera; family Cerambycidae; genus Stenurella; species Stenurella melanura. Next base: position 188,241,391 of record OY757309.1, on the reverse strand, counting down.
TATCCGGCGAGGAAATATCAAAATTTTAAAGACTTGCAATTTTTTTACTCGAAAAAGAAATTTGAAGAGAAATTGCAAGAGGCAAAAAGAGTTTGGAATGATCTCGGAAATATTCTCAAATTTCGTAATTGTCCAATGCCATTTTTTATGCACTTGAAAACTCCACAATGCTCTTTTCTGCAAAGGGCATTGGACAATTCCGAAAAAAATTGAGATTATCACCTAATTAACTGTAAGCGTCGTAGTTTTATATTGGTTTCTCTTACAACGTTCACTGTCTCCATAATCACTAATCAGCAATCACTAATATGTGTACACTACTCAGGTGTCCATATTTACTTTGGAGTGTAGCCTTTTTTACTTGCAAAGGGTTGCAAGTGCATACAGCACTGCACACTTCGGCATTTTTTTTTTTAGTATGGCGTCCTCCTCGGACAACGCTGGGGAAAAAATATAACATAAGTGAGTCCTCAGACATGTTACAGAAAATATTCCAAGCTGGCGCTCCAGGGATAAGTCACCCTAAAAAAAAATCTGAAAATATTGTACATGTTTTACTTCCCTCGCATACCGAAGGGAAGTATTGTATTCGAGAAAAAATCACCCTCCGAGATTTTTTCGGATTCTGATGTTTCAGATCACGTAGATTTCGAAAATATAGGTTTTTCAATTCCGTCAGTCTGTCTGTCTGTCTGTCTGTCTGTTGGTGCATTAACTAAAAAACTACTTGAAGGAGAGCAGTCAAATTTTGTAGGTAGTTGACCCTACTGTCAGTGAAGAAATGGTAGAACTTTAACTGGAAAATATACAAGGTGGATCGTCTAAAGGGAATAAATAATGAAACATTTTTTCTTGCTCAAATTTAAAATTTCCACGTTTCATGACACGCTAAACCTATTTCAGAAAAAAAAATTGAATTTTTTTTTTCACCATTTTTGAAAAATTTAAAATTTCCACGTTTCGTGGCATTCGAAACCTATTTAAAAAAAAAAAATTGAAATTTTTTACCACTAAAATAAATGGAATTTTTTTTTTCTTTGTTCAAATTTAAAATTTCCACGTTTCATAGCGTTCCAAACATATTAAAAAAAAAAATTTTAGAATTTTTTTTTTACTATTTCTGAAAAAACTACCACTATTACCGACTGATTTTTTTTTTCTTCAAATTTAAAATTTTCACGTTTTCATGGCATTTTAAACCTATTCAAACAAATTTTAAAATCATTTTGATTAAACATTTTTTTGCTCAAATTTAAAATTTCCACGTTTCATGACATTCCAAACCTATTTCGGAAAAGAAAATTTGCAACATTTTTTTTACCATTTTGTAAAAAAAATTACCACTAGAATAGATGGAATTTTTGTTTCCTCAAATTTAAAATTTTCACGTTTGACATGACTGACATTCTAAACCTATTTGAGAACAAAAAATTTTGAAAATTTTTTTCAACATTTTTGAAAGAAATTTTACCACTGCTCAAATTTAAAATTTTCACGTTTCATGGCATTCTAAACCAATTGAAAAAAGATTATACCATTGTAGAATAGAAGGAAACTTTCCTTTTTGCTCAAATTTAAAATTTCCACATGTCATGGCATTCTAAACCTATTTCAGAAGAAAAAAATTTTGAACATTTTTTTTAAACATTTTTGAAAAATTGAAAAAAATGACATTTTTTAACCACCACTATATTTCCACTCCACTACGTGTATGTGGAATTGAAAATGTGGCAGATGGCAATAATATTAGGCAAATGCACCTATTATACTATTATTGAAAAATGATTAGGGTGGTCATCCCAAGAAATAATTCAGTCATGGTGGACATTTATAAAGGTATTTGCCCAAGCCTTCCATATTTGGCACCTGTTATTTAGCATTGAGCTTTTGCTGTTGGATGAGCACTCTGTATATTTTTTTGGCCAATACTTATCAGGTGTTCTTTATAATAATAGTGATAACTATATTCCCATTATTATTTTCAATGTCACTTCGTAATTATTAATTTTTTAGAGTGACCGCCATGCACAAATAAAGAGGGAGTTCTGTGTAAATACCTTTACTGATTTTTTTTTAATTGTATCTGTTTTCGGAATTTGAGCGTAATTTTTTGTTTAGTACTTTCTCAGTAGGTCTTTAACATATATTTTTTACAAAGCGATTGAATGGGCCATTTCTTAGAAAAGGAATAATTTTTCTAAAATCAACCCCCTCCTGCTCACCCCAAACCGGTCCATTCCTCGGACTAATATTTTGTGAAAATGCTACTTTACAATATTGCTTCCTACTGCACAAATATAAGCGCCAGACGCTTGGGGGCAGTTACACCATGCTTACCCGGCTATGCCCTTTGGACAAGTACTATATTTTGCCGTGGCAGCAAGGTAAACAGTTATTCCACAGTTTAGATTCCGTGGACTCATTTACGTCGCCAAATTCACCACATGCACGCTTTTCCAGATATTCTTAAAAAATAGGGTTATCCACTATTTCTTACGTTTTATTCGTTCAGCTACTGCCACTGAGGAAGAGGATGCCCTTAATCAAAAAATTGGTCAAGTAATAGCAATATAAACATTACCATTATGGTTGTTTATATTCATCGAAAAGTAAATCGTTGACAAAAAAGTCGTACAAGAAAATTTTAAAAATTATTCACTTTTAATTCAAGCTGCATATATGTTATTTATGTTGATACAAAATTATCTATAGAGATAAAAGAGAACTATTAGGTTAATATACAGGGTGTCCCGCTTCGGCTATATTCTTGATAACTAAAAGAGATATTTGAGTTCTGTAAAAAGTCTTCAGTAGAATATATAAATTTATATTCAGTTTTCAGAAAAAACGAATAAAAACTACTTAAAGCAATAAATAAAAACCAAACGTAATTTTTTTAGAATTTATTATATGTATCGACGGGTTAGGGGCAAACACCGTAAACGAGAACATTACCTATGCGCCAATCGTACGGCTGATGATGAACACTAGGGCAAGGAATAAATAGTGAGACAAATGATATCACGCTTTTTTATTAGTCCGCCGCAGCAGCACTAGTGCGTCCCAGCTCGATGCAACAAGATCTGCTCTCTCCATACCGCCTTTTGTTGAACAGGCGGTACAATATCTATCGGCGCTGACCGACTACACCGCATCGCTTCCCACATAGTAACAGGCTCTTGCACAGTATTAAGTACATCATCTGACCTTGATACTTTCATGTCGATGGCCTTGAAAAAACTCATAATTTTTGTCCTATACGCTATACGCGTATAGGGCATTGTTTCCCAAAGTACATGACTCAAAAATTCGAAAAAATCATAGTGGAAGATTGGAACTGTCCAGTTTTAATCATTTTACGATTATGCCAAATTGATGGGCGAAACGCGCGTCGTGTGTTAGTATTCGAGTGTTATGTTTAAATGTCTTTGTGGAAACTTCTTCAGATGCAGCGTCCCATCGATGTTTCTGACCTCTTCCAGGATTGCCACCGTTAGATAAAACTTTCATCTTATGAACAAACACGCTTAACTTAAGACTTTTTTATGCAAAATATTTCCTGAAATTCTGACGTTCTTGTCCATGTTAATTTTTAAGCAAACGTCAAAATAATTAATAGATATAAATTATTCGCCTAATAAATTTGAATAAATTCAGTTACGTATAATGATATAAATGATCTTACGTAAGATTTCATTTTACACTACTACTAGTCTTTACCAAATTAAGTGCCTCATTTATAACATTCGATAAGATTATTACACAAGATTGTCGAGGTATTTTATAGTTGTCAAGTTGTCACTGATTGATATTTGTATAATTTGTCGCGTTTTGTTACATTGTCATGCTTTATGCGGTACGTGTGTTATTATAAATAAACATACGTACCAATACATAAACAAACCCACATTAGGTCTTACCATTATGGCTTCTCTTTCTGGCGGGTATTGAGAACAATTCAATGTATAAAGGTATTATTTTAATATAAATATATTTATAGGTCAGTGCAATTAGATGGTCTGCTATATAATCAGTAATCACCCAATAGGCCAAAATATTATTTTTTGATGCCATTCGATTCAGCTCAATAGTAATGGTATTTGTAAGTACTTTTAAGGCTGCCCAATTCATTTAAACAACAAAACTTATTGAAATTTCAAGGATTTTGTTTTAAAAACTTTAACCGCGTACGCAGCGAGAACGGTAATTCGCCAGGTGTATGAGTCCTAGCGCCAGCATGAACAACGGCAACACTTTCAAGCTCCGTGTTTACTTTTTGGCATTAATGTGAATGCAGTACGAGAAAGGTATGGCTATTTGTGCAATTAATTCTTATTATATAGGTATGGCGAAGAAGGTTATCAAGAGTTAAACATTCAAAATGGTGGTGGTTTTGATACTGGCGCATTCGCCATTAGTCGTACTTTTGACAATGTTCTCATTATTCTCTTCGCAAATACGAAACGAAGAGTATATTGCATTCGATCAGCACATTTATAAAACCGGTAATATTGCCCGTAGAAAAAAATATTTCATACCACTGTGTTTGCGATCGAATTCTGAACAATTTTCAAGAAATCCGTCCGTCTGTTTGTCTGTCCCTCCGTCACGTTTTGTGTAAGCACGATAACTTAAGAACGAAAAGCCCGATTGTATTGAAATTTGGACAGTAAGTTAGTGTTAGCTAGAGGAAGAAACCTATTGTTTTTGAACAAAATCGATCTATAAATAAAAATATTATTAATTTTTTTAATAATTTTTTTTATGTTTCTAATTAATCAAAAAATGCCTAGAACCAATATTATTTACAATAAGAACTGCGAAGAGTATCCCATAGAATGTGCAGCAATTATATAACTAGTTTTTCTATGCAGTGTATCTGTTAATACTTAATAAATGAGGTTTTTTCTTCTTCAAAAGTCAGTGATGTTTGATTATAACAATGATGTAATTAAGCTGTTATTTCTGGAAAACTCTTGTATAATTACTTCAAAAAATGCGTGTTATCAGTTGTTAAATTGGAGAAAAATAAAGAAACCTCTTCCTAAGGAATCACTACTTCCACATCCAGATTTTTCATCCAAGTCACTTTAAAGGAAACTTCTTGATTATATTTGCACTCTAGTATGTGGAAGTTATTGGTCATAGAATTTTATTAATATTTGGGGCAGATGCCATAGAAAAATTTGAGGCGTTGGTTTCTACCATATACGTTAAAAATGTAGTTTCTAGCTTGCTCTACTTATATTCCCCTATTCACAACCTACCACCTCCCAGCCCTTCAACGGAATCATCTCAATCAGATGTCATTAAAATACATATGTGTACTAACTTTCAAGTGAATATCTCAATTTTGTGGAAAATATTATAAAAAAATTTGAGGCCTTGGCTTCTAGTACATACACCAAATTTCAAGTTTCTGTACTCTTACCAGCTTGTTTTACTTATTTCAACCTATTTACTCCTATTTAACCTCCAACCCTTCACCGGTTGTGTTCAGAACGCAATCCAGAACTCGTTATAATACGTATACAAAATTTCAAATCAATATCTTTCACCGTTCGGGAGAAAACGTGCGGACAAGAAAGGTTACAGACAGACAGACATCAAATTTAAAATCTCTACTTTTCATGACAATCTAAATATATTTCAAGAAAAAAAATTATATTTTTTTTTTAGGATTGCTATACTTCCAATCCAATTCTTGGATGTGGAAGTACCTAATAGATATTATTTCTCTTTACCACAGCATACCGTTTCTATCACTTTGACAAAAAGGTATGTCATAGAAAAACTCGTTAAGATGAAAAGTAGTTGTGCTCGCAGTATAGTACATTTTTATTTAAAAAAATCATTATTAAACAATTTTTTTTTCGAGGTATCCAGTCAGTGCAAAGTACTGAAACTTTTTGTTTATCACTTTTAATTAAAGTTCAGTCATGCTTTTTTGACAGCCCAATGAATTCAGTCAATTAAGAAAAAAAAAATGTTCTAAATTAAAGAATATTTTTTTATCAAAAACCAACGAAGGAAAAAGTCTGAAATTTTCAGAGAATTTGTATTCTATATCTACAAAAATATTCCCAAGATTTTGTTCAAACCAACTCGGGGTCAGCTAGGCCATGCTTATCCTGCTACGTCCTTTGTCAAGGTGAAATAGCTCTTAATACACAAGCGTATAACATAAAGTTGAAGATAATATTAGTGAGTGTGGCTACGGAACCCTATCATGTGCGTGCCCAACACGCTCTCTTGGCCGGTTTTTGCTTTTTACTTTTTGGTTGTCGTATACGATGGCGTTCTTTATTTTTCTTAGATATGTTCATTTACACAGTAACAGTAAAGAACGAAAAACTGCTGTTTTTTATAATTTCGCGTATTCTTTCTAATAGTGTTATTAAACAATTGTAATTTTTCATTTTCATCATCTTTAAATAGTGTTTCCTTCTGAACATGGTACTATACATTTAAATTGTACAAAAATATTTTGCCTTTTTTATATTGTTTAAACCATTTTTTAAATGTTGGTAGTGCCATTATAATGCATAAGTTTTAAATCAGAGTGTTATTACTTTTACTTGCGAAAAGTATTCTATTTTTTTTTGTATCTCGCATATTTTGCTAACTGCATAAAAAATTATAATACACCACTGACCAAAATTATTTTTAAATAAATTGAACGACCCCCTAATCCCAAAAGTTCAAGTTGAGAATATGCACCTTTGACTATATAAAGGTGACGAATGCCAGACCATAAAACAAGTAGTGTTAAAATAATGAAAAATGATAAGCCTCCATTATGTATCGAGTTACCGACTATGCTCGGCCGAGTTATAAAGTCCTAACGTGCTGTGTAATTTAAAAATGGCAATTTATTAAAATGAAAAATGTTTGTATATATAGAACTCCCAATCGATTTCATCAAAACATGTTACTGCACAAAAAAGATATGAATATAATCGTGTACTACGGTCTCATTGAGGTGTTAACCATTTTTCATTCAAATAAAGAAAATATTTTAGCAAAAAATTGATTGAAGGAGCCGTTACTCTGTGGTAGTTAATCATTTTGCACAAATAACTAAATAAAACACACTACTATGTTTTCTACCACTATGTGGTAGAAAACATAGTAGTGTGTTTTATTTAGTTATTTGTGCAAAATATTTTAGCAATGCTAGGCGTACGCAATTGTCATTTAACTAAATATACACATGCATACTTTTCACCTGTTTTTAAGTGTGATTACCATATTTTTTATGTTAATCTTCTCAGGATGATGCTAGCTTTATTGACGAAACATTCGTTAGTATACTCTGAGGAATATTTGTTTGAGTCTTATGAAAGGTTGTGTTGGAAATCATTCGACAATAGAAGGATATTTTCTAATGTTATTGTTCTAGAGTAATAGTCATTTGTTTTGTTACTATAATAAATATAATAAGTGTACGTCAATCTGTTAATTGTCATAGTTAAAATAAAAACGTTTATACATTGAACCAAGTGTCCTCCAGTATTGTTTCTTACCACGACCTCATAATCCAACAGGTTATGGGCCCAGGTACGTGGAGTAATTAGGAAGTTTAAAGAAAATTAAATTAAAAAAAAGGTGTTAAAAACATTACTGTCAAGTGTCATTCACGTCGGATACGGAAATAATACCAAAAATGAGTGGAAATGGTAGCACGGTCAGGCTTGAAGCACTAAATAAAAATAATTACGACACATGGAGAATTCAGGTAGAAGCGTTGTTAACAAAAAACAAGGCCTGGAAATACGTTAGTTGAGAGACTTCAAAGCCAGAAATACAGGCAGATGACAGGGAAGGATCAGCAGCAGCAGTTAAAGTTTGGGAAGAGGCGGACAAAATGGCAAGGTCAGATCTCATTTTATCCATTGATCCTTCTGAACTAAAACAGATCAAATTTTGTAAAACGTCACGTGATATTTGGCTAAAACTTGAGGAAATATATCAGTCAAAAGGGCCAGCGAGAAAAGCTAATTTACTGAAACAGCTTATTTTGCAACGAATACAAGAAGGAGAAGAAGTCCATGAACATTTAAGAAAGTTTTTCGATGCCGTCGACAAATTAAACGACATGGGAGTCGAAATTAACAAAGATATGCTTGCAATTTTACTTCTTTATAGCCTACCAAAGAACTTTGAAAACTTTAGGTGTGCTATCGAGTCACGTGATACACTGCCGGAACCAGAGACCCTACGAATCAAAATTATAGAGGAAAATGATGCTCGTAAGGAAAATTCATACGAAGAAATGCGGAATGCCATGATGGCGAAGAGAAATTTCAACGGACCGAGGAAATATCAGCAGAATCAAAAGAAAATTGATAAACGACACGGTACCAAAGAAGAGTTCAAATTTAAATGTCACCGTTGTGGAAAACAGGAACATAAAGCTGCAAATTGCTACGCAAAGATCGACAAATACAAATTTGAAAAGGCGGAAACTTCTCAAAAGGCAGAGACCGTTACCTATTATGTTTCCATGGGAATGATGGACAATCAGTCAACATTTTCAGTTGAAAACACTACAAGCAATATTTGGTGCTTGGACAGTGGAAGTACTGCACATATTTGCAAAAGTAAGGAGAGATTCGAAGATCTAGAAACAAAACACGAAGTTCTAAACCTAGCAAGCAATGCGTCAACAAATATTACTGCAAAAGGCAAAGTCACGTTCTCAACAAAAGTAGGAACGGAACAAAAGATTGTAAATCTGAGAGAAACTTTGTATGTGCCCGATTTGCGTGTAAATTTGATGTCTGTAAGCAAAATTACTGACAGAGGTTGTGACGTAATCTTCAAGAAAGATTTAGCTATGGTAATCGATACAAAAGGTAATACTCAAATGATTGCGAAACGAGTTGGTGGATTGTACCAAATACAAGAAGATATGTCATATGTTTGTGGAAAGGCTACCACATCTATCGATTCGTTGTCCAAAATTGAAGATTGGCACCAGCGTCTCGGACATTTGAACATAAAAGATCTCCTTAAAATGAAAAATAATGGTCTTGTACGAGGTCTAAAATTCGAAGATGAAAAAATGCCACAGTGCAAAATTTGCTTAAGGGGCAAATTGACAAGAATGTCATTTCCACGACAATCTACAAGATGTACTGAATTATTAGAGATAATACATACAGATTTGTGTGGACCCATGAGGACCGAATCTAATGGAAAATCGAGATATTTCGTAACGTTTATCGACGATCACTCCAGATGGTGTGAAACTCGTTTCATAAGAAACAAAAATGATGTATTCCAAGCTTTCAAGAACTATAAAATCTTGGTGGAGAAGCAAACGGGACGAAAAATTAAAAGCCTACAATCAGATAATGGCAAAGAATTTTGTAATAAAGAGTTCGATGATTATCTGAAAGAAAACGGAATCAAGAGAAGACTTACTGTTACTTACACGCCAGAACAGAATGGAGTAGCTGAACGTAAGAATCGTACTCTAACCGAAATGGCAAGATGCATGTTGATTCAATCAGGTCTATCTCCATCATTTTGGGCGGAAGCGATAGCAGCTGCAACATACATAAGAAACAGGTGTCCCACGCGAAGTATTGAAGGAAAAACTCCTTTTGAAAAATGGACAGGAAAAATCGCGAATGTGGAACATCTTAAAATATTTGGATCCAAGGTCTTCACTCTGAATAGAAGTCCAACTAAGGGGAAGTTTGAGCCTCGTTCAAAGGAAGGAATCATGGTTGGTTATTCAGAAGAATCCAAAGCTTATCGAGTATGGATACCAGAGGATCGTAGAATTGATATCACTCGAGATGTGAAATTCGAATTTAACTACAAAACCGAATATGATGAAGGATTCGTTACCAAGGAAATTCTTGGGGAAGAAATCAATCGAAAATCACCAAATTTAAATGAGATGACAAATAAACGTCAAACTGAAATAGACGTCATGTCAATAAATGATGTAATTGGGGATAATCGAATTCGAGAAAATTTGATGAATGATGAAGTTTCATCGGAAAACGATTCTGAATCTATACCTTCTGATTACGAGAGACTCGTTCATTTCGATGGAATCGAAAGCGAAGACGAAATCCCAAGAAATAATACAGAAGATAATGGCGTAAATCAACTGATACAACCAGAAAAACAAAAAGGAAATACACCAATTTCAGTGATGAAGAGAGGTCCTGGAAGACCACAAATTAAGAGAACTGGCAGACCAGGACGACCTAGAAAAGTGTACAAAGTGATAAATGTCACAGGTGCAGAAGAATCGGACGAAGAGGACGAACTGGATAAATATGCGAATTTAGCAGAAATTCCTTTAGGAAAAGCAATTTCGAGTCCTGAAGCTCAAAAATGGAAAAGAGCTATCACCGATGAAGTCAAGTCGCTTATCAAGAATGATACTTGGGAAATTGTGAATCGACCAAGAAATCGCGACGTAATTGGTTCTCGAATTGTATTGAGAAACAAACATAAGGCTGATGGTACACTCGAAAGACGAAAAGCGAGAATAGTTGCTAAAGGTTTCACACAGAAACCAGGAATTGACTTTCATGATACATACGCACCAGTAGCTCGATTGGGATCGATAAGACTGATCACTGCATTGGCGGCGCATCGTGAAATGAAAATTCATCAACTAGACATAACAACGGCCTATCTAAACGGCATTATAGAAGAGGAGATATACATGGAAATGCCAATGATGTTAAAACAATCATTAGAAGCAATATTATCCAACGAGAATGAAGAAGCTGTTAGAAGAAAAGCAAATGCAATGCTACGTCACCTTCGAGGGGGGGATAAAGTATGTCAATTAAATAGATCCCTATATGGATTGAAACAAGCTGGACGACAATGGCATAAGAGGTTTGATTACAGATTAAGATTTTTGGGACTCAAGCCAACTAGTGCAGACCCTTGTGTATATACAAAAGAAGGGGAAGATATATTAATAGTCTCTATTTACGTCGATGACGTTATCATTGCATGTAAAAATATATCCAACATTAATAAATTTAAGAAAAGTTTAAGCCAAGAATTTGAGATAAGGGATTTGGGAGAAATAAATTATTGCTTAGGAATAGAATTCCAGCAAACTGAAGGAGGATATGCCATATCTCAAAAAGGATATATTGAAGATATTTTAGAGAAATTTGGAATGAATGACTGCAAACCAGTATCAACACCGATGGATCCTGGAATTAAATTAACAAAACAGGACAGTGTATCGGAAAGTAATACGAAGAATATACCATATAGAGAGTTAGTTGGAGCGCTAATGTATTTGGCAGTAGCGACTCGACCAGATATAGCATATACAGTAAGTTATCTGAGCCAGTTTAATTTATGCTACGGGGACGAGCATTGGAAGGCAGCAAAACGTGTTATGCGATATCTTAAAGGAACTTCAAATCTCGGAATAATCTACAGAAAGACCAATGAGAACCTAAAAGGATTCGTAGATGCTGATTGGGCCAACTGTATATTAGACAGACGTTCTTATACAGGATACGTATTCGTATTGAGTGGAGGAGCCATCAGCTGGGAATCCAGAAAGCAAAGAACAGTAGCACTGTCATCAACCGAAGCGGAGTACATGGGATTGACAGAAGCTGCGAAGGAAGCAATTTCACTACAAAGATTTCTAACAGAAATGGGATTCGAGGAACTTGGGAACGTTAAAATATTTAACGATAATCGGGGAGCTCGAAAACTTTCGGAGAATCCTGTTTATCATGCCCGAACCAAACATATAGACGTAAGGCATCATTTCATTCGAGAGGTGCTAAAAGGTGAAAGAATGTCAGTAAATTTCATGGCTACCGAAGACATGCCTGCAGATGCCCTTACCAAAGCAGTGACTAAGCCTAAGCTAGAAAAATGCCGAAGTTGGATTGGTATTGGAAATATAAATTTAACTTAAGAAAATGTCCTTATTTTGAGGGGAAGTGTTGGAAATCATTCGACAATAGAAGGATATTTTCTAATGTTATTGTTTTAGAGTAATAGTCATTTGTTTTGTTACTATAATAAATATAATAAGTGTACGTCAATCTGTTAATTGTCATAGTTAAAATAAAAACGCTTATACATTGAACCAAGTGTCCTCCAGTATTGTTTCTTACCACGACCGCGACCTCATAATCCAACAGGTTGCAAACGGTATACGTTGTCTTACAGTGACATTGCTCTGGATAGTTTTGTATATTATATATACGATTATTAATTACTTATTTAAGGTGAAATGTTGCCAAATTTAAGTAAATAAGATATTATGGGTGATGCATTTAATCGGTCGTAGATCGCATATTGCAGAAAATAAGTAAATAAATAACTAACACAAATGATGGAATTTGCGAATCCCCTACAACCGCACGCCCTTTGATCAACTTTTCAATCTTTAACCGACTTATATATACAGGGTGTCCCGTAATAACGTACAAAAAATTTAACTGTCAATTCCTTATCAAAAATGAAGGTGGGTTCTTCATATAAAATTTTTCAAAAGAAGACTTTCTTCTCCATTTCAAGGGGGCGTGCAAAAATCGGATTTTAATTTCTATCTGAAAATAACTTAATCGAAAAAAAGACGAAATTTGGCACATCTCCGTTACTAATGAGAAGGCATTTAACGAAATTATTTCGTCAATCTAGCGTGTATACAAAGGCGTGATATTAACTACCATTCTTATAATTTTGTAAAGATTTCTCTGTCTGCTATTTTTTTCTTTCAATTATAGAAAAGAACTAAACATTATGATTCATTTAGAAACTTCTTACCTCTTGAAAATTTTAATAAAATCTACCGTTTTTGAGAAAAAGGAACTAAATTACATCTGCCTAAGTGATCAATCAAAGCGACGAGCATTATTATATTAGTCAAAACACTAAGTAGGCTGATTCCAAATCATAATTTGACAGTATTATGTACCGATATGATCATTTGGTGCTTATAAATTATTTTCAGATAAAAATGAAAAACCGTTCTTTGCACACCCCTTAGGGGAGGACAAGAAGGGCTTATTATGAAAAATGTTGTATTTATTTATTTATTTATTTAACAATACACTGCCCAACAGAGCATTCCAATTACAGGGCAGGAGATGATAAGTACATACAGATATATTAAAAAATATTAAAAGTATATAAACAGAAATGTGGTAACATGTTTTAATTTATACAGTTAATCTCTTTATCTCAGCTACATTGCAATGGAATATATTAAACTGGTCTTGAAGATTAGTTCGTACATATTCTGTACAATGGCGAACATTTCTGTGCGTTAGTTCTGGATGTCGGCAGATAGAATAAAAATTTTTATCTGGAACCTGGTCTAGGTGTTCGAAAATTTAGTAAACTTAAGATAGCACTACAATCTGTTATATTATGTATTACTTTAAAAAGAAATATTTGTTGTGAAATTGTTCGGCGAGTCTCCAATCTCGAAAGCGAAATCTGTTTAAAAGTGCAGTCTGGAGAAGGATAGACACCGTCCTCCTTGTAACTTATAATCTTTGAGAAACGTCTCTGAATTATCTCTATATTTTGTATATGTATTGGGTATGTTGTAATGAGGAGGCCAAATAATTGACGAGTATTCTAATTTTGATCGAACAAAAGACTGATATAGTAGTTTCAGCGTGTTACTGTCGTTAAAATCATGAGAACATCGTGTTATAAATCCCAGTGTTCTAATTCTTTCATTGGTTATGTTGTTTATATGACAATTAAAGATTAGTTTACTATCAAATGTCATACCGAGATCGCGGAAGGTTAAAGGACGTGTAAGCACTGAATCTTCTAAACAATAATTAAATTCGACCAGCTGATGTTTATTGGTAAAAGTTATAACATTGCACTTCCTTACGTTCAACTGTAGTTTGTTCAAGTTACACCAGTTTACTTTATCAAGGACCGTTTGTAGAGCCACACAATCAATAACGTCATTTACTTTATTGTACAACTTCATATCATCTGCGTATAAGAGACAATTGACACCTAGTTCTACTGTGATGTCATTAATGAAGATATTGAAAAATAAAGGACCTAACACAGAACCCTGGGGTATGCCTGAAGTGGATACAAATTCTAGAGACTACTGACCACAGTATTCAATGTGGTGGTGTCTGTTTTCAAGATATAATTTGAAGAATGATAGCAGGTTTTTTGAGAAACCAAATTGTTAAAATTTTGAATATATGATACTGTGGTCAAGTCTGTCGAATGCTTTAGTCTGTGTAAATTACGTCAACTTGTGAGTTTGCGTCGATAGCATCAGTTATATATTGGATAATACAAAAAAGATTGGTTGAGGTAGATCTTCCCTTGAAGAGACCGTGCTGGTATTCAGTAATGCGATCCTTTGCATAAGAAAATGTTGGCTCATACAGCAAAGTTTCGAAAGCTTTGGAGAAATTGTTGATAATTGTTATAGGTCTGTAATTCTCAATATTATTTTTTTCGCTTTTTTTATATACAGGAATTATCTTAGAACATTTGAGTGAATCGGGGAATATGTTAGTTTTAATGGCCAAGTTAAATAAAAATGTGAGAGGAATTGCAAACACGCTGCTAGCACAATCATGTAATAGAAAGGCGGGAATATTGTCAGGACCCATCGTACATTTAGGCTTGATTTTTTTTATTACAGTTTTTGGAACAGTTGAATCAAGAACGGCATATATTTTTTCATAAAATTGTTCAAAGGCATAATTTACATCAGAAATATTGAATAGAAAGTGCCAATCAATATCTGCTAAGTTTTGATAGAGGTCAGCCAGATTAGCTTTACGGTAGTTATAGTAAGTCAGATTAACGGTGTTCTTATTATTGTTATGTTTTTCATGTACATTAAATAGTATCAGGAGCGCTGGATGATGAATATCCTCGTGAACTAATATGTCGGGAGCTTTGTCTACTATGCAGTTCGTATTTGATAAACCTGAAGAACCCACCTTCATTTTCGATAAGGAATTGGTAGTTAAATTTTTTGCACGTTATTACGGGACACCCTGTATATTGTAAGAACATTTAGTAGTGTAATAATTACTAACTTTTTTATTGCTATTACTCATTTTCCTCTATTATGTATTCAACTTTTATGAAGGGTAATAAATGATAACTGGACTTGCATTAACAAGTTATCCTACTCTCCAAAAATTATTTATTCTTATTTTAATTACTCTGCTCATAGACGTTGTTATCGTAGATATAGTTCCTAAAATTCCTCAGTTTATTCAGAACTTCAAAAGGAAGTAGTACCCAAGGGACAGAAATGATTTGATTCTTGTACCTGTGTATTTTAAAAGTTTGGCAAGAGGTACTAAATTGGTAAGTGCTTTTGCTCTATTTGCTTTGATTTCTTGTGAACATGGTGGGTGGTCTTAACAAGAATAACATTACCTATATGCTGTATGTATATAATTTTTATTTTCATAATTGAATATTCATCACGACATATAACTCTGTATTTGTAAAATTTAGTCAATAGTTATAACATCTTGGTAGTGTATTTATGTTTCATAACATTTATATTTACTGAACGATTTTTTTTTTTAAATAATAAGGTTATTTGTACTGTCGTCAATAAAAAAAAATAGGACAACTGTTGTTTCCTAATGTAAATCTGTCTCCATTTGAATATGTAATGAGTAGCCGAAATAAAACAGTTAGCACTTTTTATAGGGAGAGGGGGTGAACTACCCCTAAGAAAAATAAACTAAACTCGAGAATATTTATATGTATTAAAATAAGCTATTTATAACGTCAAGTTAAATTAAAGTATGCGACACGTAGCGATGTTCGGCAATGAATGATTCAGTTCACAGGGTTATTTCCTCTCTCGTCGCCCAGCTGAGTTGCCCAAAATCTGCATGTCTCAGCAGCCAGCATCTCAAAGATGACCTTGGTACTGGCGACGCCAACATTTTATTAAATTTTTTATTGTAATACTGTAGTTATTGATGAATCAGAAGATGGATTGTCAGGCATATTGCACTGAGTTATAACATTAACAATAATTATGTGTTTAACATTTTAAAAAAGTGAAGAATAAACGGTACGATTAGTAGAAATCCTTGATCAGGGCAACACTGGATATCTAACTTAACAAGAAACTAACTATTAATATTTTGTTATTGCACCATTTCTATTTATAACTTCTATAAGTCTGTTTGGCATAGAATTAAATAAACCTGGACAATAATCATTGGTAATAATATTTTCCCATGCAATATTTACTACTTTCAGTAATTATTGGGCATTCCGTGGTCTCACATTTCGTTTTTGGATACTTCTTACGAGTAGTTCCCATACATCTTCCACAGGGTTAAAATCTGGACTAAGACTGGGCCAGTTAAGAACATTAATGTTGTTGTCTTGAAACCAGTTAGTCACGGTATGAGCGGTATAAACTGAACAATTATCTTGTTGAAATATGAATTCATTATTAGGAAATAATTGTGACACAGAAGGGAGCATAATATTGTCTAAAATCTTAATATACGTTTCACTATAAAATCGTTCCTCGATAGGCCACAAAACACCAGAACTACGTGCCAATATCCAAGCCCACATATGAATGTAAAATCTACCACTTTTGTCATTGTTAGATATATACTTCTAATCGAATAGATTATTCGGAGGTAGGTAAACACGAATACGACCGCTGTGTGCAGACTGGAAAGTTTTCTTCTGTAAAGATTACATTGTTCCAAAAATTTACATCATGCACTACAAATTCAAGCGCAAATCCCAGTCGAGCTTCTTTATGTTCAGCTTTAAGTAGGTATTTCTGTGCTGCTGGATGACAACGTAGCTCCGATTCCGTTACTCGCCGGCGACCAGTACTACTCGATCCAGGAAAATTCATTTCTTCAGCAGCCTGAATTACTGAGTGAAATGGATTTTCTACTAATTTATATACCAATCTTGCTGTTGTCCTTCGTCGCTCTGATCCAGAATTTCTACTAATCGTACCGTTTATTCTCCACTTTTTTTAAATGTTAAACATAGAATTTGCAGTGCAATTTGTCTAGAATGCAGTGCAATTTGTCTCATTGACCATCCATCTTCTGCTTTAGCAATAACTCCAGCTTTAACTAAATCGCTTATATGGGACATATTAGTTTTGGCACACTTGAAATGAATTTTGACAACTAACTGACAATGTCATAAAAATTAAAGTTAGATGTACACAACTAGATTTTAGAAAAAATACATTATAAGGGTTGTCCTATTTCTTTTTTTTGCCAGCTGATAAATATATATAGTAATAACTATCCAAGTTTCCGTAAAACCGGTTTTGAGTTATCGTGCTTACAAGAAACGTAACGGACGGTTAGAAAGATACATCGACATTTGAAAAGTTGTTCAGAATTCGATCTAACACAATGATATAAATTTCTTTTCTTTACCAACGATGTTTACGAATTTAGAATTGTTCTCATCAAATGTAATATTCGAAGAGTGTAATAGTAAATTTTACTACTAGTGGAGTCAATAAGTC
Source organism: Stenurella melanura (assembly GCA_963583905.1). NCBI lineage: Eukaryota > Metazoa > Arthropoda > Insecta > Coleoptera > Cerambycidae > Stenurella > Stenurella melanura. Next base: position 188,223,876 of record OY757309.1, on the reverse strand, counting down.
GTAGAAACCAGGAAAAAAAAGCAAATGCCGTCTAAAGTTCCGAATCATACTAACCCCCCGTTTTCGAGGGTGCTGGATATGAACATGGCGGTTATTTTTCTTTCTGACTTTTCCCACCCCCTCAAGCGGCTAAAAAGCACCCTCATTCATGGCTTTCGTATAGCATTGCTCGGAATATTGGTTTAACCCGGAAAGTGGTTTTTGTTTCCTTCAGTGATTGAAGGAAGACGAGCAATGACTGAGAGAGCATCCTTATAACCCTTGGGGGCAGATTCTACCTTATCAGTGGGTGGAAAATGGGCTTGTTCCATGATATTCTTTTTATATGGTTTTTATACTTTTTCATATAGTACTCGATATTCTCATTATACACTTAAAATTTCGTTTATTAACTTTTTCCGTTCTCGAGATATAAGGAGTTGAAATTAGTAATAGTTGTTAAAACCGAGCGCTCACTATACCCAAGTGACGTAAGAAAAATGGCTTTCTGGGACCTTTCAAATTTAACCTGAAAAGTCGAAAAACATGGAATTTTTAAACGCTGGTAACTAAATAAATACGTCGAGTGGAAGTTCGTTCTATGTGTCTACGGAAAGGAGAAGGTCGGCGATGAATTATAATCGTAAATTGCAGGGTCGAAGTCGAAAATTCGTTCTGGCAGGAGCGAGAGAAAATTGTAGTTATTTTACATTTCACCAAATTGTACTCCCCTACTGTCAAGTAGTAAGCAAAACAAACAATACTTCGAAAACACTTATAATTATAACCAATAAGAAGCATCAAGTCTATTGAGATCGCCGAGTCTATGCGTATAGTGACGTAGCGCCTGGCCACGCCCCATTTTCGCGAGATGGAAATTTGTAATACTTTTTAAGATACTAAACGTGCGAATAAGATTCTGATTTTTTGCAGATCCACTAATTTATACTTGCACTTTCGATTTATGGAATAAAAAAAAATGCCGAACAAGCCCATTGATATTTCCTACATTTTTAGTTTAAACGTGTACCCCCCACCTCCCGTTTTCGAGAATGCTGAACATGATAAAAATATTGTCAGGGCTATTTAACCCTTTCTACCCCCTTAAACCGACAACAACCACCCCTTATCGAGGTTTCTTAACATTAATGGTCGGCAAAGCGCGCTTGAAAGAATATGACTCGTGATTCTACGCCATTCGATAGTACAGAAAAGTGCGATGGAGTGGAAGGACTCTGACAGTCCTCTGGGGTGTTTTCTATGCTCCAAGGGGATGGAAAATTGATATCAACTGCATTCTTTGTTTAAACGTTTACAGCCTCCAATTTCGAGGATGCTGAGGAAGAAACAAATAACCGCAGGGGTTCTTGACCACCTCTAGACTCACGGCCTCTGGAAACCCCCCCGGTATGCAATTCTATTTCAGTCTGGCTATTTGACTACGGATTGTCTAGAGGTGCACGATTTCAAAAGATTTTTTTTTACTCTCTCGAAACCCTGGACCAACTCCCAAAATCGTGCGCCTTTCCTTTGCTATAAACTTGTATTATAAGTTCAACCATTTTCTTCTAAATACGCACTGTCCACAATTTTTGAAAGAGAACTGCAAAAAGGATGTTTTTGTCCCGTTTACGAGTCCAGAAATGCTGAAAACCCCTGCTTCAGCAGCATCCTTGAGAACGGGGAGGTTAGTATTTTACTCTGGTAGAGGAGAAAAATTGATTTTCCACTCCTGGCAAAGTCAGATAAACCTCAGAGGGTCGTCACAGTGCTTTCATGACATCATCTTTCCTTGACTATCTAATTTCATGAGATTCCCAGTCATTTTCCTCCAAGCACGATTTGCCAAGCATTACTGTTAAGAGACCGTGATTAGGAGTGGCCATTGTCCGTTTAAGGGGATACAAAATGTTAAACAGTCCTGACAATATTTTTCTCATGTCAAGCATTCTCGAAAACGGAGTGTACACGTTTAAACTAAGAATGTAGGTAATATCAAAATGTTAAACAGTCCTGACAATATTTTTCTCATATCAAGCATCCTCAAAAGCGGTGCGTACACGTTTAAACTAAAAATGTACGTAATATCAATTTTCCATCCCCTGGTAGGGTAGAATCAGCACCCAAAGTTTGGTAGGATGCTCTTGCTGCCATTTCCAGTCTCCCTTCAATCACTTTTGATGGAAACATAACCACATTCCCGGTTAAATCAATATTTCCAGCCATGCTATACGAAAACCGTAAAAAAGGAGTGGTTTTAGCCGTTTGACGGGGTAGGAAAGGTCGAAAAACAAAGTAACCGTTATGTTCTTATTCAGCACCTTCGAAAACGGGGGGGTAAGTAGGTATATTTTGTTTTTAGACGTCATTTGACTACTTGTCCGACTTATTAACTCCACTATATGATTTTCCCATCAACTCATGAACTACGTATGTAACCAAGCAATAATGAGATATTTCATAGAGATATATCATTATTTTCCCTCGGACACGAAATAGATGTTTAGACGTTAAATCAAGAAAATTAAAGCAAAATGTGATAGTTATGTACGTCAAAACTTAGTATTCTATACATGAACAATGTTTTCTTCATAACTGACAAAGTATTTCAAGGAAATAATTAACCTTACTTTAAATATAGTTTATGTTTATTGTTTAAAGTATACAATGCAGTAAGTAAATTAACGGTACATCGACATACATACACATGTTAAAAATGAGGTGAGTCTAAGCCTGCATCCGCCGTACGGGGTATTTTTAAAGCCCAAAACAAACAAAATGCACGTTATGCTCTAATGTGGAACTGACGTGAAACACGTGCCATAAAAAACAACACACAACTTCAGAAGTGTTCTAATGATATATCTTTCGCTACTATATAATTTTTGTAAATATTTAATTTTTTATTTCTCTTCCGCCACATGAAGGATTTAACTTTAAAGAAGTATATAAAGCAGGATATGTTGAAGTATTCTACGGTCTGCTTAATCTACAAAGTGACCCGAATTGGAAAAACAGTCTAAGTAATTATTATACTTTAACATGGAGATATTTGTTTAACTTTCTAGAAACTACATAAGAAGCTACAAAGAAAAGTGAAAATTTTTTGAAAAATATTGTACCACGTTTAAGAAAAGAATCAACAAATTATTACGTCCAAACTGGTCAAGGAGATGGCATCTGTAGCAAATGATAAACACCATTAACTACACAACACGATGCTCAAAACTAAAAAAATATTGAATAAGAAATTGCATATGAAAAAAGTTATGAAGATAAAGGATTGGAGAATGCAACTAATGTAAACAAAGCATGTTGGAATATTATAATAAATTATAAAGGAAAATAGTAACAAAAATAATGGAAATGATTTAAAAGATGTACAAGATCTTTAGGGACAAAATCCTCAAAGCTGCTGGGAAAAATTTAATGTATTTAATATTTTTTTTGCAGACGTTGCTAATAGTAATAGTAGTGTACCCATTCCAAATGAGCATAACTTAAACAATTCTTTGCAACAATAATTTTATTTATATCCAATCACACAAAAGGAAATATCTGATATTATAAAAAAATATGTCTAACAGAGAAGTGTAATTGAAATAATAACATGTGCTCCTAAATTTCTAATTTACAAATAGAAGAAACGGTTACTAATTCAAAGTTCAATTGCTAAATAAAGTTAATGTAATAAGCAAATACCATGTTAGAATTATTAGATAGTAAATTTTATTTTATGCTTTATTTTGTAAAGTTGTTAAACGAATTACAAACAATTCTTTATATAAATATTTGATGACACTAAATAATACATATGTGCATAACATCTAACGCTATTTTAGATAACTAAAAATAATGCTAATAACTAATTTTATCGCATATTTGACCCTATCTTAGATCTAATACTCAATTTTTGCAACTAAAGGTCACAATATTATCCTATTTCAGTGCAGTAGTAATTAGTATTCAATAATATTATGCATATTATGTGATTATTAAAAGTGTATAACAATATGGTATTAAAGCTAAATATGAACAATTATTTAAAATTCAACAGATGTTTAATATTATAAAATTCATATATTTTGGTTTGATATTGTGTATTGTGCATAAGAAATTCAAATCCACAGTTTTAAATTATTTTAATAAAAATTTGAATATCGTTATATCTTCAGAGACTACAATACTATAGTTAGTCCATAAACGATATAACAGAATAAGTCTGGTAAAATGGCCCCAGAAGAGTTTGTGCCCAATTCGGCGTCAGTAGATCGATAATAGGAAAAGAACTGTTTTCCACGAGTTGTAGCCCCCTGTTGCCACTGGTGTCCTCTGGACCCCAATAAGTATAATTTTTCGTTTTCATTTTTTATCTTTGCAAGTTGTGTGTTAATCATTACAAAAAAAAATGGAGAATGTAGAGGTGATTTAAGTACATCTTAGAAAAAAATTGTGCCGCTTTGGTGTAAAAAAAATAGAAGTCAAATAATTATTTAGTCAAGAAAATAATGATTCGCGTACACACAATTTTTACCAAAAATACACTGCTATGAGTAGTTTCTTGTTAATTTTTTTTCAAATTTTTAGAAGCGGTGCACCATACTTAAAAAAAATAAAAGCTGTCACAACGCAATGTTTAGTGGTGCTGACCATTGAAACTTTATGTATCCATGTCTTACGTTTTATTCGTTCGGATACTGCCACTGAGAGGATGATAATCTTCAAAAAGTTGGTCAAGTAATCGTAATATAAACATCATGACCCCATTATGGTTGTTTGTCTTTTTATTCACTGAAACGTAAATTGTTGACACAAAAAATCGCACAAGAAATTTTTTTTAAATTATCACCTTTACTACAACGTGCGTATATTATTTACGTTGATACTAAATTATCTATGGAAATAAAAAAGAGATTTTAGGTAAATATACAGGATGTTCCACTTAAAATTCTCGTGGCAATTTTCTCGATTACTAAAAGGGATATTTGAATTCTGTAAAAAGTTTTCACTAGAATGCATAAATGACTTGGGTTTTTAGTAAAAAAATTATCTTTCCACAAATTGAGGTATAGATGCGATGCAAAAAAATTTTTCGATTCTAGGAACCTTGAAAAAGAGGTGCATGTGTTGAAACAATACATTGGAAATACCTTTTATAATACGAACAATTTTGTAGATAATTTAAATTCATTTTATTTTTGAAAAGTTATGGCGATATTTGTTATTTAAAAAATGGATTTCATTGAAATATTTCGAAAACCGATGATTTCCCGAAAATTGATCGTATTACAAAAGTTGCTTAGAATGTATTGTTTCATCACATGCGTCTCTTTTCTAGGTTCCTGCTAACGAAAAATGTCTTTGTATCGCCACGCCACCTATACCTTAATTTATAGAAAAGTCGTAACACTTTTTACAGAATTCAAATATCTCTTTTAGTAATCCAGAAAATTGCCTCGGGAATTTTAAGTGGAATGTATATTTACTGAAAAATACTGTTTTATTTCCATAGATAATTTAGTATTAACGTAAATAACATATACAGGTTGTAGTAAAAATGAAACGTTTTCAAAATTTTCTTGTACGATTTTTTTGTATCAACAATTTACATTTCAATCAATAATAAGACAAATAACCATAGTGAAGTGGTGATGTTTATATTACCATTACTTGACCAACTTTTTGGAGATAGTCATCTTCTTTCTCAGTGGCAGTATCCGAACGAGTAAACCGTAAGGAATGGATACATAAAGTTTCAATGATGAGTACCACTAAACGTTGTAACAGTTTTAATTTTTTTTAAGTATGGTGCACTGCCTCTAAAAATTTGAAAAAAATTGAGAACAAACTACTCATAGCTGTGAATTTTTGGTAAAAGTTCTGTGTACGCGAATCATTATTTTCTTGACTAAATAATTGTTTGATTTCTTCAATTTTTTTTTTCCATACGAAAGAGGCAGCAAAATCAGCACAATTTTTTCCTAAGATGTACTTAAGTCACATCTATATTCTCCATTTTTCGATAATAATTAACTCACAACTTGCAAAGATAAAATATGAGAACGAAAAATTATACTTATTAGGGTACAGGGGGTTACCAGTGGTGACGAGGGCCTACAACTCAAGGAAAACATTTCATTTCCTATTGTCGATCAACTGACGCCGAATTAGGTCCAAGCGCTTCTGTAGCCATTTTACCATACTTATTCTGCTATACCCTTTCAGTGCTTAAATTTAGTAAATTTTCTTCAATTTTTTAAACAATATTCATTTTTATCCCGGTTCTCAGGGGGTGGTGTGTTAAGATTAAATAATCCTCATGTGAAATTTTGCACAGAAATAGGATTTCCTAGTAGAACAGTATCAAAAAATAGTTCTCAAGGCCACCATGGTCCGAACATAAAGGAAAATGGCTTTAAATTTTAAAAACATTTTGGAAATAATTTTCGAAATACTCAACATACAAGAAAAGACGTAGTAGGGAAATTAAAGAACACAAAATTCTGCATCAGAAATATGTTTACAAAAAATTTCGCATATGTAGCCGTTTTCGTGTAAAATAAAGATCGACGTTATGTAGTTTCCAACCATCGAGCTAACGCCAAAATTGTCTTTTTCCGTACGTAACGGCACAGTAATTATAATAACCTTTGAAGAAATGATAATATTTGACGAGCGGTAATGCACGTACTAACTCACGCAGATGAAAATCAACAAGTGTGTTATTACCATTATCGCAAGTTAAATACGGTACTTTATCTACGATTATAACGATAAATAATAACATAATAGTTCATCTTTACTAACCTAATTCATAATTTTTGGCACAATTACTACTAACTTGATTTGACAACGACCAAACTATTCGAACATGTCAAATCACCTTCCTCCCCTCAATAATAATGGACCATTCTATTTTATTTTGCGCGTTACATCGATTGGACAGGCTATGCATAAAATTAGAGGTGATTAGCTGTACGCAATGAGATGTAATAAAACACTTGTGTGTTATTATAAATCATGCTATTTGTTTATGGATACTATTACTCAAAAGCAGTTGAATTATTAATGTATAATCTAATAAGAGTACTGCTTTTGAACATGTAATAGTATCCATAAAGAAATAGCGTGATTTATCATAACTCCCTAGTGCTTTATTTTTACACCAATCGCCTTTAACTTCATGCTTAGTCTGTCCAATGTAACGCGCAAAATAGAAAAGAATGGTCCATTATTATTGAGGGAAGGCAGATGATTTGACATCTTTGGACGTTGTAAACTATTATATTAATATTTATTGTTATAACCATAATAAAGTATAGTATTCAAATTGCGAAAATACAGTTGATGATTTACATCACTCGTTTACGGCTCGCGCTGCAAACTTCACCTGCGTGAGTTATTACTTATATTATTATCGCTCGTTAAATAATATACTATTAAACGTTCACCGTAAAATAATTAAAAAACAAAGTACGTGTGCTGCGAGCGCCGCCTTAGGCGAATCGGAGAAGCTTCCTCCGAGTTTAAATTCTATACAAATTTTCGTCGGAAGTTTTGTACCTGCTCATTGTATGTCTCGACCGCTACAAAAAATTTCACTGTATGTAATCCAAAGAACGAATAATTATCTGTCGTTCACCGTCGCCGCTCATAATTGAAAAAAATCTGATGAGTAATCAATACTGCAAATACATTTCGAAAAAATCTCTGATTTTAAGATACATGCACCGTATATGTTGTTGCATGCTTCTGTTGAGTGTGAATTATAATGAAAACATGCAATTGGATAGACTGGCGAGGTATATTGAGGATACTGAATTACCTATCCGGGACGTTCAGGATTCAGGAAGGGGCAGTGTCACGCCACTGTACTATTTTGAGAATGGAAATTCAGCAATCATCTTGGAGATAGCACTAGTACTAAGATTTATCTACAATGAAGACGAACTATTCGAGGAAACCCATTTGTGAAAACATAGAAACGAAAGGATCGACCATGAGGTAGTTCTGAGAGGAATTAAGGCGATAACAGTGAACTGGAAGAAAACGATTAGTGAAAAACAATATTAAGTGAGGCAATAAGTATTAAGTAGTTGGTAAGTTAATGAATAAGTGTTTAGTGTTATAATTTTGGTATCCACGGTTTGGGGTGTTTTACTAAGGGGTGTAAAGATGATCAATATCTTAGTTATATTTTAAATATTAACTGTCAATTATTTAACTTAGTTTGTATTTGCTATTATGTAATGGAGCTTTAGCTGTTAAGTAGTGTAGTAAATAAATTAATAGGAAATGTATATATTCTTCGTTTTTATGAAGAGTGTAATAACTGCAAATCTATACCACATTTTTCAGCAGCACTTCTTAAGAAACGGTTAGTATTCTAGTACATGCTCATCACCGCCAACCCTTTGATTACTTACTGACTTTTTTATTCTTTGGTTGCATATAATGAAATTCAAATCAAAATCAAAAATAAATTTTTCAGAATATTTCAGGAAAGTTATTGAAGCTGAATAGGTATATAACTTTTGCCTAACTTAACCAAGTTTTATATCGTACCATTTTATAAGATCCTCATCGTGTCGCGAATATGTAATTCGTCGCGTATATTTACTAATTATAGCTCAACGTGTAAACTTTTTTAATATCTAAATTTTCATTTAGCATGGTTAGTATTAGTTACTGGTTAAGCTATATTATATGAAAAATAAATAATAGTGTTTAACTGTGATGTCTTTTATTTCTGATTTCAATTGACAAATGCTATTTTGAAAATAGAAATAGATATTACAGTTTAGTACTAGATGAAGTCAGAGATGTGAAGAAACGGCTCTTTTTTGTTATACAGACACCGGCAAGTGTAAAAGAACTGGGAAAAATTGCCATGTTTCTCTACATAATTCTTTTTATCTTAATTAAGGGCTTTGCACCTTTTAAATGTAATTTGGCTTTCGCTCCCGGGAGCTGAAACTTTGTACAGATATATTTTAGTCGCGTCATTTTATCAAGAAAATCAGTACCACAGAATTAGATGAAAATGGTGACTCGGGTGTTTTTAGGGCCACACGAATCTGAAGTCCAATTTGGAAAAATCAAAATGGCGGACCGGAAGTCGGGTCATTTTCCCGAAGAAATGAGAAATTACATATCTTGATCTTGAAAATCTGTACTCAGGGGTTGCGAGGTCGCTGATTACGAATCCGAGGTCTAATTTGGTAAATTCAAAATGGCGGACCGGAAGTAGAATCAATTTATCGGGAAAAGCTCGTATTTTTTTTTTTTTTCGTTTTGGGCTGAAAATGAGCACTCGAGGGTTTTTGAGGTTTCTGATCACGAATCAGAAATGCAATTTATGTAATTCAAAATAGTGGACCGGAAGAACAGTCAATTTATCTGGAAAATATACTACTTCCGGTCCGCCATTTTGAATTCTCCCTAATTGGGCACCAAATTCGTTATCAGCGATAACGATAACCTCGAAGTTCCCACTTTCAGCCCATGGAAGAAAAGTATACGAATTTTCCGGAGAAATGGACTGTTATTCCGATCTGCCATTGTAAGTTTCATAAATTGGATCTCTGATTCGTGATCAGCGACCTCAAGAACCCCCAACTACTCATTTTCAGCCCAAACACGAAAAAAAGTTTTTCCTGGTAAATTGACCCTACTTCCACTCCGCCATTTTGAATTTACCAGATTAGACCTCGGATTCGTAATCAGCGACCTCGAATACCCCCGAGTACAGGTTTTCAAGGCCAAGATATCCATTCTCATTTTTTCTGGAAAATAGCCCGATTTCCGGTTCGCCATTTTGAATTTCCCAAATTGGACTTCATTTTCGTCTAATTCTATGGCATATTATGTATGATAACAAAATTTTCAATTAATTTAATAAAATTGGTCGTTAATATTGACCAATTATCGGAGAAAATAAATCAAACCAAACATTTCTGCCAAAAAATAAAATGTACTGTTCTTTTCTAAATGCCTTTCTGAACTCTCTGCAACAAAAATGAAGTCAATTGACCCTGTACTTTTTTTTAGAAGTAAAATGCCAAAATGACGAGACTAGTTCATGACATGCTGATCAAAAATCTCCATAGTCACAGAAAGTTTTAATGACAGGATTTAGAGATATTGTCCGAAGGAAGTTGTAATTTCGTCGATATTAAGACCGTCGTCTAATATCTCGAAAACCTGTTATTAAAATTGAGTTACTTTTGTGCAAAATTTCAGCTCCCGGGAGTGAAATCCAAATTGCATTTAAAAGGTGTGAAGTCCACGGACTCCGCACTTTTTAAATGCAATTTTGGTTTCACTCCCAGGAGCTGAAACTTTGCACAGATGTAATTCATGATATTGATTAAAAGTCTCCACGGTAATAAAAAATTTTAATGACAGGATTTCGCTCGTTGTGTAACTGATTTTTTAATCTAGTGGATATGCCGACAGTGAATTACAGCTATCCAAAACATAGAAGAAGCGAGAGCTATTCTATTTGAAATGTGGGAGAATTTGCCTCAAGAAATCAGTGACAATGAGACATCATAAGTATGGAAAGAAGAATAACTGCAATCATAAAGACTCGTGAGGGACACACACGTTATTGAAAAAAAAATAATCCTTGAAATTTTGCGTGATCGTTAAATGTTTAAAACAAAAATGCTGTTTTTTCTATTTATTTTATATACAGGCTTCAAAATGACATAAAACTTTGCAAAACGAACTCAAATTAGCTAGCTATTAGTTAACTTTTCCTGTTAAGAGATTCCGTTCAAAGGACCACGCACACCACGAGTGGAAGTCCGGCACCGGTTAAATTCGCCCAAATTTTGATATGCTGTTCTACTAGCAGAGTAGATCAAATGTCTCTATCGGCCCAAGTCCCCCAAAACACACCCTTTTACCCCGTACAATAATATTTTATACTTTTAATAGTTACGAAAAATTTAGTCAAAGAATTTGATTTATATTTTGACACCCTTCCACCTTCCTATCCTTGTCCACCTCTTATTACGGAGGGTGTAAATACCTTTGCGGATGCATTTTTATATTTTTCTCGAAAATGTTAACATAGTCACTAAAATGATAAGCATATTTCGGATAACGGTGAATTCAATTGGGGAAGGCAATTAATAGGTGAAGAATTTATTCCAAGGCACCCCCTTACCCGTTTCCACCCCTTCCGGGATCGTAGGAGGGAGGTTTATTGAGAGTGTCTTTCAGCTAAAAAAATACATTATGTTAATTTCAGAATTATGTTATTGGTTGACTTTATTCGCGACTTTATTAGTATCCTAGGGTGGTCAAAATTAGTGTATGAAAGTTATCTGCTAATTCAAAAATGAACTACAGTTCGTAATTTATGCTTTTGTTTTATTTCAGGTCGAGTAACACTAGGAAGTGGTCCCGGAGTTGACATTCCCGTGCAGGGAACGGGAGTTCTTTCCTTGCATTGCCATATAGAGAATAGCGAGGGAATCGTAACCATCTACCCCCTGTCGGAGAATTTATCCATCGATGGAGTGAGGGTGACCGGCCCCACACGCTTATCTCAAGGTAAACAAGAACAAACTCACGTTTCGTATTACCTCGGCAAATCTAATAATTCAATAATTCGCCAGCTGGAATAAATTGGATTTACCGGTATACACTAAAATAAAGAGTCATGTACACATGGTTTTACAATACATTTGGCTCTAACTTTTATTACATTATTTTGTTTATTTTAAAATTTAGTTCAGCACGCGCAATCTAGTAGGTTATCCTAGAATAATAGATAACAACTAACGTAAATAGGTATGTGCTCAATTTTTCTCATTTATAAAAAATGTAAACATAGTCTGCGAGATTCTGTAAGAATGTATTATGTAAATTAATCGAAAGATAATAGTTAAATGCTGGCGTCTCGGCAGGCGTGTCGATGTAATTATTGAATTTTTTAAATAAACTATTACTTCAGTCGTCAGATAGTTTTGCAAAGAATTAACTAGGGATCGTTTTTTTTTGCTTAAATTTTTACCGTGTTCTATTACCAGTTCGTATATGGTAAACAGTGGCGGAAATATAGGCTGTCAAGGATGTGCGGGGCACACGAGACCCAAATTCAGTCGCTTAAGGTGGCCATTTCTTAGAAAGAGACATCCGATAGGAAAATATTTATTATTCTTGGCCATAACTTTTTTTTCTTAGTACGTATATCTAAAAAACTATAAGAGTACCTAAATAGAACCATAACAAGACTATTACTATGAATTTTCACTCAATAATTTCAGTGGTTTGCAAAATAGCTAGATTTAAATTTAAAAATAATGTTAATCTTCCTATTTCGTAGTTTTAAATTTAGCTATTTTTCAAACCACTGAAATTATTGAGTGAAAATTCATAGTAATAGTCTTGTTATAGTTCTACTTAGGTACTCTTATAGTTTTTTTAAATATACGTACTAAGAAAAAAAAGTTATGGGTAAAAATAATAAATATTTCCCTATCGGATGTCCCTTTCTAGGGAATGGCCACCTTAATTTCGTATATTCCCTCACAAATATTTTTCTCACAACCGATAAACCGCTTGAACGTAGCGAAGCTTTTGGCCTGAAAAAAAATTAGAACAGTTTGAAACAGTTGTCTTAATTGTATTAGAGTCCAAAATTTTAAACAATCCTGTTTCCAAAAATCTCCAATATGAGAGTATCGACATCAACAAAGCGTCAGAAGTATTAAAGCAAGCTTCTGAAGATATTTCAAACATCCGGAATTCATTTGAATCAGTTGTAAATGAAGCCACTTAGCTTGCAAAAGCATGGAGCATAAATGCCGGTTTTCAAGAATTCACCGAATAGCAAAACAATTTGACGAATTGTCCAATGATAAACGACCTAGTAATCCAAATTATTTTCGAGTAAATGTTTTTTACTCAACGCTTGATGTCATAACGGCCCAAATTGAAAAAAGATTCAGCGGATTAATTAAACACCGTAGTTACGAGATTCAATGCCATTTTTCCTGTAATTTTATTAAATTCTTCTGACGTAGAATTGGTCAATTTAGCAGACGATCTTATTCGTCATTACCCTCACGAATTATCCGATTCATTTTCAAGAAAGACTTATCTTCAAAAATCTATTCAAAGATATAAGTTTCGGACCACCGAAAAATTGAGTCCTTGAGACCTTATATACAGTGTGACCCATTTTGAATGAAAACACCCCTGTAAAAAATGTGTCATTATCTGATTTTTACGGGTTTTTTTTTTAAAGATAGGTCATCGAAAGCTCTACTTTATGACAAAAACTTAGAGATAAATTTCAATCTTCAAGACCTACTATGAATTTTTTTCAATGTCAAAAATGGACAAATCTGATTAGCGATTTTTTTTAATAAAATCTAACTATACCACTGGATTCAGAAACATCTCAAATAGATAAATCCAAAATTTCGTAAAGAAATATTAAATAGTGACAGATTTATGACAAAATTAATGTAGGTAATATTTTATAATAACTTTTGCATGATTTTTTCTAAAAATCGAAATAGCCCATGAAAAATAAACAATAGAAAGATAAATGAAGCGAGTAGTTTAAATAAATATTGTCTTTGAAACAAACTTAATCATATTTGACTTAGAAACATGTATGAACAATTGAAAGTAATAATAATTAGGTATTTAATAAACAAAATAACAACCCTTTACAAGATTACACTAAAACTAAAATACGATAATACATTTCATCTTAAATTTTTGTAGCCACTACAAGGTCGCAGTTTATTTTGATGCACTTGTCGAATCGTTTTTTAATATTCTTTACGACATTCTGTAATTATTGCCAGGTACCTTCTGCACAAGCTTGTCTTACTCTTGCACACAAATCTTCTCTATTACTCGGGTGTGACCTGTAAACTTTAGATTTTATTAAACCCCATAAAAGGAAATCCATCGGTGTTAAGTCCGGGGATCGGGGTGGCCATCCAATTAACGGGCTACCTCGATCTATCCATCGATTAGGTAAGTTAGCATTAAGACATCTGGTAACCGCTCTGGCATTATGGACAGGACTGCCATTTAATTGAAAGTGTAGATTTACTCTTTCTTGTATTGAAAGTTCATGAAGCATATTCCAAAATTCGTTTCTTAGGAACTGTGAAAACTGCATGCTATTCATATTACCTTCAAAAAAGAAAGGACCAATGATTGTTTCATTGAGTAGCCCACACCAAAAATAATATTTTTGAGAATATTGTGTTTTACAATTAATGACCCACTCTCGGTTTTCTGTAATCCAAAGCCTACAATTTTGTGACGATACCAACCCATTTGTGGTAAAAGTTGCCTGATCATTGAATAAAGTAGTTTTCAAAAAAAATCTGTTATTAAGATACTCACCTTGAGCCCACAAGCAATATTCCATCCGTGTTTCATCATCACCAGGTTCCAGCGTACGTAAAAACTTGGGTTTGAATGGTTTTACCTTATTCTTTTTAAGGCATCGGCAAATATTTTCTCTAGGTAAATTCAAATCTAAGCCAGTTACTCTTAACACTGACGTTTGGATTGTTGTTAAAATAATTTAAAACGGTCTGCTCGTACCTAAATCTTCTTTGTACATTATCCATTCTTATAATACGCCTTGTCACAGCGCCACACTCATTAAAAATTTTGTTTATTTTAGAAACTGTACTTTAGTGATGTTGGACCTATTCGGGTGCCTATTATTAAATATCTCACATACCTCTCCCAAAGTTCTGTCATTATCTCCTCTAAGGCGCACAAGTTCAATTTTTTCTGCTACATTTAGAGTATCCATAATTTTAACTTCAAACTAATAAACTAATAGTTGATAATATTATTGATCAATTTTATAATTTCAATAACAATAAACTCTGAGTATATGCGTATTTTAAAGATTTGACGTTTGACTTTAAAATTTGTTTTCCATGTCATCCTATTATTATCTGTCATTACTCAATAAAAAGACAATGTTTATTAAAACTATCTACTTAATTTATCTTTCTATCGTTTATTTTTCATGGACTACTTCGATTTCTAGAAAAAAATCATATAAAAGTTATTATAAAACATCACCTACATTAATTTTGTCGTAAATCTGTTATTATTCAATATTATTGCATGAAATTTTGGATTTACTCATTTGAGATGTTTCTGAATCCAGTGGTATAGTTAGATTTTATTTTTTTTAAATCGCTAATCAAATTTGTCCATTTTTGATATTGAAAAAAAATCATAGTGTGTCTTTCTTGATAATTCAGAGAAAGCCAGATGGCAAAACGCAATAAGAAGGCTCCGAAAGACATTGATTGTCGTAAAGGTAGAAGCCTGATGGCTAAAAACTTTGATGAAGGCATACGTCTAACAGGCAAGTGTGAAGATACGTGATACTATCAAACGTACCATATAGCAAGGGAAGGCCTACTAGTGATACATGGATCACAAAGTGCCTGTCAAGACATTATCAATAAAAGGAAGAGGAAACCCTTTATTTTTGATCGACACACATTTGTTTAAACCATGTAGAAAAGCGTTTTCTTTGGCGGACATGTGTAAAAGTGGTTCAAGATTGGACTGCAATACACTCAGCTTCCCATGAACTGAAAAACACCACAGCTCTCTAAGAAGGAGAGTATTTTGGGCCATTTTCGTAGGATGTTACTTTCGACATACGTTGAAGTGGCCAAAAGATTAGTAAAAGTACACAATTTTTTTTTTAGAAATTACTACGAGAACATTTTTTGCAATTTTACAAAGAATTTTTTTGTCTTTTATTTGATTTTTACATTAAATGGCATTTAAAGAATTATTTGCGAAACAGGCTCGATGATGATCTAAATTAAGAACTCCTGTTCTAGTTAAAGGTTGGTTTGGTTAGTTTTTTTTTTCGTTTATAGAGAATTGTCCAAAAAATTTATGTTTTTTGGAAGGGGGTCATTATCAAATTAAGCGCAATTTGTCCCGTTTTTTTTATGGTAGATAGAAGTATTATATAAAGACGCCAAACTTGGTAACTAAAATCTTTATTACATAAGTAATTGTTTGTATATAATGGGGTAAATCAACCAACGATAATTAAGGGAAAAAAACGAAAATAACTAAATGCATAGCCATGGTAATGTTATAATATCCTCGGTAATGTTAAATGTTGAACAGTTTGTTTTCAATTGCTCAATTTTTTGCACTCCTTTATTTGGAAATCCCTTGAGAAGTAAGGTATATGTGATTCTTTTAATTTACACAAAATTTTATTTGTAGAAACACTTTGTTTATCGGATACCACGGGCCAGTAAAAGTTTTCGCCACTTCTAACCATGAATTCTACTTGAAAAATTTCATCACTTTTAAAAGTTAAAAGTCCTGAAAATAAATCTTACAGTTTTCTGCAGAATGCGTGACCTTGTTACCTGGGTAATAACAACCCATTCGACAATTTTTGTGTTTTCTTCAGATTTTCTACAATCAGCTGGCTCTGACTCTTCAAGAACTTATACAGGAGTTTGTCACAAACATATATCGAAGTCAAAGAAAAATAATTGCAGTAACTTCCGACTTCACGTCTTCCACATGTTAATGTATTGAAACAAAGGGTGTTTTTAGTGGTTCCATGAGAAATTATTCACTTGCATTGTACTTTCCACTGTCGAAAAATCTTCTAGAACCTCGTTCTCGATATTTTTTATGTCCTGTTCAGTAATAAGTTCAATTTTAATTTTCTTGTAGTCTTTTACTTCAGTAATAAAATGTTCCCTTATTCTTTTCTGTATTTTTCTGAACTTCTCTTCCATTTTCCAATTTCTTCGTTTTGTTTGGATATTAAAGCTTTCCTTACTCTTTTTCTTTCTACTTCTTTTCTACTACTTCCTGCTTTGGAATTGATTATATAATTTTCACCTGTATTTTCAATCCCCTCCGCCGGCACTTGATTATCTTCAGAATGTGCTTCTTCATCACTGATTGGAGGAGTATTTGTATTGAGAATATTTTGAAGTTGTTTATTTTTTCTCAATATCTCTTATTATTTTCATTCCATTGTTTTCGTTTTCTGCATTATTTTCTCGATGTTAAATCATTTATAAGCTTTAATTTTCCTTCTTCTACTCTTTTCACATATCTTTCTTTTTCCTGCTGTTGTTGCCGCTTGTATTTTTCTGAATCACGTTTAATCTTTCCTCCCTCTTTCACATTCTCTCTTTCTTTTGAGTTTTTCTTCCTTACTAATTTTGCCTGTATTTTTCCTTTTTGTGGATGATTTCTTAACATTGTCTTGGTTGATAAAAAAAAAAGAGAAAAAACATGTTTCATTCCAACACAATTAGGTTGTGAATTGTGATTAAGTTGTATAAACAGAGGCAATAATCACATTTCCATGGCTCGGTGACATTACCATGGATTTCATGATTCATGGTAATGTTTCCTTATTTATCCATGGTAATGTCAATATGGCAACCTTACTTTCTTACCGTATAAAAAAATATTGTTGATTTAACCAAATAATAACAAGTCACCTGTTAGATGTAACATATTTTTTTTAAAACATGTTTACTGTAGTAGTTCATGAAATACTTACATGCATAGGAATGTTTTCGTTAAATGTACTCTTCAAAAATAACTGCTTAAACATTCACTTACCCCTTTTAACCCTCAACTGAAGCCTATTAAGTTGTGTATTAACCTAAATTGGATCTCTAAAGACTTGTTTGTGGCGACATGTATTAAAAAAAGTTTAATGTGGGTAGGAAAAATTTAAATATAACTGATCCACGGTAATGTTGGAAAATTGTTCGGACAGCTTTCTAACTTCAAATTCTGTATCGTAAAAATCAAAATAGTATAATTTTTAACATTTAGGGCATGGTTTTAGCAATAGTCAGGGCAAAATAAGCGGTTTACTTGGAACCAGAGTGATTATACATGAAACTACATGTATGATGGCTCATTTTATTCGTTAGAGTCTCTAGATCAAAGTTGGAAACAGTTTTTTGAGGGGTCAGTTGATAATTTGTTTACTGCGGAAATATAAACAATAAAGGTGATGTTCGATGAAGCATTATATGAAATAAGGCACTGGCTCCATAAATTGACGTCATTTTTTGATTTCAGTGTCATTTCTTATATTTTAGGGATCACTCGTTCCGATTCTAATATCAAAAAAGTACCAATACTAGAGGGCGCCACAGAAAAAGTTAAGTGAAGATGAAAATAATGAATTTCGGGTTTTCTTATATTGTCGAGGGACCAGATTACGATTTGTCAAGTCGTGCTGCTGGAAGTTAAATCAAACATGGATGATTTGAATTTTGTATTTAAAAATAATTCTTCTAAATTCTTGGTTCGAATCCGCGAGAATTCCAGGAGGTCTTCACATGCAAAATCCCGGACTCACATTTATAAAATTACAAACGTTTGTAATTTTATAGAAATGTTTGTAAAATTACAAAGGATTCCAGGAATTTTCGGCGGAAGTTTGTAATTTTACAAAGAGCTTGGAAATTTACGAAGGTCTCAAAAATGTTTGCAACAGTGCGAAAATATTTGTAAAATTGTAAGCATTTTCGTAATATTTTCGAGATTTCTTTGTAAATTTCCAAACTCTTCATAATATTCCAAACTTTTGCCGAAAATTCCTGGACTCTTGGTAATTTCACAAACTTGTTCATAAAATTACAAACGTTTGTAATTTTACAAAGAAATTCACAAAGAGTTCGTAAAATCTTGTCTCATTTTTTTACCGTGTGAGGATGAATGAAACCGCTTATAGCGTACCGAGCATTGCGTTTTCCTTTGGTAAAATAAATAAAATACAGGATATGAAGTTTACAGCATATAATTATCCCAAATCATCGTTATTTTCAAACGATGTCCGTCTTTTCTGTGGGTTCCTCTATAATTGGCACTATTTTGCCATTGGAACAAAAAATGAACGCTCCACAATAACATGAAAAATGCCTCAAGAGTTAGGGAGATAGCATGAAAACATGTTGGTAATTGTTTCCATCTGATAGTTTCTTCTGTGCGCCCTCTACGATTCGCATTTTTTGCCTTCAGCATCAGAATGAGTGAACCAGAGAACGTAAAACATGACAAGGAAATGTAAAAATGACACAGAATTTCGAAAAAAAACCCTTATTTCATGTAATATTCATTTGTCATTATTTTCATCTTCCCTTAACTTTTTCTGTGGCGCCCTCTAGTATTGGTACTTTTTTGACATTAGAATCGGAACGAGTGACCCCAAAAATATAAGAAATGACACTGAAATCAAAAAATGACGTCAATTTATGGAGCCAGTGCCTTATTTCATATAATGTTTCATCGAACATCACTTTTATTGTTTATATTTCCACAATCAACAAATTATCAGCT
Organism: Stenurella melanura; assembly: GCA_963583905.1. NCBI lineage: Eukaryota > Metazoa > Arthropoda > Insecta > Coleoptera > Cerambycidae > Stenurella > Stenurella melanura. The sequence continues at coordinate 188,204,520 of OY757309.1, read as the reverse complement.
GACCCCTCAAAAAACTGTTTCCAACTTTGATCTAGAGACTCTAACGAATAAAATGAGCCATCATACATGTAGTTTTATGCACAATCACTCCGAGTAAAGACGTTTTTCCGCCTATTTTGCCCTGACTACAAGAGTTAATTGTCAAAATTAGGCACAAAATAAGTAAAATTTCTACTTTGAGATTATTAGAATACACAGACATGGCATTAGGACATCCATGGTAATGTTTTTTGGGAGTTTTTTCTTGTCGTAGAGAAATGGATATTTCAAAAATCAAAAATACAGATGCAGCCGAATGTTACAGACTTTATGGGCAACAACATAGTATGTTATTCTGTCTCTAAAATTGATGCGAGTAAATGCTTAAATGCGAGGACAACAAAATTGCTCCTATTTTGATAATGACCCAAGGAGTATTTTGAGAAGTATTAGAACTGGAGCATTATTTTTTGTTTTTTTCCCATAATCCTAACAGCCTACCAGAGCTACTTTGCATTGAAACCGAACGATCCACGAATTTGTGAATTTTTGCCCATTTTGCCCAATTTTTTTTGGTTACCAATCGACAGAGATTATGTGGGTAAACACCGATAATATATACTTAAGTATACGTGCCATTTTCTGAAAATAAAAATTAGTACCAATACTTGTATATCAGGTAATACTTAAAAATGTAAATAAGTATTACTTTATTTCAGTTGATTAAAGTACTGATCTTTTTTTTTTTTTTTTTTTTTTATATTTAAAATAACTTTATTTTCATCATAATATTAATTACAAAAAGGTCTTATAAAATATCACATAGTTTAATTACATAAATAGCTATGTTAAATTCTTAATGACATAAAAGAAAATTGTGCATTAATAATAAAGTCACTAATCTCTAACTTATACCACTGCGAATACATTCTAATATTTTTTTATGCATTGCTACGCTAATTGTTTTAAATTTTCGGGATGTATACAGTATTATGTATTCTACGTAGTCCTTAAATTTCACTGGATAGCTGGAGGTGATTATAAAATGAATTGAATGAAAGATTATAAAAATTACAGCCGAGTTTACTAGAGAATTATTGTAATAAAAGTTAAAATTTATTAATTCTGTTATGCTACGTTCCTGTTTAGTGAAATTGCGTGTAAATTTTACCAAAAAAATGGCTATGTATCTAACCTCGTTATAACAGAGAAACATGTGTTTTAAAGATTCTGTCTCCCTTCTGCAGTTTCTGCATAGATCTGTGTCTGCTCTACCGATCTTTCTTAAGTTCCTTTGGAATAAGTAGGCATCATGCACAATTACATAAACAAAACTTTTCTGGTCATGGCTTAATATACTATTATTGATATTTCTGAATACATGCTCCCATCTGAGCTGATCTCCAATCCTTTTGCTCATTATACGAGGGGTAACTTTATTGTTCATTAATAGCCACTTATACAGTGACTTCGCAGTTGTGTTGTCTGCTAGTAATATATTTTTTGGAATATATGCACTTTCTAAAAGAAACCTTTTTATATGAGGAGCTTGATGAGGAACGAGACTTGGGTATGGGGGGTTGCTGATATCTTCGATTTTCAAATATTTAAGTATACTACTGTTATTTCTTAAGCTTTTAAGTGTGTTTATCATAAGTAAAGCATTTGATTTCATTGTTGGGTCAAAGATACTTAAACCCCCCATATTCTTGGGAAGAATTACTGTGGACCTCGCCACCCTCAGTGGCGCTTTAAACCACAAGAACCATCCACATAGGGATGCCAGTCTCTTTGCTACTAGACTCGGGATAGGCAAAATCTGGGCTAGGTACCATACCTTGGATAAACCATATATATTTATAAAGGAGGCTCGTTGATAAAGGGTTAGGTCTCTCGTTTTATTTGACATTAGAAAAATTTGCACATTATTTGTAATTCGGAACCAATTTTTTCTTATCATTTCATGAACGTTAGATAGGAAAAAAATACCTAGGATTTTTATTTCGGTTTTTATTGCAAACCAATTAAAAGAGACATTTTTGAATTTGTGTGTACCCGTTGGCCCTAACTCAATGGCTTCGCATTTGTTGTCATTCAGTTTTGCCCCTGATACTCTAACATATATGTCAATATTTTTTTTGCATAACTTTATTTTTGACGGTGAGGAAACTGTTAAATTTAAGTCATCTGCATATCCATTTACAGTAATATCGTTAGTTTTTAACAGTCTAAATAAGGGTTCAATTGCGATTACAAACATTATCATAGACAGGGGACACCCTTGACGGACACCACTCTTAATATTTATCTCTTTGTTGATCTGTCCGTTAATTTGGAGGATTGACCTGGCTCCACTATATAAATTTTGCAAATTGTTAATAAATGTGTTACTGAAATTTAAATTTCTAAGTACTGTCCAGAGATATTTATGCTGCATTCTGTCAAACGCATGATCAAAATCAACACTAATTAATAACTTATTTTGTTTCTCATAATTAGCTGAGACTACTGACTCGCGTAATGCCGTCAAAGTTGTAAAGATGTTATTGTTTTTAGAGAGGCAAGTCTGTTCTGGTGATATAATCTCGTTTAAAATATTACTCACTCTTTCTTTAAGGCATTTTGTGAAAAGTTTGTAATCAACGTTTAACAGTGATATCGGCCGAAAGTCATTAGTAGTTACCGGTTTTGCTATTTTCGGAGCGAGTACTATTAAACCTTTTTTAAAAATGTTTGGGATGTTGGCCCCACTATTAATTTCATTTATTATTAAAATTATTTCATTTTTTATTAAGTCCCAGAAAACTTGATAAAATTCCGGAGTTAATCCGTCAGGACCCGGAGATTTGTTTTTTGCCATATTTTTTATCACGATTGCTACTTCTTCTTCTGTATATTGTGCGGTCAGACCAACTTTTGTTTCGTTGGATATTTTTTTATCAAAAATATTAGGGATATTATTCATGTCCTGTAAGTTTCGTTCAGAATACATTTCAGTAAAAAAATCTACAAAAACCGGCGTTATTTCTTCGTTGCCCTCGTATATGTGATCGTTATATTGAATTTTTTTTATCGTTTTAAACCTGCTTGATTTTTTTTCTTTCATTACATGAAATATCGAAATATTTTCGTTTTCAATCTGTCCATAATTTTTTATTCTTATTTTCAAACCCTCCATTAATTGCTTTTGTTCTCTTAAAATTATCGCCCTATATCTTCTTATTTCACAATTTACCGAATCATTAAATTCATCGCTATCCATTAAGTCCCTCAAACACCTCATGTAAAATTCAATTTTTTTCTTTTTGTTTTTATTTATCACACTAGATTGCCATTTCAAAAAAGACTGAATTTTTGGTTTAGCATATAAGCACCACCACTCTACTATGCTACCATATTTGCTTTTAGTTTTTATCCAGTTGGCCCAATTTATTTTGAACAAGTCTTTTACCACCTCATCGACCAGAATAGTATTGTTTAGTTTCCACAACCCTCTTTGTCTGAAAAAATTTTTACTCACCATTGTCATTTTGATATTAATAATAATAGCCCTATGATCTGAAAATGGAGCCGGGTGTAAGTAACATACACCCATTTTATTTTTCAAATTCTCATTTACATAGAATCTGTCTAATCTACTAGCCGTGCTGTTGTGAAAATATGTAAACCCTGCAGCTGCATTATTCTTGTAGGACCAGATATCTGTCAACTGAAGGGCGGACACTATTTTCTGTAGTTCTTTACTTTTATTATAGTTTTTAGGATTTGTGCAGTCTGAATCTTTAAGTGTACAATTAAAATCACCCCCAAGAACTATATTCTCACTGTTTTTAAAAAGTATTGCAATTTCATTACTATAAAAAGATTCTCTGTCATTACGATTTTGAGAGCCACTTGGGGCATATATATTAATATATCTTATATCGTTTATCTTAATAGAAATACCCCTTGATGAGTCTAATAGCACCACGTCACTAAACAGGATATTATCTTTTATCAAAATGGCGGTACCCCTCTTATTTTCATTTACATTCACGATTGATGTGTACCCTGGTATAAAACTAAAATTTGTTATGGCCACCTCCTGCAAAAACAGGATGTCAATATCATACTGACGTATGAAATTTTTTAACATATTTAATTTAACAGTTGAACTTATTGTGCAGATGTTGATAGAAGCTACTACGTAAGAATACATACAACTCATACCTTTAGTAGGTTTCATCTGAGTCCCCATGGTAAGATATCTGTGAAGACATGTCTGAAGGAAATTCATCTGCCCATAGCAGCTTTTTCGGTGGGCTCTTTTTTAACGCGTCGTCATCGGATGTAGAATCGCTAACCACATTAAGATGGGATCTCTTCCGGTTCGCCTCATCTTCCTGATTGCATCTGGGTGTTGCATAACTTTCTGTATGATTTTGTTCAGTGATATGTCCATCTTGCAATATTTCTTTAACTATTTGTGATCGTGTGTTTTCCACATTATCCTCTACATGCACTTGTACTTTTTCTGTTATTATTTGCTCTGCTTCCTGACTTTCCGAATCTAGTGCCATTTGTTTGGTTCCAGTTGACAAAGCTTTACCTCTATTCAATATTTCAAATCTTTCTGTCACCTTTTCGTTTTGTAATTGGACTACCGGTCTTCTAGAATTTGAAACTACTGCTGCAAAATCTCTTTTTTGTAATCTCTGGTTAATTGCTTTATCGCACTCTTTCGCCTCATGTAAGGTGGAATTACATTTCCTGCATGTTCTGCATTGACCCGCATATGTCGCCCAGTATTGCCTACCCGATACTGTTATGTAAGATGGAACCGGTTTTCTCATTTCCATTGTTACTATTTTGGTATCATTGTATACTTTGTACGGCATGTTTTTCCAAGAGTCATTTGTAATCTTCTCTACCATACCATAGCAGGTCAGGGTTTTTCTGATTTCCTCTTCAGGTACTTCTATTGGTATTCTATGAATTTTTACAGTTGTTTTCAAGCTTTCGTTAACCAGTGTAATATTTATTTCATTACCTTCAGAATCTTTATAAGTCAAGTTGTTTTCATATGTCTCGAAAATATTTTCGAGTATTTCCTGAGATTTAACTTTAATATATACTTTGACACCATATATACCAATTGATACAATTTCTTCTTCCTTTAGTTTCAAATTATTCTCAATATAAACATGTGTTTGGTAGGCAGATAATTTATCCTTAATTTCAGAAAAATCTAACGAAAAAGAATTCACTCGCATGTTAACTATATTTTATCTTACTTTTTGTCGCAAAAACTGTCAGCCTTCGCCTGGCTGATAACACGTCTGCCTTGTGCCGTAGCACGCACCAGAATGAACCTTAATCACGTCAGAATACCTCAAGAGCATATAGTTTTGTTTAAAATAATACTAATAGTACCTATAATTGTTATCCTCGGGCACTCTTTCGGAACTCCTCACCCTTAAAGGTTAAGTTTGGAAAAGGTTTTTTGCTGATAGTTTGGAAAAAAAATATGCATGTTTGAAATCAATAAAGCGACCCATTTTCGAGAAAAATTGATTTTACTGTTAAAGGACAAAGATATATTCCTATTTGTAAGAGCTATAGTAAGAAAATGTTTCTGATAAAACCATTTGGCATCCAAACCATTATCCAGAGCTAGTTTGCCCATAAAATGCATGTTGACATGTTTATCAGATGAAAAATTTGTTGTACCAATAAACCGCTATTACACACTTAATTCTACAGTGTATTCTCTGAAATTAAATTTGAATATTTTCTTGAGAAATAATATTCATTTATTCAATTATTTTCTGAAGAGTTTCATGCAGTTGTATTTCATGACATTCATTATATTAGAATTCCTTGATCCTTTATAAGTAAAATCAATTTCAGATATATTAATTCTTTGTTTTTGCCACTCCTCCTATGAGGCAATATACAGTGGATGAAACAAAACATGCATACCTAAATACCGCTGTCATCAGTGAAATCAATACTTTCAAGTCACATTTTCCCTCAATCCCTATTTCAATCCGTGGCTATAAATTATTGTCATCACTTCCCCTCGCAACCTCACCTCACCCTCGACCATTTGCGCAAATAAAGTATAAATTTGAATTCGTCGATCCCAGAAACCCTAAAAACGACATATTGATATTACACGATTGTTCAATTATCCTCTTCCCCCGAGCCCTCCTCAATCACGCTTTCTCACTTGATTGGAAAAAAAATAATGTATATAGTTAATCATTTGCAAACTACTGCTGGTACAATAAGGAAACTCTAAAAAAATTTAAATTGAATTTGAATAAAATTTACTTACAAGCAAAATAATACGTAAAGCAATATTTTTACTGACTAATTTAATACTGCATATAGCCCAGGAATTAGGTGGCTTTTTGGAAACTCATTGTTACATGAAGTGAATTAATTAATTCTATCGAACATAAATAATTACGACAACATAGACTTCTGGCATAGTATATCAGCCTATCGGTTTGGTCATAGTGAAAGATATTTTTTTTGCATAAAATCATACATTTTTTCGATCTCGAACTCACTCTTGAAATGTAAATTTTTTATTCAGAGTTTATAACAATTTATTAAAAATGAGAATATCATTTTATAAATGATACAATACTGTTGTTACATGCTTCCGCCCCTTCGGAAACACCCTTCAAAATTCGTGGGTTCCAAAAATTATAACAGGAGATAAACACTAACGCATTTTATTTAATAACTTACTAGAAACTTAACAATACTTTCTTGATTTAAAATACACTTTTAGTGACTGAAATAACCTTTAACAATGTTTATTACTTGATGTTTCCACTTCGTATTTTCTAACCTTATTCTTTATTAAAACTTTCCCTCCCGCCATGCATCTTGCCTTATATACTCTACAAATTGCCTCTAGAACCATCTAGCCTAACCTTCTAGTAAAGTTTTGAACATTGTGGTAATCTCGATCAGCTTCTACAAGTTTCAAGAAAACGTATTACTTTTGTTTCAGATGGCGTGCATGAATACAGTTGTTGAGACATGGTATTGCAATTATCTACCACTATTGCTACTTCACCACTCATGAGCTTTCAGCTCCAGACCCTAGGGGGCACAAGCGCGTAACAATACATTTGATAAGCGGTAGAAACTCAGTTTAGCGGAAAATATTAAATTCCTCTGCGCTTAAGGGTGTGTAGTACTTTTGTTTAAAACCATTGCTTTCTGGGAAGGTTGTTTTGTTATTAAAGGAGCATACATTTTACGTTTTAAAAATAAAAAGAACTTTTATCGATGAATTTAGAGTTCTAAGGATAAGATATACGATAAATATATGAATTTATTCTAAATTTGGATACTTTTGTCTTTTTGGCTACTTAACTGACAGAAGTTTCTTTCTGGGAACGATTTCCTATATTCAAAATGTTTAAATCCATGTTTAAATAAATATTCTCAGACTAAAGATCACGATCACGTGCTATTACTCCATTTTTTTACAACTTTGACATCTCGTGACGTACCTGACAGGAGGTGCCCCGCCAAATTTTTTAAACAATAAAAAATTATTCTAACTCGCTCTTGGAGGTAAAACTACCCTTAACTACCCTTTAGAACTCCTAAATTCAAGTGCAAAAAGTATCATCACTGCATAGTCCAATAAATCTGTCGAAAATATCGCGTTTTTTTTGCAAAAATTATTAACAGCAAACCAAGGTATGTAAAATATCGGAAATTTTCCGTAGAATTTAATGAACTATTTTTAAAACAAATGACGAACTTGCGTCCTCTTCAAAATGGCGGCCAAAGTTTGCAAAAAACAGTTTTTTTGCGTTAAAAAAAAAGTTGGCGCTGCACAAAAAAAAGTTTAATAGCAGAGTTGTGTAACTTTTTAATGCGGATCGAGCCGGCGCAGTCCGATCTTAGAAAATTGCAAAATTATTTAGTTATTGCAAAAAAGACGTTAAAAATCGCATTTTTTTGAAATACCTGTATCTCCGTGAAGAAAAGATATTCTTTAACGAAACTCAGTGAAAGCATAGTCCAAGATATATCGAATACAACCATTTTTATAGATTTGCAAAATATTTCAAATTTCTTGCAGAAATCGATTTTTTCGAAAAAAACACGTTTTTTTCAATGTCCAATAGCTCATACAGGTCTTCATATTTTTTTATCGGACCAGTCCGAAAAGTTTCTTCAACAGTTGCGCTAACCTGTGTAGTTATTGCGCATATAACGAAGCGATCCCTAATATGCGAAAAATCGGTCAAAAGTCGATAATTTTTTTTACCCCAAAAAACTTTGAATATTTTTGACATTTTAAATTATATTGGAACACCATTATTGCCAGTGGATAGCTGGCATTTTTCTACAAATTTACAAAAAAAAAATTGCCCTCGGACTCTGGAGCCGAGATAATTTTTTTTTTTCAAGAAATTCTTGTGGCGCCATTTTTTAAGGTAAAGGGCTGAAATTTTCGGTGGTTATTGTACAATACTTATATTTTCAATAAAAAATCTTCGCAACTTGATCGGTCGTTGCTGAGCATTGCAAATTCAATGAAACTCGGAGCTCGATGCTGTGGCGTACGCCTGCAGCTGCCGAAAACACGGCATAAAATGTTCAAATGTGTGTTCAACGTGTGACGATGAAATATGCTCAAATATTGAGGAGAACAGAGTCGTCGCTGATGATATCGACGAAGAAATAGACGAGCCAAATATCACAGAGACTGAGCTAGAAAGAGATGAATTTTCAAATGATGATAACGATAATGATGATTGTGATGACGATAATGCGGAAATAATATTACATGACGTTTACCGTGACAGTAGTAGTGGTAATGAAGACGAGTCTCCTATTAAAAAGCAAAAGAAAAAAAAATATTAATGCAACGTATTCTACAAAAACAATTCGAATACATAAATGAGACATAATAAAATTTTGATGTTTCTTTGGTAATGTAACAAATGTACTAAAGCGTAAAGGAATTAAAATTACTTGCCATACAATATCACGATTTCGTAGATAGTTTGGGACGATATTTGACAAACCCCAAAATGTTATCGAGGTGGGCGATATACTATTAGATTTTTTCAGCCATAGGTATGAAGTAATCTAGTAAATTTGCTAAATCGGAAATATTTTATTACTAGTAAAATACCCCTCATAAACTGATAAAAATCCGTTACGATCGATGTCATCGTCAAATTGCTTTTTATTAGAAATGTAACAAACGCGCGGGTAATTAAATGAGGTGAATGTGTAAAATAATCAAATCATAAAAGGGGTAATTGATTACAAGAATTCCCCAAACTGCACATTAGGTAGGAACTAGTTGCTTTTTCCTTCCACTCGTAAAATAAATAGGTTTTTTAATAATAGGTATTATTAGCTAGCTTAGATGTAGAATATTTTAAGTTGTTTAAATGGACGTGTTATATTGAAGGGAAGCCAATTTGGCCACAGTTACTAAAGAGAACGCCACTTGCCAGGCGAGTACTATGTCGGTACATAATTTCTACTATAGAGGACCCAACCTTCCGGATGACTTGATGCCTCTAAAAAGAGACGGACTTTCATTCATTGATCTAGATTGCTTTGGGGTGGATAAGGACTACTAACTAAAAATTGACAAGGATAATCCCGTCCGGAAAGAAAGACACTTTCCGATCAGCTACTGGTGGTGTGACATCGGCCTACTTTTATCGGGATAACTTTAGTATTCTCGGGTATAGGTATTTGCATTTTTGAGCTTCTGTTATAAAATTTAACTTCATGTCATCAGATTTCTCAAATTAAACGTTACCTCATTCATATTGTCACTGGCAACTGGCGTTTCTGCACTAGTTTATAAAGAAATAATTAACTTCATGCTAGTTAAGGCTATTGTATTTTTTGGCCCTTCTGGCAATCAGTTTGAATTTGAGTGTAAATTATTTTTTCCTTTAAGTAATTTTTCTTGCTTAAGTTCGAGACTACGGTCCAATTTCCTTATTTGTTTATCTTTTTAGTTGCATTTTCTTTTGTTTTAATTTAAGTATTAATTATTGTTGTTCTATTTCCCAAACTGATTGTTCTTTTGTAACGTGTTCTTTTATCCGTTTTCAGCCCTTTACTTAAAAAAATGGCTCCACTAGAATTTCTTAAAAAAAATTATCTCGGCTTCAGAAGGTCGGAGAGCAATTATTTTTTTGGAAATTTGTAGAAAAATGCCAGCTATCTATTGGCAATAACGACATTGCAATATAATTTAAAATCTCAAAAATATTCAATTTTTTTTTGGGGTAAAAAAAAATATCGATTTTTGACCGATTTTTCGCATATTAGGGATCGTTTCGTGATATGCGCAATAATTGCACAGGTTAGCGCAATTGTTAGAGAAACTTTTCGGACCGGTGCGGTATAGAAATATGATGGCCTGTATGAGCTATTGGACATTGAAAAAAATCGCGTTTTTTTCGAAAAAATCGATTTTTGCAAGAAATTTGCAATATTTTGCAAATCTGTAAAAATGTTCTTATTCGACATATCTTGGACTACGCTTTCACCAAGTTTCGTTAAAGAATATTTTCTTTTCACGGAGATACAGTTATTTCAAAAAAATGCGATTTTTAACGTCTTTTTTGCAATAACTAATTAATTTTGCAATTTTCGGAGATCGGACTGGGCGGGCTCGACCTGTATTAAAAAGTTACACAATTGTGCTGTTAAACTTTTTTTTGTGCGACGCCAACTTTTCTTTTTCAACGCAAAAAACTGTTTTTCGAAAACTTTGGCCGCCATTTTGAAGAGGACGCAAGTTCGTCATTTGTTTTAAAAATAGTTCATTGAATTCTACGGAAAATTTCCGATTTTTTGCACACCTCGGTTTGCTGTTAATAATTTTTGTAGATAGAATCCCTCACTTACTGGACTAGCATGTCTACATTAAAAACAGGAACGGACCTAGAGAATCTGTGCCAATAATGGTGCCCTATATTCATCGTGTCTTCATGGAGCCTCCACCCTCATATTTCACTTATCTCAGATCCAAACCACAAGGTCACTGATTTAACTAATTCTATTTTAGTCACAGGCGTCCAGTTACAGGATCAAAGGGTCAATTTTGTTTAAAAAATGCGTATTATGAACATGCATTGTGGTTTTAAAATATATGAACTATTATGGTAGATATTAATAAATAATAAAAATCATGTTTGTTCGTGTTGTATCTATTCACGATTTTTAGATTCCATCTCAAAAAAATATGTGTAATATGTTTAGTCAGGTGGAAAAATATTTATTTATAATGAATTTGTGTTGTTAACTTTTATCACGCTCTAGAAATATTTTTTTTTAATATATAAACTTGTTCTCAAGCTTCTTATAGCACCCTTGACACCAGGCCTGTAGTGAGATATATGAATATGCAAAATAGCCACACATAAGTAATGTTGGAATGTTGCCGGGCACCCCCGGCACCCCCTAGGAACCTTCGAGCAACATTCCAACATTATCTATGTGTGGCTCTTTTGCATATTTTCCTATCATAAAGGAATTCGCCCCCCTGATATCCGATGAACACCCTCCACAATTCATTTCTGGCCCCAGGCCTGCTTGACACAGCATTATTTTACTATTTTTAGCATTATTTAACAGTTTAATATTGCCATATTCACAAAGTTTCAGAATTTTAAAGTCATTTTTAACTTTCAACTCCCTCAAGAACGATCCTCTCAGTGTTGATAATTTCTTCATTATTTTTGTATATTTGTAATTATAATATAATCAGATTACCAAGAGTTCAAAGTGGGTCGAGTTCGGTGACAGACGCGTATTTGGTAGCTCCTACAAAATCCCGAAACAAAGTCGGTTAAATCTGTAACAAATCGCACGAAATTGTGTTGAATTAAAGCGTGAATAATTCTACATTGATTGATATAAATTAGCACGAGTTTGCATATTTCATATAGCTAATATTTGATTAAATTATATTAGTTGAACATAGCATCAGAGAAGCGTATATAACCAATCCGAGAGTGGGGTTCATTTTTCAAGCGGATGATATAATACGTGTTTATAAGGCAGCATAGACAGCCAGCTGTGGATGAAACAGATAAGTTTTTTTAACTGGTGGTTGAAAAGGTATTAAAGATAGGTAATGAAATAAAAAAATACCCGGAATTGGAAAACGAAAATAAAACTAAAACTGATTACTTCAAACACAAACCAATGTACAGGGTGTACAAAATATTCTCTCGGGCCTCTTTCTTTACCTGTTGAACGGTTAATATAAATGAAAGCTTATTGCGGAGAGCTACAATTCAGAATTCTGAGAAACATGAAACCATATACCTATGGATGCAAGCGGGCAGGAGGCGGTGTGCACTGCTAGATCCAGACACAGAAGAAACAAAAAACTTAGAAGAAGAATAAGTGAGGAGATGATGATAGATGGAAACTTAAAAGAAGCATGGAAACTAAAAAGAAGCATTTCGCAAACGCATACATTTCCCTTCCGATGATGAGAGATGGAAACTAAGAAGAAGCATCTCGCAAACGCATACACTTCCCATCCGATGATGACAGATGGAAACTAAAAAGAAGCATGGAAACTTAAAGAAAGAATCTCACAAACATCTACATTCCCCATACTATATTCCTGTCCCATGCGTCATGTGGCTCTCGCTGCTGACAACAAGCATGTCCCATGCCCAATCCGGCGTATGCAGCTGATCCGGCGCACAGTGGGCTAGAATCCAAAATTTCTGACCAAAATCCTGAAACTGTGCAAATGTACTTATTGTGCATAGGTTATTAAGGGAAAAATAGTAAAAAAAATGGATGCCCTCTGGGGATGAAATAGAGGGGTTGAAAGAATAAACAGCCTTCGATATTTTTGAAACTCTGTTTACGTACTTTTGATTACTAAATTTCTATGAGTAAAATAAGAAAAAAATATATCAACCCGTGGGGGTGAGTTATAAGAGTTGAAAATATAAATACTGCACGAATTTTTCAAACTTGGCAGGCGTGTTGATTGCACTTAGGTATTTATGTAGAAAGTATTTTTAAAATACCTTCTCGTCCTGCTTCTTCCGGCGCGCGGCGTGTATGAGGCTTATGCATTTCATGATGAATCCATTTTTCCCTGATTCTGAAATATATTTCACAACAAATTGAGACACTCTATATATAATTTCCCGTCCACTGGTCATTAGTGTCCACCAGCTATATACATTTTCCCTCTTGGTTGGGACTTACCGTTGTATCGGGAATGAATACCTGCTGTGATGCAGGCACAATTAGAGTTCTATTTTTGCATATTTCACAGAAACAAGCAGTTTCTAGTAGCAAATTTTTATGAATTTCTTATTCCACACACATTTCCCACATGCTAAATTGTGAACTAGAGTAACATCTCTTCTACATACAAACTATTTTCATACTTTTGTTTTGCTACCTTAACACGCGCGTTTGTATTACAAGCGTATAGTTAACATTTATTTTTCATAATAAGAAATAGAAAATATTGAATTTCAATGCATAGATAATTTTTTAACATACCTTCAGGAGTAGCCTCCATTTTTCTTAAGCAAAGGCACACCCTGTGATTACAAAAATTCACAACATGCGCTCATACGCACGTTAAGTATTTCGAGACCGATTTCGTACCGTTAAGCACTCGAAGATGGCCAAGTTCCGATTAAGGTACAACGGTAGGTAGAAAACCTAGGTAGCTGTCCTTTCAGTCTTACACATGGGTTACCCTGCTTTACAAAACTATGTGAATTAAAACAGAATATAACGAACTTGGTTTTTCGATTTTGGGCCAGAATTTTGAGATTCTAGCCCACTGTGCGGCGGTATATAAAATATCCAAGATTTGTTCCGGCACGCGGTTTGGTCGTCCGTTGGGCGGTCGGGTGGGGCCGCCCGGTCGTGGCATGAATATGCCACAGCGAGTGAAGGATGTAATTGTAGACTGCTGGGCGGCTGCATCTGGCCGTTCGTCGGGCGACCGGGATGTGTGTTGGAACGAACCTCCGGACTGGATGCCCAGAATCGGCAGCAATGCTCACCTTACGCTGGCAGATCAATCAATCAATCAGTCGATCAATAATATAATCAGATTAACAGAATATCGCAACTTTAGTAAACATTTATTTTTCAACCTTTCAAAAACCATAACAGACCAGTCTTTAGAGTAAGAAGTTTTTAATATTTTAGACAATATTTGAGGAGGTAAATAAAATTATCAGGTTGCATTACTTATTTTTTCCTTATTTACCCCCTAACCCTTCGCCAGAATGAGCTCAAAATTTAATCTACTCCAGATTTCTGTACGCCTGTGATTCTTAGGAACCCAGCACTAGGACTTGTGACTGTTTATTATTTTTGTTAATATAAACATTGTGGTTGACTTACCTACCCCATTTCCTTATATGGGCATGGGAACACGCTTAAGGGATCTTAAGCGAACGAAACGGATCTGCTAGCCCGGGGAACAAAAAGGCATTCTATGATTACCTGTGCAAGAGTTAAGATTTGATTATCGCGGGCTAGCGGGTAGCGGATCCTTAGTTCCTTTGTTTTACTAGATTTATCCGATGGTGTTAAGACTGTTTTGATTACTTGTATTATTCGTGTGGACAATTAGACTTTGTTATAAAATTTTGTATTAAGTGAAATACCAGTGTCGTTCTTGCTAACATGTCCAAGCGGTCTAACCCTAAACGTGCCCTTGTGGTATCCGCCATACATACCAAATTTCAAGTCAATATCTTAAACCTTTCCAGAGAAAACGTGCGCACAAAAGAAGTTATAAACAAAACAGACCGACCGACAGACACGTTTTTGAACATTTTGTTATGACGACTATACTTTCATTTCACTAGGTGGATGTGGAAGTAATATGCAGAAAATTATTTAAATCATGACAACAACAAAATTATATATTGTACACATTTTTTAAAAGTGTGGGGATGATTTTATGTGTCACAAATACTGTAAATTTCCGTATCTAGAGGCGTCCCTTTGTTACGACGCGCGACGCCCAGGGCCGATGTATGTTCCTGTGCACCCCACCACTAGAACCGTCCCTGCTCCAGTTTAAAGATATGTTATTTTAAGCATTAAGACAACTAACTGCGGAACTAGAAAGACCCATGAATGAGTCAAAGCCGTCAAGTCTGTCCCGTATTATTGTATTACCGGTAAAAGTTCGCATCTGGTACATGCTAAAATGAACGAAAAGCGACACTTTTTTCTTTAGTTCATCTGTCTTCGCTGATTTTAGTTCTAGTAGCCTCATGACCGTCAGATCATGCCATTACTAAAATTCCTCATTTATTCTAAAATAACTCGGAAATTTATTTCTCTCAAGATTTTAATCAATTTGTTGAACTTTGCCCAAATGTATAAAATTGCATGTAAATTTTATTTCTCAAAATCGCTTATGCAGTCGGATGACAAATTTAACATATAATTGTAACATAACTAATTGAAAACTTAAATGATTTTTGGACAAGTTGAATAACCTGTTCATAATCAACAATCCAAAAATAATAAAATAATTCAACAACAGCCTAAAGTAACAAATGTTATATCGAGAATCCAAAAAAGTGCGTAAAAAACACAAAATGGCCAATATTAAAAAATTGGACCACTTTGGAACATTTGAATATCATATAAAGACCTAGAATACTGTCCAATGTCTAGAAATTGGACCATTTTTGGACAAGTTGGATAACCCGTTCGTAATCAGCAATCCAAAAATAATAAAATAATTAAACAACTAACAGCCTATAGCAATCCATAAATAATAAAATAATGCAGCAAGAGCCTAAAGTAAGAAATTATATATTGAAAAACCCAATAAAGTGCCTAAAAACCAAAAAATGGCCAATATTTTTTAAAAAATGGTAAATTTCTCACTGTGGAACGGTTTAAGATATTGATTTGATATTTTGTATACATATATATTATAACGAGATCTGGAACTGGATTGTATTTGGAATTTTTACGGTGATTGGTTGGGAGGGTGAATAGGGGGAAATAGGTAAAGCAAGAAACTGGTAAGGGTACTGAAATTTGGGATTTGGTGTATATACTAGAAACGAAGACCATAGATTTTTAAAATGTTTTTTAATGTAATGACATCTGATTGAGATGATTCCGTTGAAGGTGTAAGGGGTGGGAGGTTGTGAATAAGGGGAAGTAGAGCAGGCTAATAAGAGTCCAGAAACTTTGTTTTTGACGTATATGCTAGAAACCAATAACTCAAATTTTTCTATGACATCTGCTCCAAATATTATTAAAATTCTATGACCAATAATTTCCACATACTAGATATGCACTCTAGTATGTAGTAGGTAGTAGTGAATGTAATAGTCAAGATGTTTCCTTTAGGGTGAATTGGATGGAAATTCTTGATGTGGAAGTCCTTAGGCAGCGTTTTTTTGCACTTTTGCGAACATTTTACAAACCATAATTTCCATCCAATCCATCAAAATCGCCAAGTAACCCATTAAAGCAAGATAAATAATTTTTGAGCTCATATATCGAAAGAGGGGCATCAGAAATGGGTTGTTGGACTTTTGTTGGCGCACAACTTCTCCACAATAAAAATAAGATGGCGGAACGTTATTTCAAGAATTTGTGTTTTTAAAGTTATAACTCGCTAGAAAATTAACTATATGTGATATTTTTCTGATTATTTATATTTATATACTACTGACATGCGCGCATCTATCTGTACTGCTAGAAAAAACTTTTTTTATCTTTAGACCATATTTCATTCGTATGTAATATAGACAATATTCGAACAATTAATATAATGGCCCGCACGTCGAAATTTCAAACACACAAAATTCGTTCGTGTGATTTTGGATTTATTTAGGAAAAAAACCGTAAGTGATTTTGAAGGTCTATTATTACAGATGGATGCGCTCGTGTCTGTAGTATGTAGATATAAAAAATCAGATCGATATCGCAAGTAGTTAATCTTTTAGCAAGAGGTAAACGTTTAAAAACACACACAAATTTTTGAAATAACATTCCGCCATGATTTTTCCTTGTGGAGAAGTTCGCAAGCGCCAACAAAAGTCCAACAAGCCATTTCTGATGCCCCTAAGGAACCTCTTCCTGAATTCTTTCCCAAAAATCATTTACCTTGTTGGAATGGGTCATTTCAATTTTTAATGCTTTGAACCCCTTACCGGGTCTAGTTGCCATCTTTGTTTATCCGCTTTATCAGTTACTTTTTTTCCAAATAACTTGATAGTTGTGATAATAGAACACAATCCCTTGAAACTTGACGAATTTGTATTATTTACAGGTGTTATGCTCACAATAGGAAGATCGAATTACATGAGGTTCAATCACCCTGCCGAAGCGAAACTCATGAAGTCAGTACTACCAAACCCAAGGATTTCCATGGCTCCAATAAATTTCGAGCCTGACAACTCATATCAAGCAAAATTTAACAAGAAACCACCTGTAGCTCCACGAAAAAGTCCGAGGGAATCGTTTTCAGATAGTGGAAGTGAGGAGCCGCCATCCAGCATCATGACCAAAGTGTCAAAATTTGAATATTTAGCCGCACAAAACTATAAAAAATCCATTTCGCCCAAAGTATTTCCCTCAAACGTTGTGACAGTAAACATGCCAGTTAAAGACGTTTTAGGAAAAGCCCCTCCAGACTTGCAGAGCTTTTCGAAAAATCTCCCACAAAGTGCGCTGAATTACGCGGAGTTAAATTACAATGAAAAACAACAAGTAAAAACCCCCGGCCAACAAATTTTCTCTAAAAAAACTCACCACCAAAGCCAGTACGTGAATGTAACTTTGAACGAAACGAAAAATATCAACAACCGAGTGATTATTTTCGAAAACGGGTGTATACCTAAGCACCAAAACGTGAATTTCGACCATAATGAACTGAATAACAAAAGTTCCAGTACCAGTAAAAACATTAACGTAAATCGGGTCAATACTCCATCGCCGAGTTTTAACAGAAATCCTTCAAATTTTTTTAGAAGTATTACCCCTAGCCCTGTCTCGAATATTGTTAAAATCGATCATAGGAGGAGCGGATCTCTTGGTGAATTGACAAACGCCAATTACATGGATGGATATGATGACCTAGCGCACAGGAAGTACGAAGCGGAATTACGGAGAAATCAGGTAAAGTAAAACAATATATAATATAAATAAAATTATGAAAGTTTGTAGGTGTTTTACATAAATTAGATACGCGTACAGTCGTGGCCACGATAAGCCTTCCAAACTGAACAGCTTATTTTACAAGCGAGAATTTCTTTCTGCTTTGTTATGGCTCTGCCCTGTCAACTGCAGTCAGTGAATGCCTTCAAAATTAATTAATTTATTTGTGTCCACACTATACAGGGAAACTGGTAATTCGACGTATTCCTTTAAACACGTGATGGTAGAGTCAAGTTACTATACTATGAATCCAAATATGCATTATTCGAAAGTTATTAGTTTCGGAGATAAAACAAAGTGTGTTTTCAGAAAAGTGCTATTCACGGTGATATTATCGTAAATTTAAAAAATGGTCATTTCCATTTCCGAACTTTTCTGTTTCAGTCGTATACTTTTAAGAGCATTTATCATAATTAAATCAAAATAACATACCCATAATATCAAAAGATCACCAGGACAAAAAAGTTTGCATATTTCAAAAATTAACTTAGCTTCATGTATACCTGGGATTTTTTGGTCAGCTTTGAATGAAAATTCTTATGTTTTCTTACGTTTCGGTTTATAACCATCGTCAGAGGAGAAACTACAATATTTATATTAAAGTACGATTATTATATATAATTTTACAAATTGGATTGTATTACTTACAATTACTGTGATTTAAAAAAAAAATTGTTTACATTATTTTACCATTTTATGTCTGTTTCTGTTAAAAGTTTTAATGCAACTAAATGCTGAACAAAAGTATTGCCTGGTCTGTGTTATGTCACTATTGATACAGTTTATTTAATTTATGGATGTTAAATATGAAGTTTTCTCTAATGGCTGGTGCAACATACAACTTCATAAGAGTGTTTCCAAAATTTGACCATTTGATACATTTCTTAGCAAATTATTAAAAAAATTTCTCTGATTTATTGCAGTTACTCAATGTGTCAACACCTATTTCTAATACAAGCATGAGTCCTCTTTCGCATTTCCGTCCGCGAATATGCGGCGAGTACGTTTTGTCGCAATTGTCGTGCTGTCTTTTAAATTCGTTCAACTAATATCTCACTGGAGTTTATTCGTACAGCATATATTATTTCCTTCATGTACATCCAGACAGAAATCTAAGGGTGTGAGATCTGGACACCTATCAGGGAATGGCTTGGTCAGCATTTCCCAATCTCTGGATTGGAGCAGAACGACCGACACTTTGATCTGCTACGTGTCCAGAATACACACCTTAAAATTTCTATGCCTGGGAGTACGTGAAGAAAATAATTTAAACCGACAATCCTTTAAGCTCAAGCTTACTTCATAGGGAATTATACAGTTTCTTTTTAAATGTTGCTTACATCAATGAAAAGTTAATAAAATACAGAAGTTTTTAAAATAATTTGCTCAAGAAATGTGTCGTCAATTTTTTTAAACAGACTGTCAAAAGCTGTTTGTTAATTTTTGAAGGGCGCTAACTTTCTTGACTTGGTAATTTAATATTAAAGTTATTGTTGTTATTTTGATTTAGTCATGATAAATGCTCTTTAAAATACACCACTGAAACGAAAAAGTTCGGAAATAAAAACGGCCATTTTTTTATTCGCTATAATATCAATTTTTCAATATTTCGTAAACTAACGACTTGGAAAATGCATATTTGGATTCATAATAAAGTAAATTGCGCGTTTAAAGGAATACGTGGAATTACCAGTAACTATATATATTAGTTTCAATATATTGTACATAATCGTATTTTTCTGCTCGTGACATATTTCTCTTAAATTATAATAAAATATAGTTTACATGAAACCAATACAACGCCTGGTTGTCATCCTATATGGCGGATGTCAATAAAGTATTCTATCATATTATACTCTTTGCAAATACAAAACGAAGAGTATATTGCATTCGATTGGCACATTTCTAAAACCGGTAATATTGTACGTAGTGAAAAAAATTTCATATCACTGTGTTGGTATTCGAATTCTGAACAACTTTCAAAATGTCTGTCCGTCCGTCCGTCACATTTCTTGTGAGCACGATAACCTAAGAACGAAAAGTCCGATTGTACTGAAATTTGGACAGTAAATTACTGTTAGCTAGAGGAAGAACCCTATTGTTTTGGAAGAAAATCTATCAATAAATAAATAAGTTATTAAGTAATTTTTTAAATATATTTTTTTAATGTTTTGTAATTAAACTAAAAATGTCTAAAACTAATATGATTTACAAAGAAAACTGCGAAGAGTATCCTATAGAATGTGCAACAATTATATAAAAAGTGCAGTAAATCGGCGAAAAGTAATAATGGTTAACTTGTTTGATTTATGTTCCCAATTTGAAATAAAGTTTTAAGGGTAACAGAGGTTTAAGTGTTCGTAGTCAGCATCGCCTGACTACAACTTTGGTACACTTCGTGTTAGTATTATTTAAAATACCCTAATGAAATTAAAATATGTCGTTTTTTCTTTTCGTTATTGAACTGCGGCATTTCTCGTGATTTAAGAAAAATTGAATCGAATTCAAGCAATCTGAATATTAGATTCGTTTTTAGCACATCAAAATACATAAGAGAATCGTGGTCTGATTTTTTGCTTCAGCATATTTTTTTGTTTTCATTTGGCTATGCAGTTATTACCTATTGTATTAAAATAAAATATGAATCAAATATATATTTTTTAAATCTAAAGTTAAGTCAGAGGTCAATCTATCTTAATTGTTGATTCTGTATCTTTCGTCGAATGTAAGTGTATTATTATAGTCATTCATTTTATGACGACGAATAAATAGAAGTGCTGATAGCTTTTTCCTAAAAAAAATAAATACTTGTTCATCTTTAATTTTAAATTAGCTTAAATGAGAAGAAAGCCTTTTTTCACATATTACAATAGAATTTTATAAGGTGCATAAGTAAATAATTATTTTGTAGCTAATAATTAAAATACTCGTTATTTTAATTATTAGCTACAAAATCTACTAATATAACGATTCAAGTGTATTGACCCCTCACTTTAACCGCGAATATCTCAGAAACGGAGGAGCAGACAAAATTGAAAAAATTATGTGTTCTACAAGTTGCATTGAAAAATGTCCTACTTTTTAAGGAAATTTTGACCATATCAGTTTTAAATCTATTATATCTTGTAAAATATGCCTACTATGTAAATAGTATTTTAGACACGGATAAAGCACGGCATTTTTTTGTACGAGGGAATTTTTCCATAATTTTCTATTCTATAATTCTGCATTTATTCTCAAAAACGTGACGTCATATTTATTCGGTTATTTATAAATGTATTTAATTTTTTTTTTGTTAAAATAGTTAATTATATAAAATGTTCAGAAAAAGTAATTGGTAAATATCAAATATTAATTTAGTTATCAAGCGTAATATATATTCTTGCAAATTTGCAATGATATTATTCTTTACGCTTGATAACTAAATTAATATTAGATATATCCCAATCCTTTTTTCTGAAAATGCTTACATTTTATGTAATTAACTATTGTAACAAAAAAAATTTAAATACATTGATAAACAACCGAATAAACATGACGTCACATTTTTGAGAATAACTGCAAAATTTTAAAATAAAAAATTATGAAAAAATTTCCTCGTACAAAAAATGCCCTACTTTATCGGTGTCTAAAATGTTATTTACATATGCCTGATATTTTCCAAGATATGATGGATTTGAAACTGGTATGGTTAAAATTTCCATAAAAAGTAGGACATTTTTCAATATATCTTAGCAGAACTTCAAAAGTATCCAATGCACATTATTCAAATTTCAGTGATAGATTTAGAATAAACTCATAATAAACACATAATTTTTTCAATTTTCTTTGCGCCTCCGTTTCAGAGATATTCGCGGATAAAGTCAATACATTTGAATCGTATATTAGGTACCTGCTTTAAAACATTGTACATTGTTCATTTTAACATTGTATTTACATGCTCGAATAGGAAGTTGTTTTATGCCTTACAAATTTTTACGTCAGTAAACAATAATTAAGTATATCTGAAGTGCGTCTGTTTGTAAATGAAATACTGGTTTTATTATTAGTAATTACATTTTAATTGATGTAATATTATACAAGCAAAGCTAGTAACATAGAAATAGTGATACTTTTAATTTAATATGCACATAGGAAAAAATGAATGCCATGAATTTGACTGTAGGAAAATAAATTAAAGTAAGCATTATACTCTTCACATTTTTTTGTAAGTAACTTTCAATTTTAGGCATTTTTTAATTGTATGATTCAAATTTAATTGATGAAACACTCGTTAATATAAGAAAAGGAATAAAAAATCTAGTTAATAATTGTTTTTTGTACTGATCGATTTGGTTCGAAAACAATAGGGCTCTTCTGCTAATAATTTACTGTCCAAATTTCTAAATAATCGAATTTTTCTTTCTTAAATTGTCTTGCCTACAAAAGAAACATAACGGGCAGTCAGCCAGACAGATAGACGGATGGACATTTTGAAATTTGTTCAGAATTCGATCACCAACACAGTGATATCATTTTTTTCTCTCTACGAGCGATATTACCGGTTTTAGAAATGTGCCGATCGAATGCAATATACTCTTCATTTTGTAGTCGGCTTCGCCTCGTCCGGAAACAACTACGATCCACTCTCGATTGCGACACCGCTGTATTTTGACCTTAAATGAAAACCGGTAACTTGACCCCCTGTGATATATGCAACCCATATTACATTTGTATATATCAGCCATTGCATATACGACAGTCTCACTCGACCGCGACACCGCTGTCTTTTGACCTTGAACGAAAATTGGTAACTAGACCCCCATATACGAACATAAATATTTCCAATGTTAAAACAAACTTTTTTGCAAAAAATGCCCTAAATTTTTGTACTATTGCATTTTTTAGGTGTCTTTAGTTTTTGAGTTATTGTGAAAAAAAGAAAATTTAAGTAATCCCTAAATTTTTTTTTTTCGGGAATATTAAAGTAAAATAAAATTAGGTACCTGTGGTGTCTATATAATTTTGCCTGCCATTGATAGTTAATATGTTAAGTTGAATTTAGATTTAATTGTAAGAAAATTATTTCAATTTTATTGTTTGTATACACTACATATTATGTATTATGATGATGATCTCTTAGAGATTGTGACATGTGACTCCATCTATATCCTAGGAGAGTTAGCCAAATTACATTTTACAGTTTTTTACCGAACTTTTTCATCTACATCCATGCAAATGAGTAAAAACGAACTCATTCAAATGTTGATCCACTATAATACAATACTAACTAATCTTATCTAAATGTGGTATGTAAAGTAAACATTTATCAAGCCCAGTATGACACATTAAACGTTTTGTTGCTGTTTTGTTTTTATTTCTTTATAAGGTATTGTATAAATTATTCTTTATCTAGCACTATTAATTTAGAGCATTTGATAGCAAAGATACCAGAAATGTTTAATTTTTCATTTTAGGCACAACAGGATCGAATTAAGGAACAAGAAATTGAAAAAGCAGAACAGCAAAGACTCGAAGACATTCTAAATATGTGTGCAGAGTATGAGAAGCAATCACAATATGAAAAGAATAAGCCTATAACGCCAAATAGGTAAGTAAAACAATTCCAGAATGCCTTAACCATTAAGTATCCTTATATAGGTCATCCGAAGAAACTGAAACACACTATCTTGATATTGTATTGCATTACACAACTTTCTATGTAAATACAGTGTGTTGCATTTAATATGAATACACCCTAGAGGTAAATAAATAATTTTTGATACAATAGCGCTTCGTAAACTTTTGAGCTTAATCAAAGTGTCTTAACCAAAGAGTTTAATAACTAGAGAAGGCAAGCCGTGGATTTGCCGGGAGCCGCGATTTGGTTGTAGGCTTTTCGTCCTTGTCGCAGACCTCGTACCCTCTCTCTCCACTCTGTTTTACAAAGCAACTCACCCTTACCCGGCGCGCTTTGTTTTCACAAATACCGTCAATTTTTAATCTTTGTTTTGAATGGCGGTCTGCTTTATTTACAATTACACGTGTTTTCTCAAATTTTTCTTCTGTTTATAACGTTTAATCTGTTTATCACGTTTAATTTGTATATTAATTAATTATTTTTTGTGACAATAGTTTATACTTGTAAAGTTTGTAGAAAAACTGAGTCACCCATAAGTCCCAGGTAGATATACACATATATTGTCATCTGTCATACTGTCAATGTATTGCAATCGTCACCTCCCCTCATGTACTGTGCGACAAAGAGAGAATGAACTGTGTGAAAAAGATGAAAAGCCTATAGTCTACCGCTGCTTATACATTACGCTTATGGAGCTTGTCTCCTCTATGTGTTAAACTCTTTGGTCTTAACGCGGCCTACTACGACCATTTGAAGGAGGCGAAATCACGATATCTCGCTTTAGTTGGAGATGACGAAAAAAATTATTTGAAAAAATTGCTTAGCTTATATACCGTTTTTCAGCATAATATTCGCACTTTTGATTTTTTTATTATTTTGTACTAGTTTCTTGCTTTCTTTCTATTTTTTTAAAATTTTCTCTAGTGTGCCATGGACTTGTAGAAAAGGTAATTTCATATCATTTATTTAAATCAAGAATGATTTAAAATCTAACAAATTAAATTCTATCGGATGTAATCTTTTTCCACTAACTCACTGGATGCAGTTTTCAATGTATTATTTGTAGCAATTCTAATTCGGCTGCGTTAATTTGATTGCAAGCTTCGGTTACTCTGGCACAAAGTTTGTCACGGTCTTGGGGTTTCGTTTTGCAAACTTCATTCTTTATTTTTCCCCGAAAATAAAAATTCTGTGGAGTAATATCTAGCACTTTGGACAACCAGGGCTCAATACATCCGTTTCTCCCTATCCAGTGCTGTAAAAATGGTGTGTCTAACCATATTGCCGAACAATTCTAGAATTATGACTCGATACTCCATCTAATTGGAAATACATTTCCTGTCTCACTAAAGGGAGATTTTCAATTGCTTCCAACAAGTTATTATCCAAAAAATGTACCATTCGAACTGCATTGTGTGGAACAAGATGTGAGGATTTTCTGTAGCCCAATATCTGCAATTTAAAGAAGGAACTGTCCTATTGGTGTGAGTGTCGGCACGTCAGTAAGTATAATTAATATTTAAAAAATTACAATCATTTAGGATGTTTCCTTGAGGCCAATGATAACACAGCCACACACACAAAAAGAAAATCTCATGCGCTAGCAACTTGAACCTATGTACCCGAAATACTTTGGCCCACTGAACGTGTTTCCGAGGTCCGTTTAGCTGCACATGTCACAATTATTCATAGATGTGCAAAATGGTCCAACATTTGGCAATTTTCGAATGTTTATGTAATCGCAAGTCTGATTGGCTCCAGCATGTCAGGATTTTTCCCAAATGGCCGAAAATGCATCGGAATCTCCATTTCCAATTCTTTCCGGAATCAAGATGCTAACTATGCCTTGTATATTTACCCGCCGAATAAGATTCCAATGTCTGGCTCCACCTCAGGATTTTCCACAAATAGCTGAGAGTAGATCAAAATATGGCCATTTCCGAAATAACTTTTCCAGAATTGTGGTGCTGGCCATGATTTCCCATGTACCTTTGTGCGCTAAACAATATTTGGCTCCATCAGGTCAGGATTTTCTAAAAATGGTCAGAGTTAGGTTATTTTTGAATTTTTCCAAAGTTCGTTTCATTGGTACTCTTTTGTATCATCTTTCCAGTTTAGTATGGAAAGAAGTCCCAGGTTCGCACATAAGCACCTCTCATAGTAAGACAGTTTCCATTTTTACAAGGGCCTATTTAGGGATAAAGAGTACTGTTTACTTGAAGGTAAGGATACCTAGCACTGTTCAAGTTGAGCTCTCATTTTCTCACGTCGAAATACACCAAATCCAGTATATTGAGCCAGCCAATATTTGACGCAATGGAGTCAAAAGGACTTCAGAGCAGCATCATGTTGAGCATGCCAAAATACTAGACATGGTAAACACTTCAATTTCCAAAAAATTAATATTGAATACATTTTTGACCAAATCTGCGAAAAATTCCGACATGGTGGCGCCAAAAAATCGTGTTCAGCTCGCAAAACTACATGGGAAATCATGGTCCGCACTGTAATTCCGGGAAAATTCGAAAATGGCCAAATTTTTACTCATTTTCGGCCATTTGCGGAAAATCGTGACGTGATGGAGCCAAACGGACTTCAGAATTGTGTTCAGCGGGCAAAAATATCTGGGAAATCATGGTCCCCACTGTAACTTCGGAAAAAATCGGAAACTGACAAATTTTGACCATTTTTCGGCCATTTGCGGAAAGTCCTGATGTGATGGAGCCAAACAGACTTTTTACCAGTTCTCAGGGAAAATATAGCGACATCGGTTAGGAAAAAATAATCCTTATTATAATTTTTTAGTTTTTGGTAGATCTTTAGAAGTATTTTAAAAAGTTCTATATAATTTTTGAAATGCGAAAATACAAAAATTATCGCGATGAAAGTTAAAGAACAGAAAATTCTACAAAAAAATGCCGTGACGAAAAAATTTCGTACATCGGTTCTCACTACCAAATTTAGAAAGAATGCATGAAATCAGCACAAAATAAGTGAACAATCAAAAGTGACAATTTTGAGCTGGGATTTAGTACCTACCAGGGCTGACAATTTGATTATGGGCAACTTTTTCAAATAACTTTTTTCGAAATCTCTGACGCGTAGCGAGATATCGTGGTTTCACCTTCTTCAAATGGCCGTGTTTAGACACTTTGCTTAAGCTAATGCCTCAAAAGAAGCCATTTATGAGACTCAATTGTTGTACCAGAAATTATTTATTGACCTCTAAAAATAACGAAAGAACAAGGATGTAATCATTTCATCCCGGCATTGGTTTTTACATGTCTAGCCCGCTGTACAGCAGCGAGAGGCACTTGCGGATTCGTACGGTATGTGAAAACTTGTGTGCATATACAAATATCCGGTTTCCATGCTGGGGGCATGAAAAATGTTTGCAGATTTATCCAGTTCCACAAATTAAAGGGTTAAGTTTTATCATAAATTTTATACACAAAAATTCATCAATAATATACCACAACCTGCCGGATCGTGGAACAGATTTAATAGGTTTGGAATTTTGATACAATCATTAATTATTTATAAAAGTTAGCTCTATCTTTTCGTACAATTTTACAAAGGTGCTATAATCTCTCATTCTTTTATGCAGGATAAAAACAAATGGATCGCTGCCTAGGGATAAGAGGGGTCAGTATGGACCTCCCTCTCCCAGTTACTCTTCGCCGCCACCTTCTCCACTGGATGTTCTTCACAACGAACTTTTAAAGCAAAACAATCACCACAATTATGAAAATATAAACATAACCTTTAGCCCACCTAGAGAAATGACAAATGTGCATTATGAAAATGTTGAAATTAGACCTCAAGAACATCTTAACGGAGAATACAGAAGCCCAGAACGAGGTAGTCCTTATGAAAATGTTTACATTCAACATAGTACACCTGGCCCATACCCTTCATCCCCAAGAACTAGGATTAAAACAATTGTTACCTCGAATAAAGACAAGTAAGTGTTAAAATAGCATTTAATAGTTTTCATTTCAGTACATGACGAGTTATATCTTGTTACGGCTTCAATAGCCGAATCAAGATAAGAGAAAAGCAGACTCTATTTTTAAGTTTTAATCACTTACAGGATCTTTGTTTCCCTTTTGGTTCCTGATGGTCAGTCTAGCTTCTTCTCGGAGCTTCTCGGGCCAGATTCCTTCTTGAACCATTCAATTGTGGGAATATGTAAGATCTAGGCGATGCAAGGACACTTACAACAAGTTTTTAAAGTACCCGAAAAATAATCTAAATTAAAGTTAACCGTGGCGTGCTCGCGTGCTATCAGGTTATCTGATGTCTACTGCGTGTTTTTTTATTTAAGCAAAAAACGTTTTTCAGAGGCATTGACATTGAGTTAAGATGCGCTATTTAAACTGAATAAAATTACAGTAATAATAAAAATTATGTATTTTAAATTAACAACCCCAAAAATAACTGAAACCCGAACATATCTAGTAGTATTTTTCTATTAGATACGTTATTATGACGTATATGAATGCACAGATTATTGGAGGCTTACAATGAATGCTATTGAACTTAACGTGCTCCATTATTTGAGAATGATTAGTGGGTTAGAGGTAACCTTGTATGACATGCTGTTTGGTAGTTCCCATACTTCTCTCGGAGAATAAATTGACAGAAATTTTGTGTAATTCTTCTTCTTAATTACATTGATAATATTGATAGTTTAGATTTGTTTCAGCTGAGCTCATTTTGTAGGTTAGGTTAGGTGTCTTACTCCTAGTTATAGTTCACCTAACAGCATTTTAATAAAGCTGATAATCTTGTTAGGTGAGAAACCATCCAGGCCCTCTTGCTCCAGTCGCCCTTTGCCAGACAATGAGAACCTGGTTCTTTCTGCAGCACGACAGGTACACAAAATGTGCTCTGCCGTTTCATCATCCTCCAGACACAGATGGCATTTGGGATTTTCCACCAGTCCATTTCTGTGTAGGTGATGATTTAATCTGCAGTGCCTAGTGTATAGGCCAGTTAGAGTTCTTAGGTGTAGCCTTTTTGGCTCTAATAGTTTTTTAGTTCTTGACTTCAAGGGGTACCTATGTAGTATAAATTCCTCTGAGTGAACTAATCCTCATGTTCTCACTTTGATACACACAGATAAACATAACCTAAGCTTCACAATTTTGTAAATAATTACTCTGTTTTTACAAGGGACTGTCTACAAGGACGCCGCGGCGGACATCTATTATTTCTTAGCTGTCCGCCGCGGCAATTGGTTTGGTTAGATACTATTTATTCCGAGCTATAGCGATGTTTTCCACGTGGATCGCTGTCCTATGCGTAACGATGTCGCGTTGTGGAGCGACAGGTCCCGGGTTCAAATACTGCCCGCTGGACTTTTTTTTTTTTTAATATTTTGTAACGATTAATATCCTTTTTCACAAATTCTGGTTGGATTTGACGACAGAAATGTTCTTTTTTTTCATATAATACGTTATCTCTTTCATGTGATGGTAGTTGGGTTAGTTAGGTTGATTTTTATTTTGCTAAATAATTGTTAATAAATTATCAGCGCCGCAGGCAGCATTAGCGTCGCAGACAAAAACGGGGGGTGCGGGGGGTGCCCCCCCCGCCTTCTTTTTCAGAAAATTGCATAAAATATTCCAATTTCTCTGTGCGGCGGTTCAATAAGTGGTGCGAATGCGCATGCGTGGCGTCCTTGTAGCAACTCCCTTTTTACAACATGCTGCTATCTGAAGATGTGTTATTACTTCCGTACTGGTATTTTGTGAAGGTATTTTTAAGGATGAGTGGAACTGCTTTTTCCATCTCTACCACTGACTCCTAATTATAATTGGATCTGGTGTATTTTATGTTGTATGATACTCATATAATATGTACCCAGTACATTTACATGAGGAATTATAAATATGTGGTTGAAACAAATGTTGAAACCTGGTTTAGAGCTGTTTCACGTTATTTTGATTTTTCAGTGTTTTTGAAAATCCTAACCAACCTAAAGGTTTGAAAGGTTGATAACAGATGTTGTAGAGTGATGACATTATTGTAGTTAATGTTTATTTTAGGGTAATAAGATTTATCTAGGGATAGTAAGATTTCTTAGTAAAATATTGTACAGTAACTAATATTTAAAAAGAAAATGTTTTCTTAATCGTTTCTCAAGTCACCGAGGTAACTCCTTGAATATCTAGGAGTATTTTGCATTAGGCAAAGAGAAACAAGGCCCTACAATTTATAGTGGAGTCCGAACTACTTCTTGATGATAATTTATAATTTTATAATTAATTTAGTTTCACAGTAAGCTGAGCTCGAATCTGCTTCTCTAGATGCGCCATATTGCAAACTAAACACGTTAACCCATTGTAATATTCGATATTTATCAATTAAAATTATGATGTATAATTTTTAATTATCGGTGTACCTATTTTATAATCTTTCAGTTTATACTCATCAGCTAACCAAAACTGTTTAGTAAAAATGTGTAAGAATGCAGTTTAAAGTAATGTTTTTTTTTTTTTTCAGTACTACAAAAGAAACCACCGAATTAATAGAAAACAAATTTGCAATACTAGAAGCTGAACAAATATTACTACGTGAAGCAGAGCAGGTTTTAAGACAAAATTTGCACAATTCCAAAGAATTTCCCCCCGATCATGACATATTCGAATCCAGTTCTATAACTGCCACACCATCCAAATTTATTCTTCCTTTGGACGATCCCGATGAATTCTCCAAGAGCAGCCCGTCCCCTATAGCAAATAATAAAGTAAACAATAAATCCTATGGCTTGAACAATACATTCAATTCCTCTAAAGAGTTTAGTAAAAGTTACAGTGAACAAAATGAAGAAGATAAAAGGAGATTTGAACAGCTTAAAAAAGAGAAGAAAGATATTTTATCAGTTATTTCCAGAATTAAACGACAAATGGCAGAAATTGAAATACAAGAAGAGGAACTTCATAGAGAGGTGAGTTTATTTTGTTTATGGCATTTCAATTCCCATTATCAGACATGCAGTCATTTTGGTGTCACTTGTTGATTAGATTTTACGCCATTTTCACTTAGCAATGCAAGTGAATAGCAGTTATGTAAAACTTACTTCTTTATCTCACAGCCTGGAGGCATCATTTTATTAATAAATTAACAATGTTTATTAACATTAATCTGGCAATACAATCTTTGACTCACTGATATGTTTGAATAGGAAATAAAGAAAGTCTTATTTGGTGCAAGATGCTATGTGCCTTCTCGGGGTCTATTTTCTGAAGAATTTCAAGCATTTTCTTCGCCTCTTACCATGGTTTTCCCAGAACTATCAACCATTCTATATTATCATCTCCTTGATTGCTGTGTTCAAAGGATTAGAGAATTCTGGAGAATACAATGGACTGTCCAGGAATTCGTAATGTCACCAGACCCACATGTCGAGAGCATCAATATGCCATCTGTCTGCTCCCCTAATGGTCCATATCTCAGAGATGCAAAAAAAATGGAAAAATGGCAGTTGCCGAACTTGCTACAAATCTCACATTCGTTGTTTTCGGTATTCCTCAGAAGGGCTCCAAGCTATACCATCCTCTTTACTATTTTATAGTCACCTATACTTAACATTTTTAAGTGGGCATCATATTTTCTCAGTTGTTATTTATTCTTGAGTCATAGTTTAATAGGTACCTGAAAACCATCCAGAATGTGTATGAGCTCCCCCTTGCTTTATAAAGGTACCATCTACTAATTTCAAATTAGAAATCTTCATTTTACCTATACCTACCACCCTGGCAGTTCTCCAGCACTTGTTGCGTCACTTGTTCGCTATAAATGTGAAAAGAATTGGTGGCAAAACATAACCTTGCTTGATGCCTTTGCAACTGTACATCTGTCGGAGTTAGTGTTATCTATTTTCTTCAATGCAAAGTTTTATTCACGTGCCATCCCTTGGATTATTTTACAACAGGGTGTCTACTAATCTGGAAAACCTGGGATTGTCAGGGAATTTGTTTTAGTCAGGGAAAACATAAAAATAACAGAGAATTTACTAAAATAAACAATGTAACCTGGAATTTCTACTTTCAGATAATTATTAGTACAAACTATTAAATTTGTTAGAACTGTCTCGAAGATGAAGATTACGAACTATATGAATAGGTAGATTTTTTATTTGTGCTATTTCACTGTTTCTATAATTTTTTTTATTGTTTATTCTAATCTGGAAAACCTGGGATTGTCAGGGAATTTGTTTTAGTCAGGGAAAACCTGAAAATAACAGGGAATTTACTAAAATAAGCAATCTGTCTCGAAGATGAAGATTATGAACTATTTGAATAGATAGATTTTTTATTTATGCTATTTCACCGTTTCTGTATATTTTTTATTGTTAATTCTCTGATTAATTTAAAAAAGAGATACTTCTTTAAAGAATAAAAAACAATCATAATCTGTTTAGAAACAATTCTGCTTGTAATTGGGTTTTCGAAAATAAACATTTTTGTAAAAAAAAATGCAAGAATTTTTACTTATTGTGTCATAGACTTTATTTATCATTTTTTTGAGGTGAATACATACTTTTATATTTGTTCGAGTGTATAGAAACAATTCAGCTTGTAATTGGGTTTTCGAAAATAAACATTTGGAAAAACATTCGAAAATAAACATTTGAACAGAAAATGCAAGAATTTTTACTTATTGTGTCATAGACTTTATTTATCATTTTTTTTTGAGATGAATACATACTTTTATATTTGTTCGAGTGTAGGAAGTTAAAAACCTGGAATTTACATAAAATATTACCTGAAGAACCTGGAAAAGTCAGGGAATTTTAAGATTAAGATAGACACCCTGTAGAAGCATAAATTTCTGTAGTGCACTGCTGGAGGGTGTAACAATATGTTATCAAATATGAAACGTGCACAAAACTCTGGAAGCCAAATTACCCCTTCTTATTGGCTTCAGTGATGGACTACATAATGTTGATTTGTTTATTGTTTTTTGTTGGTTTATTCATTTATTTGTTATACATCAATCTAGGTATTTATTGCTATAGCAGAAGGTTGCTAATAAAGAATTACTTACTTACTTACATTTGCCTTGATAGACTGCCTTGACTAGATAAATAGATTTGTAACTTTGCTGGTTTTTTGTATCATGATATTCTGACCACAGGATAATCTTTTACATTGCCATTATCACTATTCGATGCTCTTTTAATTATATTATTATTACTTTTCGTATATAAGGTTTATTGTTAATAAGTGGTGTCACCTAGAGTTAATCCATTAATTAATGCATCATAAGTGGTGATACGTAAAATAATAATAATAATTTTATTAGTCATCAGAAAATATTATATTTTATAGACATGTCAAAGGATAGAAGTTATATAAAGTTGAAATGGTAAAATACAATACAATACACAGTAATAAAGGACAGGCAGTACAGATAAACTTACATAGAATTACTAGCTAGAACATGTTCACATTTTGAACAATCAACTGGTAATATTCCTGTGTATTGCTAAAATTCACTTAAGTTTACTTTTAAACAGAGTTACTGGAAAATTTCGGAAGTGGCTAGGCAATGTGTTTGATCTACATAATATTCTGATACACTAAAATGAAAACAGATACCTACATTATTCTTGGCTATATAAATAGTGGTCTGCCAACTGTCATCCCATTTGGCACTGACTATACTTGTTATTGCAGACTTCTGGATGGTAAATACTCTTTGTAAATGTATGTGCTGTTTCTCTCACGAAAGTACACCATATAGTAGTTGCAAGTGAAACAGTGGGAAATAAGTAGTGACTGCAGCATGTTGAGTCACCGTTCTTTTTATTTTCTTAATAGCAAATATATTTTTAGACAGTTTCTCACATAGTATGTTAATGTGTTCTACCCATGTTAATGTGATGTCAATATGTACCCCCCAAAACTTGACATTGGTTTCATGATTATGTTGTAGCTTAGCGGTAGACTAGGTCTCAAATGTTAAGTTTACCATTTTACTTTCATTTGACAATAAAAAATGACATAGTACAGGAGCTAACATGCAATTACCTGACAACATATTTGTATTAGCTAGACAAGAAGTGAGAAGTCGGGTAGGTATTAGGCCCGATCTAGACAGAGTCACTGAAATTAAGCAACTCTGGGCATGGTTACTACTTCGGTAGATGACCTGATCATCGAGAGACATTGCATGCTGAGGCTGTTGCTGCCCTGAATGAGAAGTAATAGATTTCGGACTCGCACAAGCTGCACTGTATGAACTATAGGGAATGACCAGCATGGTATACATAAGATAAGGAAAGATAGAAAAGTGTCACAATAAACGTACATAATTAAGTGCTCTTGGAGCCAGCACAACATACCTTCCTAATAATAATGATAATAATAAAATCTATTAGCGACATTATTGATCCTGTTCCTTAGAGCATGGCAGACAGCAGGAGTGATATGAGAATTTTTCTTATCAGTGGAAACTTCACCAAATAACTCGCAATGTCTTTTACAGCTGGTGCAAGTAGTTGTATCAGCTTAATTTTTTTTTATCGATTACTCACCACTTAGTAAATACAAGAGTACAATTGAAATACATCCCAGTTAGTGAAGGTCCAATGGCAGACATTCTGCACCTGCAATCTATGTTACTGGGCATGATAAACAAGTATCAAGCTGATTTTTTTGTTATTGATTTTTTACCACGTAGTAATTACAAAAATTCGGTTGGCATACATCTCGGTCACTAATAATTATAAAGCTGATTTTTAAAAACTAATTAATTTAATTTATTAATTTTCTACTGATGAGAGAAATTCTCATCATCATGGATAGTGATAGTGACGTAGAAATACTTACTCCTCCAGAAATTACTGATGTGGCAAAAAATGTCATACTAAATTTACTGCCGGATAAGTCTCGGAATAAATATGAAGGAAGTTATAAACGATTCATGGATTATTGTATGGACAAACGTGTGAAGAGTATTTAAGAGAATGTGTTAATTGCTTATTTTGCTAAATTATTTAAAAGTAAATGTTATTTAATTACTGTTTCTTAATAAATGTTACCAAGAAGTGTCAAATATTTACTTGTACTGATGACCAATCACTTTCCCTACCTATGCAGGAAAGTGAGCACTTTCCTGCCTAGGCAGGGAAAGTGACACTTTGCTGATTGACATCAGTCAACAAAGTTAATACTTTGCTGTCAATCAGCGAAAATAGATCAATCATGTCTCTATTTGATGCAAATGTGTCAGGTAATTGCACACTAACTCCTATACTATTGCAGGTAGATGTGTCAAATTGACAAAATAAACTTGCATTAAGATTTTGCCAAATACGTTATGCTACAAACATGTCATTTATTTATTAGAAGTATCCATTAATAATCACCTAAAAGACACGTCAATATTATCATAGTTTGTTTGTGTAGTATATAAAAATACATAAAATACATTTGTTGTAGATTGAACTGGAGAAGGCTTTGATTTCTGGTGAGCATAAATCAAAACTTCTAGATCTGGAAAAAATTGAAATTAGGAAACAAAAACTTCAAAAACGTGCTCAAAGAATAGAAGAGAGCATGCGTGACTGCCAAATTAAACAGGAAGAGGATCAGAGAGAATGCAAAAAGAAACTTCTGCTAGCACAAGAAAATATGTGCAAAGTTGAGAATAAGATGGCCTCTACCGAAAAATCCTCTCCTGATTATGAACACACTTTTGAAGAATATCTTCATGCCCAAGAGCGATTAGACAATGAAAAGAAAGCCTTTGAAGACCTAGAGTTCCATCATTTAGAGGAGGAAGCAGATTGGTTGGCTAGTCGAGAAGAACTTCAAAGAGAGATATTAGATCTGACGAAAAGAATAGAGTTATTGAAAGTACAAATACAGGACCTAGAGCAGCAAAGGTTTGATACCTCAAGAACAAACACGAACGAGTTTAAAACAACGGAGAAGCAAAAAATGGAATGTATGGTGAGGTTAGAAGAAATTCGAAATAGACTTAAAAGTATAGATAATGAATTATTGACGTTTTCCAATGAGGAATCTGAACAAGAAATATCTAGTGACACTGACAGTGACAAATCAAAAGAGCTTGAAAAGCATTTTTCAAACCTGTCTCTTAACAAAATGACAGACTTAAGTTGTTCGATCATAGTTAGCAATTCAAAAATTCCAAGCGATCATATGTACAATATGTCTCAGTCATTTAATGAAAAGATGTTACAAGAAAAATCTATCTTGGAAGTTGGGATAGGTAAGTAATATTAAAGATACATAAATAGTAAAAATGGATATACAGTAGTGTCGTGATAATCCGGATCAATTAAAACCAGGCTAATCCGGATTATCAAATAATCCGGATTATCAAGACATTTTAAATTCAGCTTTTAAAACTGCAAAAAAATAAATAAAAGGCTGTATTTAACAAAAGTAAACGCTATACTTATATAAAAAAAAAACAAGACAAATAAAAAGGGGGATCCTATATCATGAAAACGAAATGTTAAAAATATGTAACTACATGTATGTACATACATAATTAACATTTTCATCACTTTCTTCTACATTAATTTCATCGGCTTCGTTAGAATTGTGTGGTACCCTCTTTTATAATTTTCGGCACGGACTGAGTAAAATGAATTTACTCTGATGACTTATGTGCATGTGCTGTTGTTTTTCAAAAGCAATTTCCTTGAGATTTTGTAGCATCATAATCTTTTAAAGGAATGTTATTTTCTGTAGACTACTGTAAAGCAAGATTTAAGCTTTTGACAACATCTTCGTTTTTAATTCTACCAAAGTGGCAATTTCCATCACATCATCATCAGTCAGCACTATCATTTACATGAGTTAAATTTTCTTGTTCAATTATTTTGTTATCACTATCAATCCAATCAATAGCTTCACCGGCATCTATGTCAACATTCTCAATGCTATGAAGTATTGATGAATCTGCATTAATTTCTTCTGCTAGTATCTTTTGTTGCATAGTACTTAAAGAAATCAAATCCTAGGGGTCATCTTCTAAGTCATTCTCATTTTTGGTTTTAAAATGGTTTTCCAGAATTTTTCTAAGGAAATGGCTGTTTTTTCATGTTTTAAGTTTAGCTCTTAAGACACTTTACAAGCTCAAAGAGTCACCTGATTGAATTCGGATTACTGAATCAAGTAAAATCCGGATTACAGAGTACTTCAAGAGGACAAGAAGGCAATCCGGATTATAGAAGCATCCGGATTAACGGGGGGTCAGATTATCGCGGCACTACTGTATTATGTTTTAAAATAATACAAGTAAAATTACAATTAGAAATTAAATCCTTTTGTTTATTTAGTCAAAGACTAATAATATTCACAAATACACATAAATAATAAACAGACACAGAAAAAAGATATATAAAAACAACACAAGAATTGTATATAGCAAACAAGTATAATAATTACTAGTAATACATAGTCAAATTTTCACACTATAAAATTTTACTTAAATAAATAAAACAGTTGGAGACTCGGAGAACATATAACAATCAGTATCAGAGTAGTATTATTATGAGAAGATGCTTGGGGCGGAGCCAACGTGCGCGAATATTTTTACCAGTGACAGCATCATCTGGGGTAGACGGATGTATAATAATTGTAATCAAATTTGCGAGGTCGAGGAGCTGTGTAATGCAGTAGATTAAGACCTCGTCACACTCTGGTGTTTACGATGAAGACATTTTTTACTGAAAATAAGGTTATTTCATTTAATTCAATCAGAAACGGCGAACACAACAAGTACAATGCAGCACAGATCCTGTGACTGCAGGTTGACGGTGCCACTGGATTCGAGGTCAAATATGACGCAAATCGCTGTCATTGGCTTAGTTCAATGAATGTATACAAACTCGTTTCTGCGCATCATTTTTTGCAAGCATCTTCTCATAATAATACTACTCTACATGACTTTAAAAACAAGTTCTTAAAATTAAATTTTAATTTAGGCTGGACACTTTCAACGGACAATATGAATGTCTACTCATCCAATATATACTTTTTAGGCCTACTCTTGAATGTATTTAAATGAACTTAGGGTTAAAGATATATAGTGGGTGATTTGGGACAAAGATGTAATATTTGGAAGTGTTCAGTGTGCTATGTAATAAAAATATCCACTAGACATAGGTTTAATACATACCTAAATAAAACAGTAATTGAGAAAACCTTTCATAGAAAATAACGAAGGATAAACTTGTTTCATAATCTCCTCAGAAGTACCACCACCATCCACAATACATTTGTCAGTTCTCTTGTGAATCATGCATGTAGCTTTGAGTGAATGTTCTATGAGAACTGCATTATAGAGATAATGCGGTATCTAGCTAAATGCAAAAATTAATGAACCCTATTTTTTTTTGTTTTTTCAAACAATCTGTATGTATTACAAAATGAAATTAATCTAAGAAGTGGAAGGGATGTAATGGAATAAAATAATTACAAGATATACTACTGAATAAAAATAGGAAAATTAAAGTAAGCTAATTCAAAAAGCCAAATGATTCTTAAACAATTAACTTCTCTACTTTAGTGTACTTTTATGTATAAATGTGGCATACACAACTATTAATGTACTCAATAAACGAGTTGTGTATATGACACAAAACCGCTCAGAATTTTCTCTCTTAACCCTCAACTGCTATTGTTATAAAACATACCGTTAAGACTACGTGTCAGCATATGGCACTGGTATAAATTTTATCATATTTTTTTTAAATCAGAAGTAAAAAACAAACTTTTTTGTTTTTAATAAGGAAAAACTAAATGAACATGAAATGAAATACAAAATGGTGAAACTAATGTTTTGAATATGAATTTTACATTTAACCTTTTAAGGACGGTTCCTTATTTTACCAACCTACTTACCAGACGGCTCCATTTTGAGTGCCATAGGGACGGCTGCCGTATATATACGGCGTGTTTTTTGTGAGTGTGAATGCATTTAGTGCCATGCTTAAACGGCTTTTTTAAAGTTTCATTTATTATATTACTTTTATTAATTGTCAAAAACAAATACAAAGTAAACAAAGTTTTATTCAACATTCTGAAAATACATGAACCGTTAACTGATTACACATTTGGCAAATAAATAGTAATAAAAATAAATGATTATATTCATTTAAAAATTTACAAAAATAAATAATTCTAAAATTCACATATGAATTAGTAATTTACTTTGGTGTGATAAATTTTAGGCAATTTTAGGGGTTTTATTTGTATCAGTTGCTGGTACCAAGGAAACAAAATGTTTTTCAACCACTCTGTGAACATCAGGAGCGCGACGAACCTGTGCCATAGTAAGGTAGTCAATAGGATATCTAAAAATAAATAGGATTTTTAACGATGTGGCATAAAAACACTAAAAATACTTACTTTTCAAAAATCTGTCGAATAACATTGAGTAAATGGTATTTTTTGAGTGTCTTTCATTGAAAACATCGCATGTGCATTCAATTAAAGGTAGGTCCATTGTGTGGAAACAAGTTTCTTATACCATTTGGTACTTTTACGCATGCATCTCAAAAGCAATACACAACACACTAAAACCATATGTGCATTGCACGGGCATAATTCCTTATCGTTTCGGCTGTAGTTGACGCATGCGCCGTTTATGTACGGCATCTGGTCGCACAGAAGTGCCGTTTTTATACGGCATTCGTCTGGTGAAGAAGTTTGAATGAGCCGTAAAAATACGGCAACCGTTCCTCGAGGTTGCAATTTTTAAAGTTGGGTGTATTTAAACGGCGGCCGTCCTGAGAGCAAAAATGACCTTTAAACGTATATATACGGCAGTCGGCAGTGGGACAAAGTCAGAAAAGCCGTTAATATACGGCAACCGTCCTTAAAAGGTTAATAGAAACAAAGTGAAAAGTAAAAAATTGCATTGCGTGGCATTGGTAGAGGTGTTTCAGAATCTCATGAGCCGCGAAATGCGCAAAAGGCAAAGTTTAATCTGAGTTATAAGTATGTTTTTGAAGACACTGGAGGCTGCCTTGCTGTATACATAAACAAGAGATCGGGATAAATTGTAAACAATAAATATAATATTTTTAAGAAGTGTAACTGAGTCAACAGGACGGATTATGTCCCTGTGCATATGAAGGTCACAGCTCATGAGGTTTTAAAACACCTCTAATATGGTTTTTTGATTTCCATTCTTTCATCATTAGGACCCGATAGTCGTGAATGTCATTGTTTTCACTACTTATTTGCAACATACCACTTACTGGCGACAAAGTTCTTTTGGTAACTTACTGCCATTAGAATGTCTTTGTTGCATGTACACTGTCATTAGGCTTTTTGCTATTTTTTTTTAAATGTCCATTCACTTCATTTCCACGTAAATCATACTGAATACTGACGCTATTTACTTAAATATCCTTGAGAGAGTTTTCGAAATACCAGCTGATAAATTTTCATAGTGGTATGTGATACCGGTAGATAACAGTTGCAGGTTAATCTGAGGTAAGGACCCAAAGAATGCATATAACTTCTTTGTAAGGACCGAGTGAAATGACTCATGATTTCATATGTGTATTACTGATTGCAGTCTGGCTCCAAGATTTATATTATAGATTATAGACTGAGAGCTGTTGACTATTTCTGAGCAGGTATTTGAGGCATGCCCAAACTTCATAATATTGCATTTTTATATTACCTGAGCATCATGGACCCGGCTTAGGGGTAACGATTTCTAGTGCACCGGTAAATTTTTTGAATTTCAGGAAATTTATTTGCAAGCAATATGTATGAGGCAACTTGAAATTTTAATGTTATTTTTG
The DNA here is from genome assembly GCA_963583905.1 of Stenurella melanura. Classification (NCBI taxonomy): domain Eukaryota; kingdom Metazoa; phylum Arthropoda; class Insecta; order Coleoptera; family Cerambycidae; genus Stenurella; species Stenurella melanura. Next base: position 188,163,904 of record OY757309.1, on the reverse strand, counting down.
ATAACCTAGTATAAAATGAAAAAAATACCAAGCTGCTTGGTCGATTGTAAATTACCAAGAGGCCATCTCAAAGTTGCCCTATAGAGGATTACATAGTAGGTATTTACAGCATATTAATTACACTCTAAAAATGAAATATATAAAAAGCGATCTCTTAGTTCTAAATATGTGATAGGTGATAAAAATTAACATTAAATTTTTCAATTTCTCAGTCAGTGCCTCGTGTGAATTTGCTGTATAGTTATTCCTCATCTATCATTTTATTCATTTATTACTATTTACAGAAAATTTCATTTACAATAGAATTTTTTATTAAATAATTGGAAAGTACATAAAGAAAATACAAACATTTATATATATTATATAGACAAATACAAGTAAAGATATGATGATTAACATAACATCACAAGTATCATAAAAGTAAAATTAAATTGTTGAATTAGTAGGTAGTTTAAGTGCTAACATGTTTTAAAAGCAATGAAAGCAAGTTTATAAAGTCAAACTTAAGTTGCATTCTTGTCATAGGACTGTATAAGCCATAATGTGTAGTGTGGTGTGATAAATGAGCACTCGCCATTTAATGTTTTGGCCTTGTTGTTATTGGCCTGCGGGAGAGGGGGGGGGGGGACAAGCCTTTCAAATACATTTTTGTTTGGGGTTGTGGCGTTTTCCGTCAAATGAAATTTGAAATTTAATGTGGTCTGACTGAAGGTATTTTTTGCATTAGGTACCAAAATATGTTTTTTCGTTACCAGAGATTGCAAAAATACTTACTCTAATGCATTTTTGGCCGAGGAGTTTTCGATATCTGGTCATTTCCGGAAATTTAAAAAAAAGGGGTTTTGCCGCTATGACCGATCGAACGTAAGTTTTGTGCTTACAAGGTGCAAATACTTCAACGTGTCCTATATGAACATGAAATAATAGTTAATGCATTATTTGTGTCAGCTAAAAGTTTAAATATGCAAGAATATGTTTGCCAACCCCATCGAAAATAACGCTTATCACATTATCTTTTTTTACTCTAGAATTGTTTGGGAGATTATCTAAGACATGTATGAATGCGTAATGTAATTTTGAACCTGTTGATTAACCACATTCACCCCTTATATTGACATATATTTAACTCATACTTTCACACAATATTTCAATAAGATTCAGTTTTGAGGAGTCTAGTGGGTTAATACCATCCCGAAATAACATCAATTATCAATAATTAAAAAAAGTCATTGACAAATTTCGTTAAAACTTGTTGACTAAATTTTGAAACACATTTCGAGGGGTGGTTTGATGCAGGGGGTGGGTTTGAAGGGTTGATATATATGGCCAATTTGTTAAATATGTTTCAAAATACTTGAATTTGTATTTCTCATACACATTAGCCGCCAAATACGCAAGGATAGTCAACTCATAGATTAGACATTTTACCTCTCTATTTAGGGGTGCGGATAGTTGCAAATAAAGGGTTTGATGATTTTTTTTCAAAATAAGGTTCCTCCTCCATCGCATCAGGCTTTCGTAAGGCAACCATGGCGTGCACTTATTGTCATGATAAATATTATCTTTTCTTAAAGTTTCGTCTTTAACAAAATGAGCTGCACTTTTTACGGTAACCTCTCCGCCTTTATATATATAAAGTTGCTAAAAAACCTAAAGAAATATTCCAATAAGATACAAATGCTAGGATGGTTTCAATGTTTTATGTATTTATTTGGTAGATTGGAACAAAATTCCAAAATAGCTGTTTTGCAGAATATTCCTACAAGGTTTTATTTAATACAGAGTCTTCAATAAACCTAATAAAATTGTCCAGTTGTGAGTTATTCATTTTATTCATGCATTTAAATGTAGCTTTTCGTCTCAAGTCCAAAAGAAGTTAGTTTAATACTAAAGTTTATAATTTCCTTAAAGTTTACTGTAATCTAAAGTTTGATGCAAATAAAAATACTAATACATAAAAGGTTGAGAGCATTTTTATCTTCAAAATGACAAACTCAAACTTACAATACTTTTGTTTCAAGACTGCCGTATTATTTAGTATTATTAGATATTTATTTATTGGTAAATAAAATTAAAATACCCCAAAAAATATATAGGTAATTTAAAAGAAATGATTTAATACATTATATTTCTGTTTTTTTTTTGTGCAATGATTTTCATATATATTTCTAATATATTCACTGGGACAATATTAACAACTGTAAAAAAAAATATTTCTATTTCACTATTTGTAAATATTTTGATAAGTGTTTGTTTAATATTTTGTCAATTTACGTGAGTTGTAGATACGTTAAACTAGTTTTATTAGCCAACAGCTGCAACTTTTTTTTCTTTTGCAGCCAAAAAATTTCCCAGTCAAGATGATATAGACAGAATTAGCAAGGTGACGTCTGATGCTCCCATTAACATTGACGAAGGGCATGGATCTTTAGGAAGAAAAACTATCGAGTCTTTAAGGGAGATTGAAAGAAATAGACACCTACATCTTTGTCAACAAGGTGGGTATTTAAATTTCTATTTTAATGTTTGTAAATAAATCTAGATATGTTTACAGGTTCCCAAGTAATAGAACAGGAAAGAAAACGAGTGCTGGCTTTAAAACAGAGAGTTCAAGAGGAGGTCAAAACTAAATGGGCGCAGAGAATGGCTGACTGCAATTCCTTAAATTCTTCAGGTTCTGAGGGTGCCCGAAATAGGTAAGTTTAATTTAGCAGAATCAATTTTTATTTAATTAGTCCAATTGGGATTTATAATATTAATTAATAAGTCTTATTATAAGTGCTAACATTGAAGATCTAGCACAGCCAGGCTGAGGCCTGCATATGCCGGCATATGATGATGGCTATGCACAGTGGATCAAAATAAACCATTTTTTGGCCAAATTTCTGAAACTTACGAAACTTGTCCAAAATCAGCGGGTTATTGCAGAAAAAATAATTTAAATAATGCCATCGAGAAATTGGGGTGATTCCAGGAGGTGGAATGCGAAATAATTGAGTAAAATTCTGAAAAAAATTATTCACATAGATTATTCTCCCTACGAATTAACATATAAATAGCGAAAATATTAACTTTATAGAATAGGGTGGTTTTAAGAGGTGGAAGTAATAAAAATTCAGAAACCACAAAATTCTGTCTGCAAACTCATGGATTTATCCTATTTTGCAAAACCGAATGAAAATATAGTACCAGAAATTAGAAAAATATATAATAGTTTAAGATATACTTAATTACAAAATTAAAACTAAAAATAAATTATTTACAAAATCTGAACTTAAATGACATACTTTAGAAAATAAATCAACATCAGATGGAAATAAGGTTTCCGTTGATGCTGTTATACCTGACAGTCAGGGCCGTCAAGAGAAAATCGGGGCCCGGGGAAGTCAATTTTCAATTCCTTGGGATTGAATATTTATCTTGACAGAAATATTGAAGAACGGGGTGTGATATTCCTCAGAATTGAATATTTATCTAGATCGAAAATTTTGAAGAGCAGGAGGTGATATTCCCCTCAATGGTTATTTACGTCGCACTAATCATTTCAAAATATACCTCTCTCGTTTTGCCTAATGCTCCAACATCGGATGAAACCCAGGTACCACCGCCCCACCCCCTCTCGGCAAGCCTGCTGGCTCTGAGTCTTTCTATGTTTCGATGTTTCACTGCTTTCGTCCAAGATAGTTTCTTTCTACCTGCCAATTCGGGTAAATCATTTTCCGCCACAACATTATGATATAAATTATATTTTTCTTTCAGCCAGTCAGCATTATTGCTCAGAAATCGTTTTTTTCTCTTCCATTTTTGTTCCATCTTTCTCCAGTTTTGCTACAAACTATATATTATGAAGTACTTACATCATATTTTCTGGAAGCTCCGGCATATGTGGGTGGTTTAATATTACATTTACAGCGTGCTGACATTGCAGAAGAAGTACGGCCAGATTTCTCTTTCCATATTTGAAAAATATGAATCCTATTTAGTCCATCTTCATTTCCACCTGATATAAAAAAAACATTATTTAGAATACAGTTAATAAGATAAAAAAGTAGAAAGAATGTATTATTTTACTAAAAGTAGATTAAAACTTTACATAAATTAAAATTATTTAATTTTCGCTTTTTCTCAGCAGCTAACACATAGAATATTAATATAAAATAACTCAAATAGCAGCAATGCAAAGTACCTGAAATTTTCGACATTTGTTTTACAATGTGTAAGGTTCATATGGTTAAAAATTTAGCACAGGCCCAAGCAAGTGTAACTTTATAACTAAACGGGAGCTTTGTTATTTAATAATCTTTATCAGCAAAGTTCATTGAAATAAAGAAATGATTATACATTTATAATAATAATAATATCCATCAATGTTAGTAGCATTAAAAATTGCAAACCTTGAGGAATTTGAAGTGGCGGATCTACAGGGGTTCCGCGGGCTCCTCGGAACCCGGGCTCGAGAGCTTAAGGGGCTCGGGACGGACCAGCCCAGATACTTCAACATCTCACACTTCACAAAACGAAAGTCAAGTCAAATTAATCACAAAATTAAAAAAACGTAATTAAATCTTAGTTAACACATTTATGCAATTTTTTTCTGTGTACTACCTTATTTAGTTATACTTTGTGTTATTGCATGTTCATACTCGAATGCTGTACTACCGATTGCCGAGTCGCTTAGATAAATATATATGTTTTACAGGGGCTCCTCAAAAGTCCCGCAAGAAAAGTTTGATTGGGGGCCCACGGAAAACCATTCGAACCCAGGCCCGTAACAACAACGCTCCGCCACTGATTTGATTCATGTTAAAGAACTTTTTTAAAGGATAAAGTTCAGTGTAAACACACACATAAACTTTATTAATCTTTGTAAGTTACGAACAACGCTCTCCCACTACTGTTTTTAAACTAACTGACCTTGTGTTGGTGCTGCAAAGGATGTTTGCAGGTAATAACAGTAGTTTATTATTCTTGGAATTATCACCTAAGTATGTACGCATTTAGATATGTAATTCTAAGGAGCTGATTTTTTGATATTTAAGCCCAGTTTTAAGGCTGTGTTGTGCCATACAACTTGCCTAGTATATATTATTATCTGAGATTCATGAATAAAATATGTGAAAATAACCCAGAGCTAATTAAGTATTCCTTAATTTCCTTATTGTTGTTTAAATTTTCCTATAATAGCATATTACCAATCAGATATATGATAGCTGAGAGGCAAGCATACTTGGCTTTTACCCTGGACTTCCGAATTTAATTCTCCCTCTTGGCACTGGGATTTTTGAAAAGGGAGAAAATCCTAGAAAACTCACATACTAAGTGTCTTTCCTTCAGGGCCGTGCGGTGAGGTGAGGCGGCGAGGCGACCGCCCAAGGCGGTACAATTCAGGGGCGGCATTTTAGCAGGTGTCTGCATGCTGTTCTGACACGTTTAGTGATGTATAATTTGTTGGTCTTTTGTTTATTTGATAATATGTCATAATGCCGCGAGAAATAATAATACTTACCTCACCACAGTAGAAAGGCACCTTAGTAGAAAGACCGTGGTTAATATACTCTGTGAAGAAGATTAAATTTTTTTTGTTTGTTGTACACTATTTGACCAATCCTCTGGTATGCATTGGTCAAAAAGTGGCTACTCAAACTGGAAAAATTTAACAAGAGCACTTTTATCACACGAGGGTGGTAGGCCCCACAGAAATTCGTTTAAAAAATGGAAAGAATTTGATAATCGTTTAGAATGTAAGAAAACCATTGACTATGAATATCAAAGAATATTAGATTTAAAAATTCAACATTGGGGAAATGTATGAATATCAAAGAATATTAGATTTGAAAATTCAACGTTGGGGAAATGTTTTGAAAAGAATAATATCCGTGACACGAATGATGGCAGGTCAATGCTTAGCTTTTCGTGGATCTACGGAACAATTATTTCAGCGAAACAATGGAAATTTCTTAAAAATTATCGAAGTACTTTCTGAGTTTGGCCCCGTTATGAAGGAACATTTACGACGAATTCGAAATCATTCTGAAATATGGTCTGTAACTTATCTAAGTAGTAGGATTCAAGACGAACTAATACAATCGATGGGAAAGGAAGTTCTTGCTAAAATTGCGGGAAAAGTTAAAAAAGCAAAGTACTTTTCCATTATTGTTGATTGCACACCTGACGTAAGCCATAATGAGAAATTATCTTTAATTTTGAGAGCAGTGTGTTTGGATCCCACTACTAATCAATTCAGGTGTGAAGAATTTTTCGTCGGATTTTTTGAAGCAACTGAAACAACTGAAGAGGGACTCGCTGAACTTATTGTCAAACATCTTGCAGAATTACATTTTGACAATAAAGATATTAGAGGACAAGATTATGGCAATGGCTCAAATGTATGCAAAACAGAATTTTATCGAAAAATCTTAGAGCATTTTTTGTACCCTATGTATGTGATTCGATGAATTTAGTTGTCAACGATGCAGCTGTTTGTTCCGGAGAAGTTTTGGGTTCTTTTTCAATTGTCCAGGAGTTGTACGTATTTTTCACTGGATCTCCAAAGAGATGGACTGTGCTGATTAAAGAACTGTCGGCTCATTCAAGTCAACTAACCCTTAAACCTCTAAGTACCACAAGATGGTCCAGCAGAATCGATGCCTTAAAGGCATTAAGAATCAAATAGGTGCAGTCTATCATGCATTGGTGGCAATTATAGATGATAATGTGATAAATGCTGATACTGAAAATAAAGCCAAGGGTTTGGCAAAAAAGGTCATACAGTTTATACATTTATTTGTAGTATAATTTTGTGGTATCATATTCTCTTTCAAGTAAGCAAAATATCATTACCTATGCATTCACATAATATGAATGTAGCAGTATGTGTAGAGATGCTGGAAAAAATTGTACAGTTTCTGAAATCTTATAGATTGAACGGTTTTGTGCAAATGAGGGTCCTAGCCAGAGAAATGGCTGAAGAATTAGAAATCAAACCAGAATTTAAATTAGTTGTTAGACCACGTCGCAAGAAGCGCCAATTTATTTATGAAGCACCTGATGAAGCGCTTTTGAGTGAAAAAAACAAGTTTGAAGTGGACTTCTTTAATTTTTTCTTAGATGTTAAGCTTAATTCATTGGAAGAACGTTTTTTGCAGTTACGCTCCTACAGTAATAACTTCGATCGGATGAGCAATTTTGCAAAGCAGAAAGTTAGACGAGTTCATTTATAAAATTGTAAATGTTTAATTTGTTTCTTTACTGAGAAAATCTTTTTATTTATTTTGTTTAATAATACATATGTCTCAATTAGCGTTACTGTTTCTTTATACCTATTAAAAACCTACATGAAAAATTAATGTTTTTATTAATAATATTGATGTAAGGATTGGGGCGGCAACTACAAGTATCGCCTCATCTTTGAAAAACCCACCGCACGGGCCTGCTTTCCTTACACATGTAGCACCCTCCCACATAAAGCTACTTTAGGCCTTCCGGGAGAAAAGAGTTGTATTGTCTCTGGTGTGTACTAGATATACATTAGGCATGTAGACTATCAAAACATACCAATGTTATGAAGAAATTAACTTGGAAAAATTCTAGGTTCTTCTAGTACAAATTTTGTAATATATTGTTTATAAAATATTTTTTGATTTTTTTTCTTTCACAAAAAGAAAATTTTTGCCTGTTAATATATTGAAAATTAATTTCACTTCAAGGATGGCAGGGTATTTAAGTGTAATATCTTTTAGCACACCGCTGGCCGTAGCATTACAACTCCCTATTATAATATATATCTTTCCTGCTCTATGAGCAAGCGTTAGTGGCGAAACATACATAAAATATGTATGTGTCAAGTTTATCAAGTTGAAGGAATAAAACAATATATAACTGGTATTTTTTTTCAGAAACAGCTTCTTAGTACAATTAATGAGTGCAATGGATATTAATTTGACAAATTGTACGTACGTTGAATCTGAAAAACATGAAATAAATTCATTATAATTTAAGTGTTTAGGAAAAAACTGTTGACATGTTGATTTATTTTTCCAAAAATACATATTTTAGTATCGTATTAAAATGTGAGCATGTGAGCAGGCATATTTGAGACATTATATTTAAGAAAATGTTAGTTTGATAATTAACAATAAAATTGACGTGTCAGCAGTTAAATACTTTTCCTTTTCCTTTCACTATTAATGAAATTATCGCTTAGATATTACTAAGACTCAACCAATATTAGAATTCAGTTAGATATTTATTTAGAATACATACTTTGAATGTTAGTGCTACATAAAATAAATGTAAACTTTTACTTATTTTTCAATTACCTGCATGATAAAGAATAATACATGATTAATTAGGTAGGTATATAAAGAAGATGAAATCCAGCTAGATGCAAAAATGACAAAATAATTTTGTTTCAAAAACATACAAATACAAAATTCATTCTACGGAACACTGTAAACAATATAGCTATACCTATGGAAAAATGCCGTTTCGGATGCACTGTTGTATATTCATTGAAGAAAACAGGAATGAAAACTTCATTGAAATAATGTGCAAATTTCATCCCAGAAAATGATGGACTATGCTTCTTATTGTCATTGCATGCACACAGACAAAATTATGTAAATAAAAGGCCTACATCTAATTTAGTTAGGTAATGTGAAAATTGCCTATATTTTATTATCTGTGGAACGTTAATCCTTCTAATTTCTTTTTGCTGCCACTTTTACAGCTATATGTTGAATATGATTAATTATGTTGATAATATAAAGGGCACTAAATCACTTCTCAATCACCGTATTTTGCAAAATTTCACTTTGCTCTCTACGGTTCGTTTGCCACCAGCACTATGATGTCTACACCGATTTTTGTGGCGAATATGCACTGTTACCAGTCCCCACCATCTATCTTTCTTAGTCTAAGGGCACCTTAGATAGTCATCTGTCATCAAAATTGATCAATAAATAAAAAAGTTATTAATTATTTAATTTTTTTTAAATCAATTTTTTTTGTACTTAATTTAAAAAAAAGTTCATTATGTGGATGTGGAGGTACGTTAGGTTAGGTTAATATGTGAGTGGGCTCCTGTCAGATCCTCCACTGCGACCATCAGGTCTATTGTGGTGCACTCCTAGTTATAGTTAACCCAACAGATTCGGCTTTTTAATAAAGCTGGAAGTAAGAAGTAAGAAAAATATTGATAATTTTAATTGGTTGAAAAGACGCAAGACGAAATTATTTTTTTATGAAAATGGATGACACATGTAGACAAAGAATGCCTGTTTTTGGGCTCTTGAATTTAGAATGAAATAATATGTCAAGTGACTAATTATGATGAAATATTAATCACAGAAAAATTTTACATTGAGCATATAATTTATTTCAGAAATACAGAGGGTCAAACTAACCATCTTCAATTCAACAAATACGCCATTAGAGTTTTACTATACTCATGTTCACGTTGAACAAGTTTTAAGGTGGCCATTCCCTAGAAAGAGACATCCGATAGAGAAATATTTATTATTTTTGGCCATAACTTTTTTCTTAGTACGTATATTTAAAAAAAAACTATAGGAGTACCTAAGTAGAACCATAAAAAGACTATTACTATGAATTTTCACTCAATAATATCAGTGGTTTGCAAAATAGCTAGGTTTAAATTTCAAAATTATGTTAATCTTCCTATTTTGAAGTTTTAAATCTAGCTATTTTGCAAACCACTGAAATTATTGAGTGAAAATTCATAGTAATTGTCTTGTTATGGTTCTATTTAGGTAGTCGGTAGTGTTGCAAGAATAGATTTTTTCAACATTTTATGCACCATATTAATTCTGCTATTCGGATCTTTTAAATTTTGACAATAAACTCATAACTGGTGACCCAAAAAAGTATATAAGTATTATCAGAGATAGTTGCTTAACATGAACATTAATGTAGTAAAATTTTAGTGTATCGTACTTTTTGAATGAAGGGCGATCACTTGGACCCAATATATTTCAGAAACTAATCATATACTAAACGTAAAATTTTTCTGTAATTATTATCTCACTACAAACTAATTAATTTCAAATTTGTGGGTCTGAAAATGGGCAAAGAATACGCTAGGTTTATGGTCGTTCATTTGAGACAGCTTTAATTTAATGAGTGAGCATCTAAAGCAAACTTAAATATAAAATTAATTTTTTTGCCTACAAGGCCCACTATTTTCTTTATCTTTCAGGACAGACATTTTAAAGGTAGTACAGATTATATATGTCATAAAAATATATTTTTAGATATAACCAGGCCCAAGAATCTACTTCCGGTTTATCGGAAAGTACTACTAGCTTTTTTAGTTTAGATAACAGCCTGTCTATTTCTTAAATCTTGACTGATAGAGGTTTGCATTATCTTTACAACGTTTTTTTTTTTTAAATCAAAATTGAACAAGAGAAGACCTGGAAAAAAGGAATTGTATGTATTACTATTCAGTGATCATGAGAATCATAATTAACCACTGTCTTTAGAAAGTGAAAGATTTTTTTATACATTTTTCACCCAAAACAAATGGCTGTTTTGATAATTATATTAATTTACGGCGTTTTTTTAAACTCACTCTTTTAAGTACTTAACACCTTATATTTTTTTACATACTATCGACAGAGCTTTAAATTAGCTATCTAACACAATTTAAAAAATGTGAAATTACAGCTTAACTACAGATAAGAGATGATATAATGAATATTTTGCAATTTTCAGGTCATATCTAATTCGATTTTAATTGAAGAAGCTATAATAAGGGTATTTCAAACCTCTATCAAAAAGATAAAAAAATATACAGAATGTCATTTACAACAAAAAAGATAGCAGTGCTTTTGGTTTAAAAAGAAGTGTATTTTTGGATCTGGTTAGGTAATATAATATTTTTGAGCCAAATATTTTGTACCCCAATTTTAAATTTTTATTTTTAGAAATAAAGAATTTAAAAAAATAGGATGGACTTGATTTCGTGGGTACCTGGTTCTCAAATATTTTTTCCATTCCGTATAAAGTTAATTTTTGTAATTATCTCATTAGAAAATTAAAACTTCTTTGTGACATTTACTTTTACTATTATCAAAATTGAGCAAATATTTGTTTATTCGCAGAGCATAATCCGCAAATCGATTTTATTTGTATTTATTTAGTAATTCATCATGGTCTGATAATATTCCATTTTTATTGACATGACTCAGAAGAGGGATTTAGATTTACAGTATTAGTATTTCAACATTTCAATTTAGTAAATGTATTTAAAAAAATAATATTAGAACAATTAAAATATGTTTACTGATATAATAATGGAATGGTACGTTTTGTTACCAGATGACGTAATGTTGAAATATGTTCGCCATTAGTAAAAATATTGAGGTCAGAGGTGGTTCAAATTTGAAATGTTACTACCCTTGGCATTAGTTCGATTTTTGAAACAACCACTGGATCATATTCAACACCTGTAATTTCCCTTGCATTGTAAAAGTAAATAGATTAATAATAATTTAATTTTGAATTATTATCTTTATCTTTTTATCTGTTGTCTAATTTACTATCAGACAAGTTTATTGAGTAAATTCTAATTGACAGTGTTATTTGTGAATTTAATATAATAACAGCAATGATATGTCTGCAGAAATTAACTCAAAAAGGTATTTTTTAAATCATACTGATTTGTTTATTTTATTAATGTATTTTTAAATAGTCCGTTTGACATTGTTTTATTTATATCCCAGTACCATATTATTTAAATCTACTGTTTAAACTATTGTACCATGGGCATGATATAGGTTTTTAAGAGTTTTCTATGTACACATAAATGTTGATGAGGGAGATATGATGTGTATATTCTGTTGCGTCCCATTTTTTCCCATTTTCCGGCCTTTCAAAAAACAGTAACAAAAAAATTCTATTATAATAGTATATTATCCATAAATAGTTTTAACTGTATTAGTCTCAATTACACAAATTGACGATGTTTACAGAGCACATGGAATCTCTAACTTGATGAAGTTTCATAAAAAAATACAGCACATGTTTTAATTTTATTATATATTGTTTAATATAAAAAAAAAAAACGCTGCCTAAGAAATCACTACTTCCACATCCAAATTTTCCATCCGAGTCACTTTAAGGGAAACATCTCTTAGTATATTAATATTTGGGGCAGATGTAATAAAAAAATTTGAGGTATTAGTGTCTACCATATATGTCAAAAATGAAGTTTCTGGACTCTTATTAGCTTGCTCTACTCATTTTACGCAGTTTACATACCCCCCACCCACCCCTTTAATGGAATCATCTCAAGCAGATGTGATTATAATACATACGTATACCAGATTTCAAGTGAATATCTCAATTTTATTTTATCAACCCCTTTAGTTATGGAGTGGAGGTGGTGGGGGTTGAAAAATATGATAAAGAAATCTGAGACCCTGACTCAAAGTGTATATACCAACTCTCGTTTCTGTACTCTTAACAACGTGCTTTGCTCATTTCCCCCTATTTACTTACCTCTACTTACCCCCCCCCCCCACCCCTTCAATGAAATCATTTCAAAATATAATCTAGTTCCAGCCCTAGTAGCACCAATGTTGCACCAATATATAATCCATATAAGACCAATATATAAATATAGGACGAATATTCGTATATTGGTCCTATATGGATTATATATTGGTCCAATATGTTGTGCTACTAGGGGGATGTCATAAAATACATATGTGTACCAAATTTCACGTGAATATCTCAATTTAATGTTATCAGCCCCTTTATTACCCAACTAGCAATTTGATGTTTTGTAGAAGCTGATAGAATGCTTACAGAACATTTTTTAGTAAACAAGAATGTTGATATAAACATTTTCAAAACATTTATACAACGCTTATAGACAAAATGGGCACAGTTTATAAAACAAAGCAGTTCTCTAATTTATTTTATAATGGCTCTCACGGGTGTTATAAAATAATTGTATAAATGTTTACATAGGATTAAAAAAATTAATAGACGGTAATTATAAAATTATTCGAGATACGACAAAACATTTTTATAAGCATTGTGTTATTATTTCCATTGATACTTTTTTGTTATGTACAGCAACAATAACATAAGTCATTTATTTTTTAAATGTTTTTGCAGACAATAATAATTCTCAAAATAGTTTTAAAATATTACAAAGGTATATAGATTCTATGGGACATGGGCAGCGTGGCGTAACTAACAACATGTTTGATGTAATATGAGATAAATGTTAACCGATTAGGACTTCGTTTCGTCAATGGCAAAGCAATTTTTCTGTGAAATATGTGGTACATATACAATGAGATTTTTGAGCGCTCTAAAAATAACGAATATTTGTCAAAATTAAAAATATAATCGAGTGAAAATAAAATTTTTGTATTCGATCTTTTTGTAATATAGCATCAATTGTGTTTCGCAGATAACATATTTCACAATAATAGATTGTTGCTAAAATTGTTATATCACAATAATTCTTATTTTTCAGGTACTTTTATTTTAAAGTCCAAAATGGCCACTATACGAATAGTTCAAACATAAATAGCATTATGGCGTCCATCTTATAAATCATATTTATAACTATGAAAACACTTATAGGACAAATATATTTTCAGTAGAATTGTTATATATCAATTTTACTGTAATTAGACAGTGACATATTGCAAAAAGCAAAGGTAATTTCTATTAATATTTTGTTCACGATAATTTTGCCCGATATTGCCTTTTAATCAACTACGAGGAGTTCCCATCAAAAAACAATGGTCAGTATGAAATAAATAAACTACAAGTAGTAATTAAATAATATATTCCTCTATACTTTCATATATGTTACTATTTTAAAAACTTTTATTTAGCTGCACTTGTAACAATGTAAACAAATCTTGCAATACAAATTTCAACTAGTTCTAATTGAGCTAGAGCTTTGATATATTGCACACATGTAGAATACAATAAACTATGTGACGTCTTCTAAATCCAACACAGCGGACGCCCCAAGATGGCGAATTACCTTTTTCTTGAGAACCCCCTGGATATGGCTATCAAATAAAAGGGTTTGACGAGTAGAATACGATATGTGCAACACAACATTTGCACAATCTGGTTGGTACAAAATGTGCAGAGCTAAAGATTAAAAAGTTAAAAGCAAAATTATAAAAAAACTTTTATTTACAAAAAATTACTAAAAAAGGAAAATTGAAAATGTACTAAAAAGGGAATAATTTTCCTTTAATTCATACATCTGTAAAAGACTACTGTAAATGAGAAAACAATATAGCGCATAAATACTTACCCATGTTTTATAAAAATGGCACAAAATATGTTATAGTCTTTAAAGACAATTTTTAGCTTCTTAATTATTTTATAAATGTTTTATGAGAACAATGTGTGCTTCATTTATGTAACAATTGTTTAGCAGCTACGGCCAAATACAATATGCAATATTGTGTTATGAAAAGTCATAATAAAATTGTTTTATTAATGCTAGGCTAAACTTTTAAAGAATAGTTTTATAGATATTTGCAAATTGACTAAAAACTGCCGGAGGTCATTACTATAAATCTGTTATAAATCTATTTTGCTTCGTGAGCTAAAACATCCTATAATAATTGTTGTATAAACGTTTACAAAACAGCGAGAAGCAAATTCTACAAGATGTTTTATAATTTAGCTGTAAGAACATTCATTGCACTTATTTATATGACGATTTAGTTGTTAAGACTAAATAATCACATTGGCAGATTTAATAAAACAAAATAATTTTTTCAGAGCAGGAATGCAACAGTAATAAAATAAAATTGTATTATCATCTTAAATTTATAGAGCAACTTTGTTAGTTGAGTAATGGAGTGGGAGTGGCGGATGGGTTGAAAAAAATATCAGGCTTTGGCTTCTAGTATTTACTCCAAATCCAAGTTTCTGTACTCTTACCAGCTTGCTTTCTTTATTTTCCCCTATTTACCCCTACTTACCCCTGAACTCTTCACCGGAATCATGACAAAATATAACATAATTGCAGATGTGGTTATAATACATATATGTACCTTTCAAGTGAATATCTCAATTTTATTTTATCAACCCCTTTAATAATGGAGGTGGGTGGCGGGGTAAATTGAAAAATACTGTAAAAAATCTGAGGTCCTGACTTCTAGTATATACACCAAATCCCAAGTTTCGATAACAGAAGAATTTTCGGATTTTTTTTTTTTTAATTTGAGGCTTCTGGTTCTCTTACTGTGTGGGGACGGTAGCTCAGTGATTTAGCGCGTCTAGCTTGCAAAATAGACTACCTTACGAAGTAAAATAGTTTTAAATATAAAAAACCGCTGCCAAGGGAATCACTACTTCCACATCCAGATTTCCCATCCAAGTCTCTTTAAAAGAAAACATGTTGACTATATTTGCACTCTAGTATGTGGAAATAGTTAGTAATAAGAGAATATACGCCAGAAATGAAGTTTCTGAGCTCATATTAGCTTGCCTTACTTATTTCTCCTATTTACCCCAACCCCCTTAACGGAATCGTCTCAATCCGATGTCATTACAATACGTACATACGCATACCTCAATTTTCTTGTGAATATCTCAATTTTATTTTATCAACCCCTTTAATGATGGAGTGGGGGTGGTGGAGGTGTTGAAAAATGTTATAAAAAATCTGAGGCCTTGGCTGCTAGTGCATACATCAAATTACAAGTTTCTGTACTCTTACCAACTTGCTTTACTTATTTTCCCCTGTTTAACCCACAACCCTTCAACGGAATCATCTCAAAATATAGCCTAATTCCAGATGTCGTTATAATTTACACTTGTACCAAATTTCAAGTGAATATCTCATTGTATTTTGTCAACCCCTTTAATAACACAGTGGGAGTTTTAGTATATACCCCAAATCCCAAGTTTCTGTAATTTTATCAGCTTACTTTATTTATTTTCTCCTATTTACCCCAATTTAACCTCCAACCCTTCAACGGAATAATCTCAAAATATAGCCTAGTTTCAGATGTCATTGTAATACATTTGTATACCAAATTTCAAGTGAATATCTCAATTTTATTTCGTCAACCCTTTAATAATGGAGGGGGAGCGGTGGGGGCGGTGTGTAAAATATTATGAGAAAAATGGGAGGCGTTGGCTTCTAGTTTATTCACCACATCCCAAATTTCTGTACCCTTACCTGCTTGCTTTACTTATTTTCCCTTATTTACCCCTGTTTAACCCCCCAACTATTCACAGGAATTAGCGCTAAATATGATCTAGTTCCAGATCTCGTCATGATACATAAATGTACCAAATTTCAAGTCAATATCTTAAACTGTTCCTGAGAGAACGTGCGCACAAAAAAAGAGACTGACAGATTTTTTTTTACGATTACTATACGTGGATGTGGAAGTAATTATCCATTTATCCCCAAGAAGAGTTTCGGACGACTCCACTATAAACTGTAGCACTTCGTTTCACTTTAACAGAAAATCCGGGATTTTCAAAGAGATCTCAGTTACTTGAAGAGCGGTTAAGAAAACATTTTTTTAAGTCCTAAAATGTTAAAATACTCTAATAGCAGACATAAAAAAATGGTGTTTCTCTTTTTAGTGCAGTTTTAATAAAATCGCGTTTAAGGAAATATATTTTATCCTATACAATAATGATGTGTCATAAATATGATATCGATATTTTAACGCAGTAACAACAAAACCACCGGCTATGCTCTGACATGACATGATTTGTCCTTTTCACCCCACGGGAGGGAGAAGTGGCTATCGCAAATTTGATATTAAAATCGAACTGGTCGATAATCGAAATCTCAATGATATGTCACAAATACATCAAAATTTAACTCGGCAACCACAAAACTCAACTCCCGGATAAAGTTTTGAGCTATTCTCTGACATGGCACGAGTTGGCCTTTTCACGGCAACAGAAGGGAGGGGGCTATCGAAATTTTGATATTAAAATCGAACTCGGCGATCGTCGAAATCGCCCACATAAGTTAATTTTCAAATTAAAACTACCCACTATTGTTCACTTCCCGGTTTTATGTGGAATTATTCCATGTTTTTGTATTCGTCAGAATCGTAAATAACATATTTGTTGATGTTTTATTGTGGCTGGGAATGATCAGCAATAAATTTCATCATTTCTAATCAGCATCAAAGTAATATTTTAAATATCGGTTTAGTTATTGTTTTAAGGAAGCCAAAATTAAACAAAGGAATCTAACCAAGATAATAGTTCGTTATTTATTGAAATCTACAGGGTCAGCTATTGTTAGCTTTGATAAAAATAATTTTACACAAAAACAGTAACGTGTTTGTGAATACGTTTCTAACAATGCAGCTACAGTGGGTGCTTTTAAACAAAATAATAATGTCAAACTTCTGTCGTGTATGATTTATGGCTTCCTGACACTATCATCGGTAACTTAGAGCCAACAAAAATTATTAACACGAATTTAAAATATTAGAGATCTTATGAGACACCTGTTCGGTTTATTTGGAATGAGCAGGTGGACCCGTGGACGGTTGCGTGAATATCCAGGTTAAAAATACATCTTTTAAATATTTTGAATTTCTGGGAGATTGCTGACAACAAATTATCAACTATTAATCTGACCGGGTGTCTAATGTGAGTTTAAAGTTGTTTTGATAGGTAATTAATTAGTAACTTATGATCAGAGGTCGGATCCTGGCAGACATTTCAGGGTCGGATTTAGCGTGCTGCTGCTTTTTAATTAAATTTAACTTATTTTTATTGAAAAGAACTTAATAATTACAAATATTTAAAGGCTACACTTTTTTACTACGTAAAAAAAATTACACTGTCTATAAGTGAATAATCATATCTGCCTTTATGTTTGCTGATGCACATAAAATGCATGGTACCTATTCTTTCGGTTATTTTGACGAGTATTACTAATTCTCCATCGCGTTGTGTTATCCTATTCGTCTTTCCTTGTACATACAATGGAGTCATCTCCGCGGAGGCTTTTACATAACAATAATAATACAATAATGTAAATATCTGATATTAAGATCTTCTCATTCACGTCTTGTCAGACATTTTGTGATTCATGTAATGTTTTAGTTGGCCTCCCTTTGCCACACAACGCGTTCGACAGCCCCACGTCATCAGTCTCGACTACCTGTTAAGCACACAGCCTCACCAAAGCTCTTTCTTTAGCTCTTTGGTGGCATTAGCCCAACGTTATCCTCTTGGCTTCTTGCCTAAGGCTTTCCCTAATAATAGTCAAACATTCTATCAGTGTAAAACGTTTTATTATCCAGGGAATGCCTGATGGTCCTCTCTCCAGTTGATGTGGCCAAAAAATGAGAGGATTAGAGAAAATGCGATGCTGGAGAGTCTCTTTGGGGGACGTATTCTTTGAAAAATCGAATTGTTGGTGCGACGGGCTGCCAGGGAACTCGCAGTAAACGTCTCCAAACCCACATTTCGAAAACATCAATACGCCGTCTGTCTGCCTCCCTGATAGTCCATGTCTCAGCAACGTAAAGGGAGATAGAGAAAACTACAGCGTTAACAAGTGTTATATTTGTGTACTTCGTGATATTCCTGTCACGCCAGACTTTGCTCAACTGGAAAATGGCCGATCTTGCCATCTTTATTCTTCGTCGAATCTCATATTCGCAGTTTCCAATGTTGCACCTAAGGGCTTCAAGGTTAACCATTTTGTTAGCTACCTCACAATCACCTATCCTTAATGTGCCTGGATGTTTTTCATTTGATCAGTCTACAGTCAATATTTGTTTTGTTGTAATTTACACTTAAACCGTACTCAGAGCTTATTGTTTGAAGGTTCTCCAACAGGTGCGTGAGCTCATCTGCGCTCGCTGCAACCAAGGTGGTATCATCCGCAACCTCAAGTTAGAGACTTTAGTTACTCCACCTTGCCAGTCCTCGAGCACACGTAGCATTACGTATTTGTTAAAGAGGAGTGGTGACAGAACGCAGCGTTGTATGGCGCTCTTGCCAACTTTACATATTGTCAATGTTCACCAAAGAGTTTCCTTCATACAGTTGACGAATAATAGAGACCAAATGTCGGGCGCAAATATGTTACGCCGATCCGGACGCTAGATGTGGGCCGCCAAAGTGAAAGGTCCGAGATAATGTCTCTTATTGTCAGTACGCCCTCCCCCATTTTCGCAAGCGCTGGTCGCGATAAAAATATTCACCTTCATCTCCGACTCTCCTCAGCCCCTATTGACGATCCAAAGTGTAATTAATGAATTTTGCAACCCTTGGAAGGATTGAAGCAACTCCCGAGCTCGCCACCGCCTTCTGCTTCGCAAAAATTGAAGAGATATGCACAGAATAACGATCATGTGCTGAAAAACCTGTAAATCTTAGATATCATTCTTTCTGGTGAGTGACGGGTGGTTTCTGCACGTTTGAGGGATGAGGAGGGGTTGGAGCTAGGAATAAATATATTTCCCGCGATCAGCGACCCTTAAAACGAAGGGGATACACGTTTGAACCGAATCATTTGAAATAAAATGATTTTCCACCCCTCGGAAAGATTTAGTCAACACCCTAGGTCTGCTGTCTGGATTCCAATGACTCAAAACACCCTTCCATGTTATTTCAAATATAACCCATCGATAAATCACTCCCCAGGCCCGTTTATATATGAAAACATACAGCGATCATCTATAAAATGCGTAGTTTTTGGCCGTTTCAGTGGGTTGCGGCGGTTAAAAATTTCTTCCTCCAGTTGCATCGTGTTCAGCACCCTCGAAAACGGGTGGAGGAGGTAATCTCGTCTCTGCACGAAATATTTACAAGAAATTCATATTTTAATGCTTCATTACATATACTAATCAAGGGCCATCGAAGTTGAATATTTTTGTGGAAATCTTGACTCATCGGCTTTATGTACACACTTTTTAAGTGTTTTTTTTTAATGATAATCTGTTTTTTAAATTTTGTTCTTTGTGTATAATTTCAAATACTTGCATTCCGATTTTAAATATTAAGGGTTAATTATTTTTTTTGGAAACCATCTATTCACAGCCGTTTCATTCCCCTTCTATTTATGTGTTTTTAACCCCCGACGCGACGGCACAGATTCGGTTTCTACAGGAAGATTTATAGATATTTACATGTCTGTAAGTGAAAACATACTATAATAGCAATTGAAATATTGAAATTATCGCATTCTTTCTGTGTGCCGGCGCGGCGCGTCGTTCATAAAACGCGCTCTTGTGGCTATTATGGCCATATTACTGATGTTTCATCGCGTTGTTTCCGATCCGTCTTTCCTTGTACGTCCATACAATGATTTTTGTAGGTGGGGCGCCGAAGCTAAATATTTTAGTGGAAATTTTTATTTATCCGATTTATGTATACACTTATTAGTTATCTTTTAATCATAATATATTCAGAGTTTCTTAATTTTCTTCTCTGTGTATCTATTTTCGAATACCCGCATCTCGATTTTAAAAAACAAGGGTTGCCGAAGTTGAATATTTTTATGGAAATATGAATCATCAGCTTTATGAACACGTTTCAGTTGATTTTTCGACATATATTTAAAGCTTCTTGATTTTTTGGCTTTGGTATCACTAAACAGATCAGAAATTATCTAAAATTTTTCCTAATCTGTACGTTATATATGAACAATGTTAATTAAAATTGGTAATTGGGGATTAAAATCCATTAGACACACTACATATATTACAATTTAATACGTTAATTAAATCTTGCTAAACTTTATTAGGTATTAATAAGATTATTCAAGTCTGCCCCTGAAATATCCGTAGAAAATTCAACCTCTGCTATATGATGTATGAAAGTAATGTATCAATTAGATCTTAATTTAACAATTGACGTTTTCTGAGGCTAAAACTGAGGAAAGTATAACAACTGTGATACAGATCCGTTGAAAAATCAATATTTCTAAATTAAATCTTTGAAATTGGTTAAACAGTGTATATACTTATTGATCACTGATTCAAACTTATAAATCTTACTCCATTATTCTATAATTATCATTTAAACATTAAATAAACATGTCATACTTTCAGAAACATTTATAGGTACCTATTAATTTCTAATAACTGTAGTTGTATTATTTATTGCAAATAAATTTTAATTTGAAAGCTAACATGCTCACAAGTTTATCCGTTAATTTGATATTCCTTTATTTTCCAATCTCGAATACTTTTTACTAATTTTTAAAATTTTTCAGGAATTTTCTCAGTTCGACTCGTACGCATATTTAAAAAAATACATTTGTTCAATCGTTACTCTGGAGTGTCTTAAGCTTTTGCAAATTGTTGCGACTTTAATGTGATATTAGAATTAGGGTAGGTTCTGCATACACTGAAATATTGTAAATTATGTTGACATGAGTTTAGCCTATAGACTAAGGAATTGAAAATAAACAAATATAGCATATTCATAAAGAGAATATGTCTGTTTTATTAGTTCTGACTGATTGATTTCTGGTCATTATTAGGTACTGTTGAAATGAATCTTAATTTATAAGATAAAAACGAGATTACTTTAAAAACCACGATGAGTATCCTATAAAATGTGCACCAATTATATGAAAGGTGCAGTAAGTCAGCTGCATGTGAAGAAGATAATGTATATTGTTCATGTTAGTTTAAATTTAGGCTTGATAAATGAAGCGAAGCCGACGGCGACGTCGAGCTTATAATATAACATTTTCTTGATGGAGATAAAAGTTCGCTTAGAATAACGTTCTTTTGCATACATTTGGGCATATTTCCAAAAATATTTACTGTTAAAAAGTTGCATTTCCCTTTCACGTTCAATAGGGTGGCCCATCTTTTTCGAAATCGAAATTTTTTATTTCTCACCCCTGCAAATGGTTCCATTTGAAGAAACAATAATCAATCCCCCTTAATATATTCTTGAAGGCAAAATTGAGGTAAGGGGTACCGCCGGACACATTATTATGCTATAATAATAAATGAATTATTTACATACTTTGGTTGATAAGCAGTTTTTTTAAACCAGCAATACTTTAGAATGACTAATTAAATCATATAATTGTCAAAGATTTCATCTGTTGTGAATATAAAATGCGTCATATTGTAAATTTGTAGTCTAGGCAAAAGTTTTTAAAATGAAATTCTCGTGTTATCTTGCAGCTACCAGCTGTCAAATGTCACTTTTGATATCAGAATTGAAATCAACGACCGTAAAAGCCCCCGGTATATTTTCTTTGACGGAGAATATTGCAGTCCAAGCACCAGACACCCCAACACACTACCCATTAAACAATATGTCACCTTCTACAATAGATATTATTTTAAACAAAAATATTACTCACATCATAACCCCAATATCCCTCCCACAACTATCATCAGATCATAACCCCGTCCAATTCACCCTCCCCGATTTTAATAATAACGAAAGCGTGAGACGGTCATATGATTACAAAACAACTAAGTGGAAAGAGTTCAGAAAATACATAAACGATAAATTAATAATAAATTCTAACATACAATCTTGCAAAGAAATAGATGAACAAGTAGCCAGTATTACCGAAATAATTACTTTAGCACGCAACAAAACCACAAAACAAAAAATATATCTACCTAGAGACGAAATAATACCCCCTGAAATTTTAAATTTAATTACATTCAAAAATCGCATGCGAAGAAAATGGCAGAATAATAGACGAGACATTGACAGAAACAGAATGATAGACATCCAGAACAACATTAAAAATAAATTAGCTAAACATAGGGAGGAGTCCTGGAACGACAGGATTAGGGCCCTGTCGAGAAGGGACAACTCCCTATGGAAAATGTCTCGTCTACTCAAACGGCCTTTTGCGTCTATTCCTACATTAATACATAATAATACCAACTATCATAATGATCAAGATAAAGCAGAAATACTGGCTACCTCACTACAATTACATAACACAGCATCTCCGAACGTTTCACCTTTCCACGATGAAATAACTAAATTCCAACAAACCACCCCTTCCACTGTTCCTATCCCTCCTAATAAATATTCTAAAATAATAACCAATCCAACAGAAATTATAAACATCATAAAAACACTTCCAAATCATAAAGCCCCAGGGCCAGATAATATTCCAAATATAGTTCTCAAAATCTACCAAAAAAAATGATTTGTCAAATTGTGTACATAATAAACTCGATGTTGAGATTTCAATATTTTCCGTCAGCGTGGAAGTTAGGAATAATAATTCCGATCCTAAAGCCAAATAAACCGCCCCACGATCCCTCTAGCTACCGCCCTATTTGCTTGTTAAATACGCTGTCAAAACTAGCAGAAAGGGTAGTATTACGTATTTTAAATAAAATAATTAACAAAAAACGGCTTATCCCAGAAAGACAATTTGGCTTTAGGAGAGGGCATAGTACCACCCATGCTCTTTGTAGGGTGGTACAAGACATATACGAGGGTTATAATAAAAAACAATGTACTGTCCTATTATTGTTAGACATAGAACGAGCCTATGATACAGTATGGCATAATGGCCTTCTACAGGGTGTCTCGCTTAAATGTGGAACAAGCTTATAACTCCTTTGTTTACTGACCGATGTGAACTTTTTTTTTAGTAATATAGTGCTACATAAACTCTATTGTTGAATAACACAAATGATTTCTGCAACGCAAAACGTGGCCTACTGCGAGATATTTTCAAGGTCAAAAATCGGTCATTCATATTAGCGATTTTTTTTTCAAAAAACTGATTGCATATTCTTTTTCACCGTCCATCTTACCTGTGTTCTTGAAAGTTTCATATAAATCGATTGTTGCTTTTGGACTTTATTAATTTTTTTAAAATAAAAATTATTAATTAAATAAAACCTAAATAATTAATTTCTAATATCATTTTATTTTTTTCCATAATGAATATAAACAAAAAATAAGTAATATTACATCAAAAACACCTGAATATGAATATAAAACTAACACAACAAATTATACATTTTAAATCGAACAAAATTAAAAAATTAACAGGACTAATATTTCAGTTTTACATAGGAATATAACACAATTTAACTTAAATATTTAAATAATCTAAATTATAGTTCCTTCTATTAAGCCCCCCATTGGTAAAAATACATTTTTCTACTCTCCATCTCTTATTAATAACAACTTTTCGCAGTTGCTGTCGAGTAATAGCACGACAAGCAGCGGCAATTCTGTTTATTAATTCGTCTCGGTAGCTGGGCGCTCCATGTATACTTTTTCTTTTAACATACCCCATAAAAAATAATCTAAAGGGATCAAATCTGGAGATCTAGGTGGCCACCCGATGATAGGGCTGTTATGCCCGATCCATTTGTTGGGAAAATTCTGGTTTAGCCAGTTTCTCACAACTAAAGAGTAATGTATGGAGGCTCCATCTAACTGGAAATATAAATTATTCCTTTGCCGAATAGGCATATCATGTAATGCTTCCCACAAATCATTTTGGAGGAATTGTAAAAATGAATTTCCATTTAAATTTTCTCGAAAATAATATGGTCTAATTAATGTTTGGTTTAGAATCCCACACCAAACATTAATTTTGTGCGAGTACTGCTTTCTACAGTTGATAGCCCAATGTGAATTTTCGTTATCCTCAGCCCAAAATCGAGAATTGTTTGCGCAAACTAAATTTTCCCAACAAATGGATCGGGCAAAACAGCCCTATCATCGGGTGGCTACCTCGATCTCCAGATTTGACCCCTTTAGATTATTTTTTATGGGGTATGTTAAAAGAAGTATACAAGGACCGCCCAGCTATCGTAGACGAATTAATAAACGGAATTACCGCTGCTTGTCGTGCAACGACAGCAGCTGCGACAAGTTGTTATTAATAACAGAAGGAGAGTAGAAAAATGTACTTTTGTCAATGGGGACTTAATAGAAGGAACTATAATTTAGATTATTTAAATATTTCAGTTAACTTGTGTTATATTCCTAGTTAAAACTGAAATATTACTCCTGTTAAATTTTTTATTTTGTTGTTCGATTTAAAATATATAATTCGTTGTGTTAGTTTCTATATTCATATTCAGGTGTTTTGGATGTAATATAACTTTTTTTTGTTTATATTCATTATGGAAAAAAAATAAAATGGTATTAGAAATGAATTATTTAGGTTTTATTTCATTAATAATTTTGATTCGTAAAAAAATTAATAAAGTCGAAAAGCAACAATCGATTTATATGAAACTATGAGGAACAGTGTTTAAAGGGACGGCGAAAAAGAATATGTAATCAGTTTTTTGAAAAAAAAATCGCTAATATGAATGACTGATTTTTGACCTTGAAAATATCTCGCAGTAAGCCACGTTTTGCGTTGTAAAAATCATATGTGTTATTTAAGAATAGAGTTTATGTAGCACTACATTACTGAAAAAGAAAAAATCAAATCGGTCAGTAAACAAAGGAGTTACGGGCTTGTTCCACATTTAAGCGAGACACCCTGTATATAAATTTAAAAAATATGTAATTTACCGGATTATATAGTAACGTTTTTAAAAAGTTACATAAGGTCCAGACAAATCATGGTTTCTGTGAACAATCACTTATCCACAAAAAAGTTAATGTCAGCGGGTGTCCCCCAAGGGGCAATACTCTCACCAATATTATATAACCTCTATACCTCCGATATCCCTTCCCATCCTACCACAAATTTCCTCCTATACGAAGATGATACCGTGC
Organism: Stenurella melanura; assembly: GCA_963583905.1. Taxonomy (NCBI): domain Eukaryota; kingdom Metazoa; phylum Arthropoda; class Insecta; order Coleoptera; family Cerambycidae; genus Stenurella; species Stenurella melanura. The sequence continues at coordinate 188,138,191 of OY757309.1, read as the reverse complement.
TTTATGGACAATCTTTTTATGCTCAAACAGCAACACAGAAAGTACGGTATCATCTGAACAAACTCACACAATTTTTCCTTAAATGGAAAATAAAAATAAATAATAATAAGACACAGACTATAACATTTAACAGAAAATTTACTAACATCAAAACCATAACTAAATTACAAATAGACGGACAGACAATTGAGGAGAGAAACTCGGTCAAATATCTGGGGGTTACCCTAGATAAAAGACTGAGTTTCGCTCCTCATATAACACAGACACTAAACAGAACTTACGCGACATTAAACAGGCTGTATCCTCTTATAAATCGGAGAAGTAAATTATCAACCGATAATAAGTTAACTATGTACAAAGTTATATTCAGACCGCTAATTACGTACGCGTGCCCTGCATGGAATTTAATCTCCGATAGGTACACAATGTAAGAGGATACAGACCACACAAAACAAAATACTTAGACTACTTACCAACGCAAATAGATACACGCCGGTCACGCCGATTGTTGAACTACACAGAGTTCCTAACCTCCCACTAATTAGAGACTATATAGATGAAATGTCTCAAAAATTCTTCACAACCAAATTCAACAATCGGCAGTGACAGCAGACTTAACGCGAATACGAATACATGACGAACCAACACATACACATAAATTAATACACCAAAGACTACCCGTCTTTTTCGAAAGACGGTGACAATAACTGTACACACCAAACTCACTTGACGGACAACACAAAAAACCCAACCCCCCCCCCCCCCCCCAAAAAAATCCTAAAAGCCCGCTGACAACAATCAAACATAAACAAATCATTAAATCACAAAAATCCTTTCTTTTATAAACAGACTCCATTATTTAAAGCAGGTTTTTTATAAATTATTTCCCTGCATGTAGTTTATTATCCAAAACTATATATACTATTTTTATCTTATAAATTATAAATTTAAAATTTCATCTGAAATATATCAAATGCAAACACATATAAATTAATTAAGGAATATGTCAAAAACAGCAAATTATAACAAACCTGAAGTTCTCCTGCCATGCCAACGGCACCTTAAATATTATATTGTTAATAACAATTAAAATATTTAAGTTAAAAGTAAATGTAAACAAAATAATGAGATACTAGTTAAGGCTTGAAATGTACTATAGTTAACACAAATAAAACAAATTAAATGGTAAATGGTATATTTTCTGAAAGACATTTTATCAAAAATACGGCGATACACTTATCGACAAGATCCCGGAAAATCGACTTTGCACTCCCGATGTCTGGAAAACTGTCCATTTTTCGACCTCGTTCCCAGGAGAACTTTTGATCAGGAGCTCGAAAGGAATAAAATACAAGGATTCCAGCGAATTGGCGGTGGGCCATTTCCCCTAAGCGTAGTGCGGGACCTTGCTACCCGGCGCGGCGCCACAGGTTACCGTTCTCCGAATTATCCAAAACTTTGATATAAATTATTCCTAGTATAACGGAATATTTTCGTGGGATGGGGCGTAAAAAATTCGAAGAAAAAATGCACCATCTATGGAAATGGGCCACCCTAATGTTCAATTTCAGATCGTAAATTATCATATTCACGAAAAATTTCGAATAAATTTAATATCTTCAATGTCCTCTACTGGTAATATAATACTGTTATTAATTATCTTAAAACTTTTGTTCATGCCCGATAGATTCATTCGCATAAAACGTACAGGATGTTTTTGAAATACATTCATTTATCCAGATCTATCCATACTCGCTCCCTGGTTTACGAAAAAATATGTGTTTATAAAAATTCTCAAACGTAACCGAAGAAATAAGTTTTGAATATTCCCAACAATTATCAATGAGTACACCTATATCGTCTCCATCTGCATCTGACCCTGATTTTGTACGCCATGCTCATTGCGCTGGTGCCACGCAGCAAGTAAACAGTAGCAGCCTTTTGTCAATGGTGTAGTGTTTACTGCTGTCACAATACGACCTGTTTCTTATGCGTACATGGTAACAGTGAAATATTCTGTTTTTACATTTTCAACAATGATGAATTTTACAAGCATTGCCTGAACAAACATCGTGCTTGGTTATGGTGCGGCCGGGGAAAATGTACGTCGGGCTCATTATCTTTGCACATATTTAATCAGCTGTCCCGTACTTTAACAAAATAAAATGTTACCTTTTATGTATATGTTCATTTTCCATTTTATTTATATTTAATCGTTTTGTGCAGTCTTGACAAATCTGTAACAAAATTCAATAACTTATGCAGTGACGTGGAGATAGAAGGGATAAACGTGATTCTATTTTTTTTTCTTTTTAACTTTTAAATTAAAAGTGGTGCTTGTCTTCACATTACATAGCGACTTTTAGATTAAAATATGTTAATGTATTTATGTCTTTAATGTTTACCTGGAGCAAGCTTTTTCTTCTTGATGCGCCTCTTATGCAGCATAGAATTGTTTCCTATTCTGTGCCTCCGATGTCAAAAATTATGACAGCCCTGAATTTTGAAAAATGTTAGATTTAATCTCTCAAGGCACTGTTCTATCTACAATCGTTTAAGGAATTTTTATTTCTCCAATTGACTTTCTAGTTAAATAAATCGAGAAATGCTAACTATTAATAATACAATGATTTTATATTAAACAAACGAATTTTGTTTATATCGACGAAGTTCACCCAACTAGCAATTTGATGTTTTGTAGAAGCTGAAAGAATGTTTACAGAACATTTTTTATAAAACAAGATTGTTGATATAAACATTTTCAAAACGTTTATACAACACGCTTATAGACGCAAAATGGGCACAGTTTATAAAACAAAGTAGTTCTTTAAAACTATTTTATTATGGCTCTCACAGGTGTTATAAAATAATTGTATAAACGTTTACACAGAATTTAAAAAAATAGTAAAATTATTCGAGTTACGCCAAAACATTTTTATAAGCATTGTGTCATTATTTCCATTGATACTTTTTTGTTGTGTACAGCAACAACATAAGTTATTTATTTTTTAAATGTTTTTGCAGACAATAATAATTCTCAAAATAGTTTTAAAATATTACAAAGGTATATAGATTCTATGTGACATGGCGGCGTAACTAACAGGTTTAGTAAATGTAATGAGATAAATGTTAACTGATTAAGACTTTGTTTCGCCAAGAGTAAAGCGATGTTGAGCTGCGAAGGAAATTTTTCTGTGAAATATGTGGTAAGCATATATACAATGAAATTTTTGAGCGCTCTAAAAATAACGAAAATTTATCAAAATTAAAAATATGAAATGAAAATAAAACTTTTGTATTCGATCTTTTTGTGATATCGCACTAATTGTGTTTCGCAGATAACATATTTCACAATAATAGATTGTTGCTAAATTGGTTATATCACAATAATTTTCATTTTTGAATTATTTTTATTTTAAAGTCTAAAATGGCCGGCTATACAAATAGTTCAAATATAAATAACATTATAAATACTCCATATAAATTATATTTGTAACTATGAAAACACTTATACAACAAATATATTTTCCGAAGAACTATTATATATTAATTTTTTTGTAATTAGACAGGGGCGTATTGCAAAAAGCATAGGTAATTCCCATTAATATTTTGTTCCTAATAATTTGGCCCGATATTGCCTTTTTATTAACTACGAGGAGTTCCCACCAAAAAACAACAACGGTCAGTATGAAATAAATAAAATACAAATAGTAATTAAATAATATTTTCCTCTATACCTTCATATATGTTAATATTTTAAGAGCTTTTATTTAGCTTCATCTGTAACAATGTCAAAAAATCTTGCGGTCAGAATTTTGACTAGTTCTAATTGAGCTAGAACTTTGAAATATTGCACACATGTAGAATACGATAAACTATGTGGCATCATTCTAAATCCAACATGGCGGATTACCTTTTTCTTCAGAGACCTCTTGACATGGGTATCAAATGAAAGGGTTTGACGAGTAAAATACGATATGTGCAACATAACATCTGCACAATCTGGTTGGTACAAAATGTACGTAGCTAAACACTAAAAAGAAAAAAGAAAAGCTTTTTATTAAAAAAAATACTAAAAAAATGAAAATTGAAATTGTAAGTACTAAAAAGAAAATTGATTTTTTTTTTAATTCATACTTCTGGAATGTAAAAGCTTTGGGGGCGATCAATTTAGCTGAGTAACTGTGCAATAGTGTTATAAGACAGCCCCCAAAGCTTTTAGTTTCCAGATGGATGAATTTAAATGTACTGCTTTCGACATTACTACACATATGAAACTGAGGCCTCTAAAAGATTTTACTGCAAATGAGAAAACAATATGGCGCATAAACACCTACCCATGTTTTATGAAAATGGTACACAATATATAGTCTTTAAAAAAAAATGTTAGCTCTTTAACTATTTTATAAGTGTTTTATGAGAGCAATGTGTGCTTCGTGTATATAACAATTGTTTAGTAACTACGACGAAATACAATATGCTTCCAGCAATAATATTGTGTTAAGAATAATCTTAATAATATTGTTTTATTAATGCTTAGCTAAACTCTTAAAGAGTAGTTTTATAGATGTTTGCGAATTGACCAAAATGTGCCGGAGGTCATTACTATACATCTGTTATAAATCAATTTTGCTTCGCGAGCTAAAACATCCTGCATTAATTGCTTTATAGACGTTTATAAAACAGCGAAAAATAAATTCTACAAAATGTTTTATAATTTAGCTGTAAGAACATTATTTATATGACAATTTAGTTGTGAAGACTAAATAATCACTTTGACAGTTTTAATGGAACAAAATAATCTTTGCAGAGCAGTAATGCAACAGTAATAAAATAAAATTGTAGTCATTTTAAATTTATAGAGTAATTTATTATATAAGTAGTTTATAGTAAAAGAAAAACTTCGGCCAAGCATAGTGGAATACGACGAAGAAATTGTTTGAACCTAATATTGACATTATGACATCTACCAAAGATAAAAATTTTTATATCCATATTTTGTATTATATTTTTTGATTTAGGAAATTGCTTCGATGTAACGACCATTGTAGTTGAAACATTATTTTCAAAAGTATTGGTATTCTTTCGTGTTTATTGTTGAAAGAGTTGGCTAGACGACACTTGTATTTAGTATTTATATAAAACTATAAAAATTGCCCTCTCCAATCTCCAGAAATAGTAATCACTTCTGAATTTCTACATCCGGTCTATCGTATCGCGTGGGCGTCGTTGACTTTTTATATTTTACTACTGAATTATAGTTTCCGCCCATTCATTTAACCTACTAGCAAATAAAAATAATTCTCCAACATAGTGTATGTTTATAGAGTTCATAAGTTCATTTGCCTCACTTTACTTTCAGTAAGATTTTTATATGAAACTAGTAGCTTTTTTTATTACTATGTTACGATATATATCGATTATCTATTTCAGTGATGAGAAAATTTTATTTCCTCGACAGGCAATTAAAAATTATTTAGACACGTATTCAGTTATATACTAATTCCAAAACGTTTAAACAGTTCCTTAAGTTTCTATCTTAGTACAGGCAATAAAGGCAACGGTTTGTAAAAACCTCGCAAAAATTAATAAAAGGATCATCTCCGGGATTTAAGTATGTAATAACCTGTAGAATGGAATGACGCATTCTTTGCACTTTCAAGTTCCGGGAAAATTCAAAAAAACTTGGAAAAACTTTTTTATTTTCGGTTTTTTTACTCTAGCGGCTAAAATAATGAAAATTCAGAAAACAGTTTTCAACAAAATTTGTAGCTCGTCTCTTTCTCTATAAAAAAGGTCTTTACAAATTTTTGTCTTACTCAAGCCGTTTAGGAGATAAATTCAGTTTTCCACTTATAGTTTTGAGCCACTTCGAAATGCGCGAAAAATGAGAATTCTCTGGGAGTTTCGTACGACCGGGCACAACGATCGATAATTCTTACTATTCAGAGCCGCTAAAAAAATGAAAACAACATGAAATTTAGAAAAAAGTCTCAGCTTTGATGTGGAACTAATCACAAAATTCATACCAATTTTTATCATAGAGAAAAAAGTGTTAGAAGATGGCTTAGTAAACTTTATACAGTTGATTTATTCATATCTTTAAGTTTTATGCATTCTGCCTATTTCTTCCGCAACAATGGGTGCTTTTTCACTACATGGATTCGATTCCACGCACTTTTATCCATATTTCGTGAAAATTTTATTGAAGAATGTTAAGAAACAAATAAGTTGTATATGTTCTACTATATAATTTTGCATTTTCTGAACGAGTATGAATAATGTAGACAAATTCAAAAAGTACTGCACGCATTTAAAACTCTAAAGTCATTCGAAAGAATATGATTTCTTGTACTTATAATCCAAAAAATAAGACTGTGCTAATATTATTAATTAAGACAGCAAATTGAACTCCAAAATTTAGAGGTGATTGATCGATGAGAAATATACCCTCTAATTTGATCGCAAGGCATATTTTTCCAACAAAAGTAATTGCAATAAAATGTTAATTGGATTAATATATCATTATATAAGAATATATGAGCAAAATGAATTATCATTCTAACAACTCCCGGCAAAGATATGAATAAATCTGTGGATCAACTGTACAAAGTTTACTAAGCCATCTTCTGACACTTTTTCTCTATGATACATTTTTTTATGAATTTTGTGATTAGTTCCACACTAAAGCTGACCTACATTTTATGTTATTTTCATTTTTTTAGGGGCTGTGAATAGTAAGAATTATCGATCGATGAGCCCGGTCGTACGAAACTCCCGGAGAATTCTCATTTTTCGCGTATTTCGAAGCGGCTTAAAACTTAAGTGGAAAACTCGATTTTTCTTCTAAACGGCTTAAGTAAGACAAACATTTGTAAAGACCTTTCTTGTAGAGAAAGGGACGAGCTACAACTTTTGTTGGGAACTTTTTTCTCTATTTTCATTGTTTTGACCGCTAGAGCAAAAAAAAAACAGAGAATCAAAAAGTTTTTCCAAATTTTTTTGAATTTTCCTGAAACTTGGAAGTGCAAAGAATGCATCATTTTATTCTCTAGGTTATTACCTACTTTAATCCCAGAGATGATCCTTTTATTAATTTTTGTTACCCTAAATGGCTAATTTGCCTGTACTATCTATAGTTTGTCTCAGTTTAAAATGCAGTGCTTGTAAAGATGGGGAACGTGTGTCCCTGCTGCTGATTGGTACATTTGCAAGCCAAGTTTGCGCAGGAAAAATTAGTAAATCAGAACAGACTTATTATTTTATTCTGACTGCAATAAAGTAAGAACATTTTATGCTGTAATTAACAAATTCAATGTATTTATAAGATAGCCAAATGCCAAATGAAAGTGAATTTAAACCATTAATTTTTATTTTGTGTACCAATGGTCTTGAATCTGCCTCGGTGGGGGATTCCACTTACTTGGGAATTCTCATGTGCCTGTGTAAATTGTGCTCCGCTCAAAACGTAAACAACTGCATTCTAATCTGAGACCTACTATAGATCAAAATACAACTCCCGGGATCAGATGATTTGTAATTACAAAAAAGCGTATAAATTGTTCAGTTGATAGTAACGCTTTCCCGTGTTTCCACTATCCCACTTTCTACTACATCAAGAATGATCCAAAAAGCTACATTTTTAAATCAACTGATCACGTGGTAGACGTTATTAATTATAAAGTTCTAACTACCACCATGACTCCTCTGATTTTTTAATTATCAGTTCATTAAACTCGTTTAAAGAAAGACTTTCCTATGGTATGTGCCCACTAGGGTGGCTAAAGAAATCAAGATTCATTTTTTTTTGTCTCACCCCAAAATCCCAGAAATTGCCCCCCCCCCCCAATTTGAGCAAATTCGGTTGATATTAATACGTGCCTCCGAGATCATGAAATTTCCCGTGTATTTCTTATGAGTAAGAGACATTTGTTTGTACATTTGGAATCGTTAAAATATCGTAAAATAAAAATTACACACAAGTCACCTCTTCCACCTCTTCAGAATTGTCTAGAGAACACAAATTAATAATTATTTCTTAAATTAAACTAATACTCTTTTACTTTCCTCGCATACCGAAGGGAAGTATTGCATTCGAGAAAAAAATCACCCTCCGAGATTTTTTCGGATTTCTACGTTTCAGATCACGTAGATTACGAAAATATAGGTTTTTCAATTCCGTCTGTCTGTCTGTATGTCTGTCTGTCTGTCTGTCTGTCTGTTGGTGCATTAACTTAAAAAAAAAAAAAAAAAAAAAAAAACCTACTTGACGGAGAACAGTCAAATTTGGTAGGTAGCTGACGCTACTGTCAGCGATGAAATGGTTAAACTTTCACTGGAAAAATATACATAATGGACAGTCTAAAGGGAATAAATAATGAAAAAAAATATTTTTTGCTCAAATTTAAAATTTCTACGTTTCATAACATTCTAAACTTATTTCAGGAAAAAAAAAATGAAAATTTTTACCAACACTTTTGAAAAAAAATTTATCACTCAAAAAATGGAAAAAAATTTTTTTTTGCTCAAATTTAAAATTTTCATGTTTCATGGCATTCTTAAACTATTAAAAATGAATTGAAATTGAAATTTTTTTTAACACTACTATAGAATTGATAGAAAAAATTTTTTCTTCGCTCAAATTTAAAATTTCCACGTTTCATGACATTCTAAACCTATTTCAAGAAAATATTTTTACCACTATTATAGAACAGATGATAATTTTTTTTTACCACTAGAATACATGAAAAAATAATTTGCTTGCTCAAATTTAAAATTTCTACATTCTAAACCTATTTCAAAAAAAAAAAAAAAAAATGAAATTTTTGAACCACTACTATACTTCACCTCCACTACGTGAATGTGGAACTGAAAATGTGATAGATGGCAATAATATTTGGCATATGCACCTATTTTAGTTTTATTGAAAAATGTACAGGGTGGTCATCCCAATAAATAATTCAACTATGGTAGGCATTTGTAAACGTATTTGCGCAAGCCTTCCATATTTGGCGCCTGTTATTTAGTATTGAATTTTTTCTGTCGGATGACCACACTGTATATTTTTTTGACCAAAAGTTATCAGGTTTGCTTTGTAATAATAGTGATAACTATATTCCGATTATTATTCTCAATGTCATTTCATAATTAATATTTTTTTTTGAGTGACCGCCATGCACAAATAAAGAGGAAAGTTCTGTATTTTGATGTTTCTTGTTTATTTAAGATTGTTTTTTTTTACGTTTATTATTGTTTATTTGAGATTGTTTTTGCACAAATTTGGATTAGTAATTTTGGATTGAATTAGTATTTTAGTGCTTTACAAATTGTTTAAAATTGTTACAGGGTGGTCACTCTAAAAAGTAATTAATTAAGAAACGACAAAGTAGAGTAATAATCGAAATGCAATTGTCACTATTGCCGCAAAGAAAACCTGATAACTTTAGTTAAAAAAATATACAGGGTGGTCATCCGACAGAAAAAATAAATCATAAATAAAAGTGGCCAAATAGGAGAGTTTTGCGAAAGTGACTGCAGATTTTGACCATACTTCAGTTATTTCTTAAGATGAACACCCTGTATATTTTTCATTAAAATTATAGCAGGTGTCATCCTTGACAATAGGCTTGTTCCACGATATTCTTATTATGCACTTAAAATATCATGTTATTAACGTTTCTGTTCTCGAGATATAAGGGATTGAACTTAGTGATAGTTGCAAAAACAGTGCGCCCATTTGTGATGTCGCTATATGCAACTTTGAACTCGGAGATCTACCGAGACACCGCGACCACTAACAGCCGTTCAGTAGTAAGTAAATACGTGGAGTTGAAGATCGTTTTAAGTGTCTATGAAAAAAGGAAGTTTGGCGTTTTATTGACATCGTAAATTTCACAGTGGAAATCGCAACTTCGGCTCGGCTTGTGCGAAAGAAAAATGGCTATTTTCGTAAAAATGGAGAACTGCCCGTGCTTTAAAAATTCATAACTAAGTAAATACTTGGAGTGAAAGGGCTCGCAACGTCCCTATGAAAGAGGAAGATTGGAGCTTTATCCTGATAGCAAGTTGTACGGGCCAAATCGAAAATTAGGCTCGACGCGAGCGAGAGAAAATTTTTCTGGAACCTTTCAAATTTAACCTGAAAGATAGCCGACTTTTGTGCGTTAATTGCGGAAAACCCTTAGGAAATACCTTCTCCTAGTTCATCCTTACACAATCGCAATTAACTCTCGAACCGACCAGCACCAGTCCCGTCCGGAAAAATCGACCCCTCGAAAAGCCACATCGCCATACTCTTCTTAAATTTTGGTCGGATGGTAGACAAATAAATAATTTTCTGGAGCACTTTTGCTTGTATTTGTACAATGAAAAAAAAAATACTGAACAAGCCTATTGTGTAAACTATATGCAAAATATTATTGCCATGTGTCACATTTTTTCATTATTTAGTTTTTTAGAGGGTCCAGCCTGTAGATACACCAATGGGAGTCTACCCATTTCTTCGTTGACAGTAGAGTCAACTACCTACTAAATTTTATTGTTCTTCGCCAAATAGCTTTTTAGATACAGCGCCAACAGATAGACAGAGAGACAGGCGAAATTGACTTTACAACATAAACATAAAAAAAATAATATGTTCTAATTGTTTAAATAATTTTTATTTAAACATTACCTGATCAGGTCTCCAGCTAAAAACTTGTATCGTCATGAGTATTTCATCTTGAATGCCGTACCCCAACAAATTGAATCTAAAAATTTTACGCCTTCATACACCGATTTGATCTAAGATTTTCTCCAACATGTTTAAATTATGAATGTATATTTTTGTTTTGCTATTAAAGTAACACATTACTTACTAAAATTATTGCACGTGGAGTCATATTTTAACTTATTTAAATATACTCCTTTGGAGGCGAAAAGTTATTACATCGAATTACCATTTTAGAGGTCAATGACCATAAAGTTATATTTTTCTTATTATTTTGAACTACATATCAAACTATTTTTAGAATCTGTCACATAAAGTTACTTCTGTAAAAATGTTACCTTGGCCTGGTGCGGTGTTTTAATATGTTTTTTTTTCTACAGCGGAATCGAGGAGGATCAAAAGAGTGATACAAAACAAATAGCAGACGATCAAGATCTAAAGGAAACGGTAAGTTGCCTTATTGAACATTCCTGTAATATTTTCAGTTCGTTTGTACAACTGTTTCAAATATGCTGTTAAATAGATGCAATCATATGCATCAGCTCTTAATTCAGTAATATTACGGTCCAAATTGCGATATATCCGACAAAATTCATAAAGTTTTGAAAATTGGTGGAAATAATCAGGACAGCATATGTAATAATAAACCGAAAAGTTCCCACCCCTAAATTGTGTGCTTTATCCCCTACGACATAGTATTCACCCCAATTTTCGCTTTTTTAAAATTATCCATGAAATGGTGCATTTTACGACAAAAATACCTATGTACAAAAGTGTTCTACAGGAAATTCTCTACAAAAAAGTTTTTAGACCATTTCTCCTCAAACGAATAGTACGTTGGTAAATCAGGGCCGTAATTAGCGCAAGTCGTATAATTCGTTATCTATTTACCATCACCGAAATGTTCGGTGTTACTATGCAGCACATCATTCCGCACTTCCATAGGTCATTGCCCTTTGTGAATGCAATCAATGTATTTAATAAAAGAAGTGATTTACAACAAATTGTACAAACTTTCAACAACGAGGAAGCTACTCATGAAGAAATTGCAAACATGGGAGAGCGATTTATTTTAGCTTTATACAACTGTACCTCGGCAGAAAAAAGTCTAGATGAATGCAGATTTATGTCTTTTAACAGACTAGTTGGTAAAGCCAGCAACACTCTTATGTTGTCAAAACTTTCACCAACTTCTGCTGCCGCTCGGCAACACTGTTATCGAGTTTTTCACCAAATTCAAACATGGAAAAACGTGACGCTCAAAGCTACCGATTGGGGGTGGAAAAAAGTTGGCGGTATATTAATCCCAATAATGACTATAAAAGAACCAGCTCCCGAATCTGTTTTAAGAGTGGGTATGCCGTCTAAAAATCAGAAATAAATTACTCTCAAACGCCGCCCCGTCCGCGACAAATTATAATTAGACCATTGCAATTACGGAATTTGTACAGGCGAAAAATAGAAGAAAACATATCAATCTAGGTTTGTATCTTTTTAATATTTTGAAAAAAAATGGTATTAATTAATAAGGTTTGTTTTAATTAGCAGTAACTTTATGATTTTTTTAAAAATATTTAGAATCAAAATATGAGAAAAAGGACTCGATACAAACCTTCATTCATGTTTTCTGTGTATCGTACTATTTTTATTTTTCCAAAAAACATAATACTTTTTCCAAAAACATGTATAGCACGGAACCGTGCAAAGGCACATTTTGCAACAAATGTTACACTGATACGAGCTCCCTCTGGATTTATTATTGTTTAAGCTCCGCCCTTCACCCAGAATTATTTTATGAATGAGAAAATATAACGAGGGAACGAAATAAGAAATTAAACCAAATCATTTCTAATAACACGGGACGCCCAATAAAATATCAAATTCCATTAAAGGTACTCTACTCTTTGATTATACTACAAGTACGGAATTATAACAATATAGTAACTAGATATATGTAGCCACCCATGCACTAACAATAATGTGTAATTGTGTTTCAATTCTTCTTTATAAAATGGTGGTATGCTGGTATATTTGAAAACATTTATTGGACAATACAATTGATACTAAATTTTAAAGATGTGTTCTTGTCGTAAACACATGAATATAGAATTATAAGGGGCGATGCGATTTGCAATGAAAGAAGTTAGAAACACAAAAGTAAAGCGCACATTTTCCCATTTTCTCATCAAGTCACACGCATCAGTTTGTTGCATTAGACCAAGCAACAGGATTTTTTTCATAATAACTTTTATTTCTGGGAAAAATAGAAAGAAATGTTTGGGATAAAAACTGTCGGCAGTAAAGTTATCTATCGATCTGTCAAAATAATGAAATCTAGGCTCAAAATGTAAAAAGAAACAGAGAAATCAACTTACTCCTTTAAACCCGAAAATATTTTCCAGAAAAAATCAACTTTCATGAAAATTTAACAAATCAGAGCTAAAAGTATTGTCCAGAAGGTGAACCGATGTTGAAAATATTTTCTTGTTGAGATCGCGCACCAATGTAGACGTTCTAAGACTCAAGTTGCAGGTTTTTATCTCTGCTTTCAAAATTTGTAGAGAAAACATTTTGGAATACAAATTTTAGCCATCTTTTTTACTTTCAAAATTTTGCGAATTTTTAGAATCGCTCTGACATTCGTATTTTAAAAAAATGCACTATTAAATTTCGTTGATACAAATAATTGATGCTTTGGATTTTTAAAATCTAACCAGTAAAACCACAGATATCCATATTTTTGAGAAATAACCTACTATGTCTAAAGTTATTAATGATATTTTGATGCGGGGTTCAGTTTAAAACATCTATCATTAAACTTTTGTTTACTATAAAAGCAAATTTGTAAATTCTCCCCATTCATATATTTTTAAAGAAAATATGAATAATAATTCGTAAAACTAAGTGTACACCAGATAAGTTATTTTATATAATATGTGATATGTGCTAAGTATATAACACTAGTTCCTTGGTCAAATCGAGAACTACTACTCCTAGAAAGTAAAATTTCAAATAAAAGGTTGCCTCTATCCTTAATCTTGATTTATTCTCGATATATTTACTTGTTACTGACTTCGAAAAATTGGCATTTGCTTGCTACATTTACGTCTGCAAATTTCAGGTTAGGGTTGTAAAGAAATTCTTATTTTATTCTATATACTATCAAAACAGTACCTGAGAGGTCAACCACTTGTAGAAATTACACGAACTGCCGAGACTGCCTTGCCTGCGGCGCCTGCGTAACTCCAACCAGCCGCACTTGCGGGGCTTTTAATTATATGACCGCCACTGCCATGGCTGCCGACAGCCTGCCTAAAATTCGGAGAACGAGTGCCGATGGTGGTTTACCTCTCGATAGACAACTACTGAATTTCATAATGATCCGTTGAATAGTTTAATGCTTATAAATAATTACTTATCACTGACTTTCTGCGAATCATTTCTCTTATTCTCAGCGTCTATTGGATGTATAACAATAGTAATTAAAATTAATTTTTTGTTTAACTTGCCATAATTCAAAAAACGAAAACATTAATGGATCTCAATTTTACTATGTCATCACTACATATTTATTAATGAACTGTGGTAATATGAAGGTCAAATTTTAATAATTGTAAAAAGTACGTTTTTTTTCAAAAACCATGTCAATAAAATGTGAGTATTTGCAAGGATCAGTTAACGAACGGAAAACCCTTTAAGTCTATGCTGAGAAGAAATAAAGATGGAGACACCTTTTTTATTTGAAACTTTTTTTCTGTTTAACAGTTTCTAAGAATATCGTGTATAGACAAATTAGACCAATAAATAACTAATACTATACGCATAACACTTATTGGATAAAACAACTTGCGTGGTGTATATTTTCAAGAAGTCCTGAGGAATCCCCTGAGGATCCAAGAGTTTAAATTTTGATTTTTGAATGATGTGACAGCTAAAGCTTTACACATACGAAAACTAAACAACATTAAAATGTTAAGTTTTCCATTTAGTTATAAACAAGAATTAGTACTATAATAACAAACAAGACTGCAGCTACGGACACGTATTTCGGAGTTATTGCTCTTCATATATGGCACATGAGGTACGAAGGTACAAAATAGAGTACCTACAATATACTGTGCTTTCCTATCTTTGTTGGTCTTGCTTTTAACAATATAACAATATTATTTATGCCATGCTACGCTGATGAGGAGCAATAACTCTGAAACGTGTGTCCGTAGCTGCAATTTTGCATACCACTAATTTTTGTTTATAATTTTTATCGGACCTCATCAACTCTTATTCTTTTTATTTAATATTATTATTTCCTTATTGACGATTATTATTAATTAATGCAGATTACTAATTATTGAATATCTTTTCCATTATGCAAAAATATAGATATACTCGTATACTCCATATTACAAATTAAAATTCTAGGGGAGCATAATACCTAGCCGTTTAAATTATAAATACTGTATTTATTGAAGGAATAATATGTTAAAAACGCATTTAGGTTAGAATGATAGGATATACGTGTCGGCATAACCTTTGAGCTTTGGCAGGTAGAATTTATATACAATCATGAACTAATTTCGAGCTTATACGTAAGTGGAATCGTGGTCATTCATTTCTATTTACTACTACATAGTACAATAAACACATAAAATAATATTTTATCGTTTTTAAAGGACCGCCCACTGGAGTTTCCCTTTCACCTCCCCTGTTGCAAATTTTAGCAGCTTGTCGAGGCATATCTACTCTTAACGCTTATTTCATGTTCATGTAAATTAGGGTGCGAATACAGGTGTAGTTGCAGAAGAGCTGGCTTGCGTTGCTCTACAATGTGTTATCATTGCCATGGACAATCATGCTTGAATGTTGAATCTGTGGAAGACGACCAAGATTTATAATTAACATTTGATAATTAGTGGATTAGGCCTACAGGGGATACCACATAAAAAAAAAAACGCGCCAAGTACTTTATTTCTAGGGTGGTGTGGAAATAAGTACAACACGGTCTTTTTATAGAGGTGAGGGGGTGGAAGTTGTATATTTATTAAAATTGTAAATAAATTTTAGTGCCTACTGCTATTTTAAGCGTTAAACGTTAAACTTTAAGGTAGATCGTACTGTAGGGAGTGCTAGTCGGAACCAACCCTTATGTTTGCGCCATATTTCCCACATTATTATTAATTTTAGGAAAAAAGTGGTAAAAACCTTTTTGATAGAGAATTTTCCAAGGAACAATTTTGTATATAGGTATTTTTGTCGAAAATTACACCGCTGCCGAGGTAATCTAGAAAAACTCAAAATGGGGGTAGAAAGGACGTCCTGGGGGATGAAGCACACTATTTAGGGATGGGAACTTTTTGGTTTAATAATCCTTATGCTATTCCCAACATACCCACCAATTTTCAAAACTTTATGAATTTTGTCGGAATAAAAACGTAATATTCCTGAACTATCTTGAGATTTCCACATTGAAAATATCAACATGCAACATGCCAAATCTATCAATATAAAGTAATTGATTTATGCGCTGGTATGCAATAATTTAATATATTTATAATGAATAATTATATTATTCATTATATAGGTACATAACGTCGCAAAATTTTACAGTACAGTAACTACAGATCCGATAAATTTGGTATAATGAAAACATTTTTAGCATAATGTTTATTGCTGCTATCTGCTGCTAAAAAAGAATTAAGTATACGTAGTGTCCCAGGATTTGGGTAATACATCAAAAGCGTATAATTAAGTCAAAATTACAATAAGTTCATCATTAGGAAGAAATTCACCCTAAAGGATTGAACTGATTTTTTTTTCCATAACTGCCAAAACCCTGGATCGTTTGTAATAAAATTTGGACAGTAAATAATCATATGTGATTGAGAGAATAGACGCCACTTGTATCTGGTCTATGAAATCGGGGGTAGAATATCCCTAATACTTTTTTAAAATCGACAATTGTGTACGGTGCACATGTCCTACATCCGTTCGACATGGCCCGCAGTGGGAAGGTGAAGTTAACGAAAAGCCAAAAATCAGAAATGGCGGTAAATGTTATATTTCTCTGGATACTAAAATTTTACATACAATTTTTGAGATATCGACTTGATTTTTTTTTAAATACTCGGATAGGAATCTGGAAGAGTCGCTACTGCGGCTTTTTTGATTTTTTTTTTTTTTTTTTCATATCCCATACCATAAGCTAGCATGTATTTGTTGGCACCATTCAGAAGTGGTCTTATGAGCTGAAATTTTCAGGATCTTATTTTTTTGGTAAATGAAGCCATTTGACACCTATTCAGATTTAAAATATCGATATTAATAAAATGTATGTACAGGGTGTTGGGTGACTCACGCAGGCCGTTCCACGGTGGGGCCAAACCGAACTTTTTCAGACAAATTAACTTTCTGAAGGCATTTTGTGGCCAAACG
Organism: Stenurella melanura; assembly: GCA_963583905.1. NCBI lineage: Eukaryota > Metazoa > Arthropoda > Insecta > Coleoptera > Cerambycidae > Stenurella > Stenurella melanura. The sequence continues at coordinate 188,121,054 of OY757309.1, read as the reverse complement.
AGCTGATTTATTTTAAATACTCAGAACCAAATTGCTAATCGATCCCTTCAGGTTGAATTTTTATTTTGACGGTTGGCAGCTGTCTACCTGCTGTTAAAATACAAAATCTGTGTATTTCTCGAACAAGGGTATCTGAGTTAGGAACAAAAACCCTATTAGGGGGCTCTTGAAAATTCTAATCAAGAGCCCAGTGCCAGTAGAAAATATTAAGACTTGACAGCTGTCAAATCTGCTGTCAAAACACAAAATCACGAAATTTGTCTAACGGAAAAATCCTCTGTTTAGGAATTTGAAGAATACGCATCACGAATCTAATGTCATAATGCAACCTTAGCACCTGGAATCTGTCAAGTCTACTGTCAAGTGCACTGTCAAAGTAAAGGATCTTTGAATTTCTCCTCAGAAGTGGCCGTTTTAGAAGAACAGCCTTTATTTAAAATTTTTCCCAATTAACGTTTAATTACTAAAATTTAAAAAAATCATATCTCAAGAAGTATAGGTCCCTTTACCTTGAAATTTACAAGAAAGATAAATGTCAATTAGCATCAATATTGCATCAAGTCAAAATATTAAACATTGCCTAAGAAAATATATTTTTTGAAAATTAAAATTTCGCCTGGAGGGATCGATTAGGAATTTGGTTCTGACCATTTTTTTTTTAAATCAGCTCGTTTGGCCAAGTTTAGTATCTATGGAGTATATTATAAGGTAATATCGAGAACAAGTAACACATTTGCTACTCGATATCCACAAGAACAGAAACCATCACCATACAGTGTAAAACGCATATTGGATAATTTTAAAATACTTGGCTCTATCAAGGCAGGAAAATAGAATTTTATTTTACACAATTTGATGTAAAGAAATACAGGGTGTTCCATTTGAAATAAAAAAGTTTTTGAGGTTTGAATTTGAAAAATAGAACACTTTGTATACTATTATGGAATTTATTTTCATTGTAGAGCCTAACTCATTTTGTGTCCTTTCTACGTGCCAAAGAGCAAATATGGATCTCCTACACGAAGAAAGTTATACCGTTGCAAACCGTTGCACCTGTCAAATTTTTTTATAAAATGTCAAATATCTCCGAAACTGCCGGATTTAAGTATAGAGTGTGCTATATGTTTGGATTCAGAATTTTATAGTTATTTCGAATAGTCGAAAATATATATGGTGTTCCATTTAAAATAAACAAGTTGGTACCGAGTTTCGGCACACCCTGTATAGCGGGAGGAGTGAAAATATTTTATGTAGAACGGGTAAGATCGACTATGGCTGTATACCACGTTTCAAGTTTGTAATCCAACTGCAAATTCAATAACTTCTAACGCTCGGCCTACGTGAATCATCCTATTGTTTTAATATTGTTGTTTTTAACCTTCATGGGTGTCAAAGGGTTCCTTTTACCAAAAAAATAAGGCCCTGAAAATTACAGATCATATGACCACTTTTGAATGGTGCCAACAAATACATATGAGCCTTTGGGATGGGATATGCAAAAAAAAAATTCAAAAAAGCCGCAGTGACTCAATATTCCAGACTCCTTTCCGAGTATTTAAAAAAAAATTCAAGTCAACATCTCAAAGATACGTCTATGATTTATTCTTGTCATGCAAGCGTTACCTACAGGTTAGTACATAACTCTAATATTTATGTGATAAAATTTAGTAAATATTTCAATTATCGTTTTACATTACTATGATGATAGGTTCCTGGCACTTCTCGTCTAATATTTCAACTTATTTTGGTAATAATACTGACTGTTTTTTAAAATATTTAGCAAAAGTTTGCAAATATATGTGCCAATTTAAAATATAGGTTAATATTTACCATGTGGGTAGACTAGTTAACTTTGCCATTTTAATTAAATTAATAAGTAGTTTACTATATTTTCACCTATAAAATATTTATTTGCGGCTCATTTACCAAATTTCAGAATTTTTGCCAACTTTGCCGGCTTTTGGCCCCACAGTGCAGCCGCGTGCTAATAATTTATAACAATTTGCTACATATTAACGTGGTGTATTTAAAATTAAATTTTCTGTAAATTCACATTATTGGTTCGCATTATATGCAGATCAATAATAATCAGAATATTGACAAGTAAGATTGAAATGCTTTCTAAAACTGGTTCTATATAAAGGTGACCATTTCCAATAGAGAGACATCCAATAGGAAAATATTTATTATTTTTGGCTATAACTTGTTTCCCTTACTACTTATATTTAAAAAAACCATAAGACTACCTAAGTAAAACCATGATAAGACTATTGCTATGAATTTCCACTCAATAATTTCAGTCGTTTCCAAAATAAGTAGATTTAAAGCTACGAAATAGGAAGATTGCCATAATCTTTAAATTTAAATCTAACTATTTTGCTTACAACTAACATTTTTGAGTAAAAATTCTTGTTATGGTTCTACTTAAGTAGTCTTATAATTTCTTTTTACTTCCCTCGCATACCGAAGGGAAGTATTGTATTCGAGAAAAAATCACCCTCCGAGATTTTTTCGGATTCTGACGTTTCAGAATACGTAGATTCCGAAAATATAGGTTTTTCAATTCCGTCAGTCTGTCTGTCTGTCTGTCTGTCTGTCTGTCTTTCTGTTGGTGCATTAACTAAAAAACTACTTGACGGAGAGCAGTCAAATTTGGTAGGTAGTTAACCCTACTGTCAGCGAAGAACTGGTAGAATTTTCACTGAAAAATATACAGGGTGGACCGTCTAAACGGAATAAATAGTGAAAAAAAATTTTTTTTGCTCAAATTTAAAATTTCCACGTTTCATGACGCGCCAAGCCTATTTCAGAAAAAAAAAATTAAAATTTTTGAAAAAATTTTTACCACTAAAAAAAATTTTTTTCTTTGTTCAAATTTAAAATTTTTACGTTTCATGACGCGCTAAACCTATTTCAGAAAAAAAAATTTTTTGAAAATTTTTTTTTGCAACATTTTTGAAAACAATTTTACCAAGATGAAAAAAAATTTTTTTTGCTCAAATTTAAAATTTCCACGTTTCATTACGCGCCAAACCTATTTGAGAAAAAAAAATTTTTTGAAAAAATTTTTACCACTAAAATATGAGAATTTTTTCTTTCTTTAAATTTAAAATTTTCACGTTTCATGGCATTCTAAACGTATTTCAAAAAAAAAAAAAATTTTGAAACATTTTCTTGGAAAAATTTATGTATTCATCACTAAGTAGGTACTTACTATAGAATAGAAGAAACTATTTTGTTTGCTCAAATTTAAAATTTCCACGCTTCATGACATTCCAAACCTATTTCGGAAGAAAAAAAATTGGAACATTTTTTTACCATTTTGGAAAAAAAATTACCACTAGAATAGATGGAAAATTTTTTTTTGCTCAAATTTAAAATATACACGTTTCATGACATTCTAAACCTATTTCAGAAGAAAAAATTTTGAAAATTTTTTAACCAAGATTTTGGAAAAATTTCAAAAAAAATTTTTTTTTCTTTGTTCAAATTTAAAATTTCAACGTTTCCATAGCATTCTAAACCTATTCAAACAAATAAAAAAAATGGATAAAATCTATTTCACTACTTACTATAGAATAGATGAATTTTTTTTTACCACTTTGGAAAAAAAATTACCATTAGAATAGACGGAAAAATTTGTTTTTGCTGAAATTTAAAATTTTCACGTTTCATGACATTCTAAACCTATTTCAGAAAAAAAAAATGAAAATTTTTTTCACATTTTTGAAAAATTTTGAACCACTAAAACAGATGGAATTTTTTTTTCTTTGCTCAAATTTAAAATTTCCATGTTTCATGACATTCTGAACCTATTGCAGAAGAAAAAGGAGTGAACATTTTTATCCAACAGTTTTGAAAAATTTCAAAAAAAAAAAAATTAAATTTTTAACCACCACTATACTTCCACTTCACTGCGTGAATGTGGAACTGTCTAATGGCAATACTATTTGACATATGCTATTATACTTTTATTGGAAAATATACAGGGTGGTCATCCCAAGAAATAATTTAATGGAGACCTGTTATTTAGTATTGAACTTTTGCTGTTGGATGAGCACTATTTTTTTTGACCAAAAGTTATCAGGATTTCTTTGTAATAATTACAATAACTATATTTCCATTATTATTCTCAATGTCTTTTCGTATTTAATATTTTTTTAGTGATCGCCATGCACTAATAACGAGGGAAGTTCTGTGTAAATACCTTTACCGATTTTTTAATATAAGTAGTAAGGAAAAATGTTATGGCCAAAAATAATAAATATGTAATAATGTCTCTCTCTTGGAAATGGTCACCTTAATCTTTTCATTTTCATATCATTTACCAAATATTACAATCGTTGTGATAAACGGGCCAAAACATTTTATGGTTATTGTGGAAACTTAATAATAATCCTTAAATACAGTAGTAACAAACTTTCTCGAAATAAACGCTCTCAAATAATTTAACGAATAATAATGAAATAAGTCATTGTACGAAACATAAATCATGTTTCAACGCTAGTACCATTTAACGATGTGATAAAATGTATCCATTTTGTTATTTAGCTAATATATTTAAAATTGAAATGGTCGTCACACTTTAGGCATGAAGTGGGATTATATTTTGCTTACTGCATTGGTATGCCAACAATACTTATATTAAAATAGTTCTACATGAATATATAATTTGAAGTTGAACCCAAATAAGATGCCAATCTTTGTCTAAACGTGTATGACGTGTTCACTATTCTATTCTTGTTACTGACTGATCTAAATATCAACTTATTTTGATGAACCAAGATGATGAGTTTTCTTACAGGCCTACACGATGCAGTTTGTAGGGTCTAATCTGCACCCATGATATTTTAGAGTATGCTTCCTTTATATCCTACATATGAAAATCAAGTGCATGTGCTCAAAAACGTGCAACTGATATTTTTAAAATTAGTATCTTTTAAAATAGCTGGATAGCTGGAATCTACCCATCTAATAATTACTTCATGATTGTGATCTTAAATGATTAATAACAAATAATCAGAACTGTTAGATTAAAAAAACTTTAATCTACAATAGAATTTGAAATATGACTCCTATGGACCGGACCTCCATACATTTTATGGCGTTCATCTTAATGTTCCTTTATTTGAACTGCAGTAATCAAAATATGAACAATTAATGCATCGCGATTGTCCACTTTTGGTTTATTCATTTCACATTTCATCCATCTCCAGAAACAGACGTCTAGGTAGTGGTGTGAGGTCTGGAGACTTTGCCGGCAACTAATAGGATCACCGCGACTAATTCATCGTCATGGAAAAGTTCTGTTTAAAAGCTGCATGACCAGATGAGCAGAATGGGGAGGTGCTCCCCCGTGTTGATAATGTATATACGCCGTTCAAAATACAGGGTGTAATCAGTTTCATGTCATTTAAAAAAACTGGTAATGGGGACCGACTAGACAAACAAAAAACCTTTATGACTTTTCCCTCTAGGGGCACTTAGAAAAACACTGATCTAGGTTAACATATTTAATATTATGGTAGACAACTATTGAGAACCACTGCTTTTCTTGGTCGATGGACCTGTACTTCCCAATTATACATAATAATAATAATAATAATAATAATAATATCGTTTATTCCAGTCGACTATGTTACATAGTATAGGAAAAGTCAGCAAAATACAGATTAAAAATAAGTACATATTATAAAATTTCGTAATAACACAAATATCTAAAACATCAATAACACAATAACAATAAAAATTACTCAAATACAGTTTAATAAAATTAAATAACGCATAGAACGACCCAATTGAGTAAAATCTAGCTACGTACTAATAGCGAGACCAAAAGTATGTTACTACGTATTATGTAAAAATTGTGATCAGTAATTTAAGAACTCAGAAATACTATAAAAAGCATTATTCAGTAAGAACATTTGCAATTTATTTTTAAATAGCTTAATATTCATTATATCTTTTAGATCCTGGGATAATTTGTTATACAATTTTACTCCTATATAATTAGGACTTTTTTCATATAATGACAGACTATGTCCTGGAATTGATAATAACGATCCTGATCTTGTTTCATAATTGTGATAGTTACTATTCATGGTAAACTCATTTATATTATATTTTACGTGTAGTAGTAATTCGTAAATAAAAATAGATGGCAATGTTAAGAGTTTTAGCTTTTTGAAATACTGTTTGCATGAGATTCGCTGGGATATACCTACCATAATTCTAAGTGCTCTTTTTTGGATTTTGAAAACTCTATTTATATGACTAGATGAGCCCCAAAACAATACACCATAACGCAAGCGTGACACAAAATGAGCATAATAAAATGACATCCAAGTTGGCTCGTTGCTAATATTTTTTAGCCTTTGTAGTGCGTAACAAAATGATGAAAGTCTTCTACAAAGATTTTCAGTATGTATGTCCCAACTTAATATATTGTCTATGTGCAAACCAAGAAATTTTGTAGTTTGAACTTGAGCTATCGACTTACTTCCAATTCTTAACCAATAACTCTCATTAATTGTCGATGTACGAGGTGTAAAATTTATAAATACTGTTTTAGAAGTATTCAGACACAGTTTATTTTTGGTGAACCAACTGTTAAAATTAATAATAATTCGTTGCATCTCATCGATTGTATCTGTAATAGACGATTCATCACACAAGAAGGTGTTATCATCAGCGAACATAGTTAGTCTATTTTCACAGTTCTCTATATAAGGCAGATCATTTACGAAGATTAAAAACATTAAAGGCCCCAACTTTTAAATTGTCATAAAAAAGTGCTGGCCGGCACACGCGGTGTCAAAGGATCATCGACCGCCTTTGATGTACCGCCTCAACTGAACTGAGGCAAGTATAAAGAGGTAAATAACTCATTTCTCTCTTTCGTTTAAACAGAGCATTTCTTTGCATGTGTGTTTTTAAATTTGGAGCAAAATATTGGATTGTTTATAATTTAAATGTGGTTTATTAACATTTGTAACATAAATGAGTGTCCTGGGTTAAAAGCTCACTACCTACCTAAATGATTCAAAATCTCTGCATCAGTATCAATACACAGTTCGGTACGTCGAATTAAGTACATACGCACTTCGTTCAACACTAAACACTAAGCTATCAACTAACGTTGCCAATAAAGAAAAATAAAATAAAAACTTGGTACAATAGCCAAAAAAGAACGAACAAGTAAGTTGTGTCTGTACGTAATCAAGAATTTGATAACCTGAACGGTAAGTCAATAAAATAAATCTTAACTGTAAATACACAATGACGCAAAATTCAAAAATAACAAAAACAACGAACGGCGGGTTGGACGTGTGTACTAACAAAGCACCGACAGTAACTAAAATATTGCACAAGGGAGAGGGAGAGTATAGTTTTCTTCAGATCAGATCTAGATCTAAACCTACCTCAATATTCCAGCAGTTCTCAAAAAATTTTATTGAAAATTTGCGAAATTTTTGTTTATTTTTTTTTCTCCAAAACTATGAGCTTTAGACCCCATGTTATATAGGGTTTTTTGTTTGTCTTGTCGTTCCCTACCACCAGTTTTTTTAATGACATGAAACTAATTACACCCTGTATAAAAAAGTCGATTTTCAAGATTTTTTTTCATCGAATGTTTCTTCATGAAAGTCTAATTTGAGGTGTATATAAACAGAAAATCATATTCCGGAAAAAGGTACATATTTATATGCACTTTTATGCAAAAAAGTGTATTTTTCGGTTAAAATTTATAAAGATTGGTTGGAAATGTTTTGTTTAATTATTATTTAAACATCACTTAACACATAGTCATTTATAACCCTTTAAGGACCATTTTGAACCCATAATTGCATACATTGGTGAATAATGTATATGCATAGAAAACAAAATTTAAATAAATGGTTTAATATTGAAAATATCTGAGAAAAAAATTTTCTCGGGGGTTTTCATAGTCGCTGATCACGAATCTGTTGAAGAAATTGGAAAATTCAAAACGGCTGACTGAAAATGGCGCGAATTTCAAATATATAAATATGATTGTATTTATTTTTTATTTTTAGATAGACCTTTGCATATTCTATGGTGACTTTAGAAACATGAAACATGATATTTAATTCTCATAGCTATTAAATCGTTAGCACAAATTCTTTCGAAAATTATGGGTCTTATTTTTCTTTCGGTGTTCGTGGTCTGGTCATTACTTGAGAAAGTTTTTTTTTATTGTTGATGATTTTTTACAAAAGATGCATTCTATATAAAAAAAAATAATTAGTACTTTCCGTTTTAATTTCTTCTAAAAAGCACATGCATTAGTTACCTATATGGTAAAAAATTCTATTAAAAAAAAACATACCAGCTGAAAGTATCTTGCGGACAATAAAATAGGCAGTTAATCTATTACACAATAATTTTATGTAGGTCCATATAACACTGAATTAATATTCAAGAAATATTCTTATAAATATAATATTATATGTCTTGAAAATGATTACTATGGAATGAATATTCCATAGTAATCATTTTCAAGACATGAATTTCAAAATATTAAAAACCACGAGATTTAACAGTGCGCCCAACTATTTAACGATGGGCAATTGAGTCTTAAAGTAGTGGATCAGCGAACATCTACAACGAACATGTGCCGCCGATAGGCTTCGAAAATTGACATACACGCTACACATGATTAAATATCTTTATTATTAGACTCTCAAAAAATCCGAATTAAGAACCATTGTAATCTAGAAAATATAGCAAACAGTTTTTAAAGAATATTTTTTTAACAAATATAATAGTTTGGGATAACGTCGTGTGAATGGAAAAGTACACGAAATATAATTAATTTTCAGCTGTAGTCGAACGGAGAAAATGAGAATTTTACTGCTATATAAGCCTATGTGAAAGTTCGTTTATTTATTTTAAAAATAGAAATTCTACAGAGAATTTAATTATTTTTTGATAAAATATGCTTCATGATTGACTATCACGTGGTGTGGTTATATATAATTTTTTGATTTGTGCCCTTATATTCATGACGATTTTTTTACGATAAGGGGAGTCCTAATCTACAGGATATAAGCCACATATTTGGCAAAGTCATATATTTTACTTTACACTAAAAGTGCTAACGGAATCAAAAACTACGCGATTTTAGTTAACGCAAGCACTCTACTAATTTGTATAAGTATGTGTTCCTCCACCTAAATTTTTTCCGAAATACGATTTTCTGTTTATATACACCACAAGTTAGACTTTTTTTAAAAAAATTTGATGGAAAGAAGATATCTGGAAAATCGGCTTATTTATATTTCGAACGGCCTAATAGCATTACTTATGTTTATAGGAACATCATCTTAATAATAGTTAATAGCGCTTGTAAATCATTTTGCAAAAATAACAGGCAATTTTCTCCAAATAGGCAATTCTCGAAAATGAAAAGACCAATTATTATCAACGATACCGCACCACACATTACCTAAAGAACGATGCTGAAAATTTGTTCCTACAGTTGCAAGTGGATTTTCGTTAGACTATCGATGGGAGGTGTTTTAAATACCATCACGAACGTATAATTAAATAAATAATATTTTATTAGTTAATTATTTTCCAAAAAATGTCTTTCCATCTGTTAGATATAAACCAGTGGCGGATCTATAGGGGTTCCGCGGGTTCCACTGAACTCGGGCCCGGGAGCTGGGGCCCCGAACGGACCAGCCTAGATACTTCAACACCTCACACGTCACAAAACGAAAGTCTGGTCAAATTAATCACAAAATAAAGAAAAACGTATTTTTTAAAAATTAAGTCTTAGTTAACACATTTATGCAATTTTTCTAAGTACTACCCTGTTTAGTTATACTTTGATATGGGTCGCGTTGTGTTCGTACTCGATTGCCGAGTCGCTTAGGTAAAAAAACATGTTTTACAGGAACTTCTCAAAAGGCCCGCAAGATAAGTTTGATTGGGGGCCCGCGGAAAATCATTCAAACCCAGGCCTGTAACAGCAACGCTCCCCCACTGATATAAACATAGGCAAGACAGAAGAAAGTAGAAATACAGTGAATATAGACCATATGCGAATAGCAGTCTAGTTAAAAATGCTTAATGTTTTCTTTTATGTTTATCTCCAATCTGTTAATAGAGAATTAGTTTTAAATACGCTATCTTTTGAATAATTACGATAATAAAATAAATTATTTTTGTATCTTTGAGCATTAATGACCGACATTATCTTATAAGACTTAAAGAATGCTTATTATTATACCTGAAATGTAAATAAAGGAAGTTTTATAATCTGTCGATTTATTGAAAAATTAAATTGATTTATCAGATACTGTAACATAAAAAAATTAGCTACTAAACTTTGTCCTTCTCTCGCTTTAATCGTTTTCTCTAATATAATCTACTAACAATTTCACTAAAAAAAATAAATGCAAAACAAGAAAAATGTCTAAATATGACAAAACGTCAGACGTATTTTATTTTAAAAATAAATTTGAACAATGCAAAAGATATTTCAGAATTTATAATTGATTCGTATAAATATGGCTACCTGCAAAATTAACGCTCTTACTTTACTGTAAACTGCGTATTTTAAATAATCTTACTTAATCGTATAAAAAGTGTAAACCGATCAATTGAGATATCGTTAAATAATAAATCTAATCTATCTAATGGATTGTTTCTCTACACTTTTCACCTCTGTAGATTTTTTATTATATTGATCAAAATGTAAATTCCATATCTTAGATCTTAGACTAAACTTTTTCTTAATTGTTATACTTTTCTCTTTTGGGACTTCCTGCCACATATTTTTATTTGTAACTAACGTCGGAGGAATCCACAAAATAATACAATTAACCAGTATATTACTGGAAAATACGCTCTACGCCTGATGTAACTTTTACGCCAAAGGATCAGTTAGAGGTGTTTTTTTTGACGACTGACACAAATAAGGATAAAAATATAAAAATGAAATATTTCACCGATGTTTCAGAAACCTCTACTGTTTCCTTTTTCAAGACACTTAATGGGGTCTTTTGGATGTAGTATATAGTATATGCAGGATGGAAGGAGGCCAGAGGCCACAATTAAATGGCCTCCTCGGTCCCCACATATGAATCCATTGGTCTTTTATTTCGAGAAATGTTATTTACTCGACACCTGGCGAAGTTTTAAGAGAAACAATTTCTGATGCTGCCAATGAAGTTCGAAACTCTCCACATGTTTTAAATTTTAGGAAACGGTTGCAAACATGTATTCAAGTTGGAGGTCGTCATTTTGAACAAATGCGTTAATTCATAAAAACAACAAACGTTGTCTTCATGTTTAAATGTTTTACTGTTTAAATTCATCTTTTATGTATTTTGTGTTTTGCAGTTTGTTAATTTTACGTCTAAATAAGATCATCGTCTTAATTTGTAATGTCTCACACAATTTATAAACACGAAATGATCATATGGGTACATAATACTGTGGAAATTATAATTTGACACTAGCCTACTTAGTGTTGTGACTAGTATAAGCAATAGTGCTCGTCGTTTTTTATTAATCACTTATTATAGGCAGATGTAATTTAATTTTTTACTTCCCTTCGAGAAAAAATCACCCTCCGAGATTTTTTCGGATTTTTCCGTAGATTACGAAATTATAGGTTTTTCAGTTCCGTCAGTCTATCTGTCTGTCGGTCGGCCGTCTGTCTGCCTGTTAGTGCATTAACTAAAAAACTACTTGACGGAGAGCAGTCGTCAAAGTTGGTAGGTAGCTGACGCCACTGACACCAAAGAAATGGTTAGACTTTCACTGGAAAATATACAAGGTGGGGCCGTCTAAAAGGTATAGTTAATGGAGAAAAAAATGTTCGTTCAAATTTAAAATTTCATTTCAAAAAAGAAAAATATTTTGAAATTTTGATAATTTTGAAAGTAAAATGAATGAGGAAACAATTTTTTTTTTGCTCAAATTTAAAATTTCCAGGATTCATGGCATTCTAAACATATTAAAAAAATATATTTTTGAAAATTACAAAAAAAAAATTCAATATGTTTCATAAAATGGATGGTGGAAAATGATGTTTTTTGCTCTAATGTAATTTCCGCGTTCCATGACATTCTAAAAAAATATTTCAAAAAAATTAGCTTTGAAAATTTAAAAAAGAATTATTCTATTTTGAACATTTTTTTACCACTACAATAGCATAGATGATGGGAAAAAAATGTTTTTTCTTCAAATTTCAATTTCCACGTTTCATTACGTTCTCAACCTATGCACAAATAAAGAGGAAAGTTCTGTGTAAATACCTTTACCGATTTTTTTTTCTCAAACACGGTCGATTTTACGAAATTTTTTTAAGAGGTGATAACGTTTATAAATAAATCATAATGTTTAGCTGTTTTTTTCAATTGTAAGAAAAAATAGCAGGCAGAAAGATATTAAATTATAATAAAGATAGTTAATATCGCCCCCTCGTATACACGTTAGGTGGATGAAATAATTTCGTTAGATGCCTTTTCATTAGTAACCGAGATGTGCCAAATTTCGTCTTTTTACAATTGCGTTGTTTTCAGATAGAAATTAAAAACCGTTTTTACACACCCACTTAAGAGGGTGTAGCTGGACAGGAAAGGCTTATTTTGACATATTTTATATGAAGAATTCACCAGTATTTTCGATAAAGAATCGGTAGTTAAATTTTCTACACGTTATTACGGGACACCCTGATTTTCTAACGCCATAAAAAGTAAATCTTGAAATTCAGCGGTTCTAATTATTATAATATTCTATTTTGCTAAAGAATTTCGTCTTGCAAGTTTTTTCGTTAATCCCACAAATAACGGAGGTATCTGACTTTGACTTATTTCGCATTTTCGGGGTTTTCCGTCATAACAGTTGAAGTAGGCCATGAGTATTTTTCGCTAAATAAGTTTTTGTTTTTCTATTGTGGATCACAACTAATTGATGCCACTGATTCACTTTTGTCTGGAGGAACGAAGTTTTTCAAATATTTTTCCTTTGAACCATCCTAGAGCACACTTTTCGATTATAGTAACGGGTATCATTAGTACAGACTGCCTAATAACGATAGATTTGAAAATGGAATACCCATATTGTCGAAAAATATTACGAAATCGTATTTTTCATTTTTTTTTATTTAACGTAAGTTAACGTAAATGACTACTATGAAAATACCATTTAGATAGATATTCTTTAACGCATTGATAATTTTCCGAATCGAAAAATGTGACGAACTTTATTTCGTATAATTTATTATAGTGGAGTAAAAAAGGACATTGATGTAGGTACATAGTTTTGTAACAGCAATTTTATGACCTCATACCTTCTGGGGTATCACCAGGAATATATATCAGAGTTTTGAACTTCCATGGCCTATTGCGTTTTTTATAAACAATTTGCTTTTTGAACAGTGTTTTTTAGGTAAAAAGGTGAATAACCCCAGTTTTAGAGGTTCGATCGGAACAAACAAAAAACCAGAATCCTTCGCAATTAAAATTTCAACAAATCCGCGTTCATCATGGGTCACTTGAGTAAGTACATAACATACAAAATGGAAGAATCAACAGGCTGAAAAGCTTCTTTTTTTTTCATTTTAACGCCCAGGGACGTCAAGATTTCCGATCGGTTTCAAACTTTCAGAAAATATACCTTGTATTGAAAACAAAATACGCTGTAATTTTGGTGCCCAAATAGTGAACCTTGTGGATACAAACGAATTTGTTATGTGAAATTTGAATTGCCCGCCGTTTTGTGCCATTACGTTTAAAATGGATCAGTTTTATCTCAAAATGTAGATATGGACACCAGCTTTCCGATGAGATTAAAAAAAATCTTTGAAAGTATATTGGCCACTTTTTTGGCATTTATTTATGAACCAAATGACAATAAATAGATTTTTTCGGCCATTTTGAAAACATTTTTGAAAAATTTTATCAGAAAAGAAAGAGAATTGCGATAACTTTAATTTTAAAAAAGAAAGTTAATTTTCGTCTACCTGAAATGGCCGAAAATATCCATTTGTTGTTATTTGGTTTATAAACAAATGTCAAGGTGGCTAAAATGACTTTAAGAAATTTTTTTTGATGTCTCCGGAAAGCTGGCGTCCAGATCTACATTTTGAAATAAAAATGATCCATTTTGGACTTAATGGCACAAAATGGCGGACAATTCAAATTTCAGACATCAAATTCATTTGTGTCCACGAGGTTCAATATTTGGACACCAAAATTTCAGGGTGTTTTTTTTTAATAAAAGGTATATTTTCTGAAAGTTTGAAATCGATGGGAACTCTTGACGTTCCTGGGAGTTAAACTGAAAGAAAGAAAACGCTTTTTAACCAGTTTATTTTAATTTGTAAGTTATATACGTACTCAAATGATTCAAAAACGCAGATTTGTTGGAATTTTAATTGCGAATGATTTTGGTTTTTTGTTTATCCCGATAGGACCTCTAGAACCGGAGATATTCACCTTTTTACCAAAAAAAAAAACACTGTTCACAAAACAAAGGAAATTCAAAACTCAGATATATACTCCTGGTGATACCACAGAAAGTATAAAATCATAAAATTGCTGTTACAAAACTATGCGTAACTCATAGTAAAAAAAGATTTTTACTGCACTATTAGCCAAATGGATTCATTCATTGATTTAAACCACCTACTATCATTAACTATGTTATGACATTGCTGCTTTGAATCGTAAAATATTGATTTAACTGATAATAAACAGTTGTTACAAAACTTTAAAAATACATTTTACATTTAACTTAACCGCCGATGCAGATGCAAATTACTACATTTTTTATTTGTTTACCGTGGGTATTTTTGAAATGTTGCTTTTGAAGTATATTTCACTGCTACTGAGTTATACTTAAATTTACTCAATATATTTAGAGTGCTGTTTCCATTCAGAAGTTTAACATGACAGAACCAATTTTAAGACAAGTGGCCACACATGTTACAGTAATCTAATTTGGTGTACATCGGGAATTTGCCCTATTTAAAAATAGTGGATTGTGTGAGTCGGACGAAAATCCGACTATTGTCTGATGCAACCAGATTAGTAGTCCAATAATTATTAAGATTTCCATTACAAAAAATGTTATCTGAGATTTTCTTCAGTAACTGTTAGTGGAGGGATTATACATCACAAAACCACAAAAATCAGTTCTGGGGGTACCGCGCAACCCCCCAAAAACCACCCCTTCGGTGAAAAAGTTCTTGTATATGCCATGGTTTTCGAGAAAATCGATATTGAAAAAAATTGCAAAATTTGTATTTTTAATGCGCACGAATTTTCGTTTATTTGAAATTTTTTGCGCGCGGCCTATAGAAAAAATTGAATTGCTCGGAAACCAAACATGCTAGAAAGAAAAATCAAAATGGGTTTTAAAGGGGATATAAAATATTCTTTTGTGTTTCCATTTTTGATGGCCATTGATATCTATTAGCATATAAAAATAACAATATAATATAGTTACCTCTTGATTTTTTGCACTTTTAACTATTCACAGGCTCAAAAATAACTGACATTAATATAAGTGATAAATGCATTATCTTTTAGTTCAAGGTAGTACTTCAATGCAGAAAAAGTTAGGAATAAAAATATTCACATTTACACATTTACCAGCATGTTGAAGTTTTGGCCAATTTTCTTCATTGTTTCCTAAAAATAAAAAAAGACCCAAACATCTTGAAAATATAGCTCAAAAAAAATATTTTTTTTTAGTTTTTATATCATATAACTATTAGAAACAATTTTCTAATCATTTAATAGTTGAAAAATTGTATTAAAATATCATCAAAAAATTGAACATGCAGCCTTTTTTTGGATTTTTTTTTTTTTGGCGAACTTTAACATGCTGCGTAGAGTATGGCTCGGCTATGGTCCCATTTTAGTTTCATTAAGCTATGTCAAGTATAAGATGAGCAAAAATAGGAGAATGATTTTTTCTATTCGAGAATTTGGTGAACGCGTCAGGGATAAAATTGTGTTTTTGTGGATTTTCTAAATAGATGATACTAAATCTGATATGAAAAATTAAATGACGAATCTGATAGGGCTGCGCCATGATTGCATAGCTTTTGCGGAATTATTTGAAATTTTGCACTTGGGAATATTTATTTATTTATTTATTTGAATACAACCACCCAACAGGTAACCAATTACAGGGTGGGAATATTTATTTTCCTTTGTAGAGATTACAGAAGAGACTACTGGAGAGACAAGCGGAAAATTTTTAAAAAACGGTCACAAAACATTATTAACCTTCGGCGTCGTTCAGTTAACGTTATCTAAAATCGATATTAGATGTAACAAATGCACAAAGGGCAAATAGTGTAGGAAAATTTCAAGAAAATGTTCTATTTTTTAACTAGAAAATTGTTCATTATGCCTGAATTTTTTTTTCTCACGAATTAGATTATTTTCTGTTAAAATATATGTATAAATTAATTATAATTTAACAGATTATATGCATTTTGTGATCGTGAAATACTGTTGAAAACTCGGAAAATATGCGCGTTACAAAAAAATTGAAACCAAAATATTAAAGAATATATGAACCTATACGTCTGATATCTAGATTTTTAAATTTCATAATTTACGAGATTGTCAATTTTCCGATAAGGGTCTTTTTTTCGTGTTTTTCCGGAAAAACTTGGACAGAATGCACTTTAGGAAAAAATCATATTTTAAAAATACAGTCACCAGAATTTTTTCTCTTCACTTTTTATTCCCTCTCCCCCCTTTTTAGATAAATTTGAACCGCTATATCTCGGAATATACGCATTTTTTCGAAAGCTACACTTTTATTCGGTTTTGATTTTAAATTGTGTGCCGCAGCGTACGTATTGATTAATTGAAGGTCTTCATTAATACCATCAGATAGTGACAGATTTAGGTACCCCATTTTCGCATACAAGCTTCGAAGAGGGCTGAAAAGCACATCGATGTTGAGTAGAATGGAAGGAAATTTACGAGTGGCCCCTGAGGATAACTTATGGAAAAATCGATTTTCCTTAACAGAAATAAAAGGTTGCCCATATTTTCACGCAAGCTGTGTTCACTAAATGATTAATTAATAGAACCTGGCTTCGGAAAACCAAAGTCTTGAGTGTTGCGGGTGGTTAAAGGGTTGAAATAAGGGCGTAATCTTGTAAGAAAAAACGAGATTTTGACCGATTTCTCCACACAAGCCCATCGAAAGTATGAAAACGTACATCGTCACTAGCGCGAAAACATATTGGCTTGAGTGACGCGAATGGATAAGTGCATTTTGGGGTCGAAAAATTTTACGAATTTGTTTTCGATTTTTAGTAATTTTCCCATGCAAGCCTTTGAAAGTATAACATGTTATTGCTGTGTTAGGCATTATAATACAATTGGCTTGACTATCGGATGTGGAGGGAACGAACGCTTGCGCGGAAAGCTGTAGGACACCTTTTATTTCTGTTGAGGAAAATTGATTTTTCAATATGTTAGCCTCAGGGGCCACTCGTAAATTTCCCATCATTCTACTCAACATTGATGTGCTTTTCAACCCTCTTCGGTGCTTGTATGCGAACATGGGGCACCTAAATCTGTCACTATCTGATGGTCTATAATTTTACGTGATGCAGATTGGGTTTCAGAGGAATGAAAAGAGTATAACACCTGTATATCATCTGCATACAATTGAAGTCGTGAATGCTGAATTTGACTCGAAATATCTGCAGTGTATAATAAAAATAGTAGTGGATCGAAAATTGAGCCTTGTGGTACGCCCGAAATAACGGGTTTTGCAGTGGATGTTTGTTGAGCGACAGTTATTCGTTGATAGCGATTGTATAAATACGACTTAAGAAAGCTTATAGCTCTTTCGTGTCAAAACCGTAATATTATAATTTATCGCGCAGTAAATTATGATCATTGGTATCGAATGCTTTCGAGAAATCTAATGAGTAAGTAGGAGTAAATAGGGGAAAATAAGTAATCTGGATGTGGAAGTAGTGTTTCCTTAGGCAATGGTTTTTTAAAGCAGTTCGATTTTTTAAATTTGTTGTTATTTACTTGCCCATCAAACTCTATATGTTGAATTTTGGAAACATACTCCGAAAGAAATGATTAACAATTGAAAATGTTGCCATAGCATATAATAGTTATCATGATACGATTTTGTTTAAATCAGTCAATATTAGGCTAAATTGACAAAAAACTGAATATTGTCTATATCTCCAAAATTAAGGGAGATGACTTGGATTTTCAAAAAACTTTTATATAGGAAATACGCCTTAATTCTCTTACATTACTTAATATCTTTTACTACTAATCATTAAAATCAGGTGTGTATCGATCGAAACAATTCCAACTAATATTTTTAATCAGAATTACTTCAGTATGGTCTACTAATAAAGCAGAATATTTGGCGACATAATTATTTATTTTTGAGTTAAGACAACACTTTTGTATTAATCTCTTATTTTATTAATATAAAATATTTGTATTTTGTTGTTGACGAAATAATTTTATATTTGACTCCTGACCGATTGCAAAAAAATTCAGAATGAGTAATATCAAACATATTTTAAACCATTTCATTAGTCACATTCCGCTCGTATCTGTAACTGGGTAAAAGGACGTTTCAGTTGAACTATAAATATTTTGCAACAATTTATATTTATCAAAACCTGAATTAATTAGCTAACTAAATTATATTCTTATTTTCAACTTATATTCTAGTATTCAGGGTATGTAATCAAATAAAAGAAGATTGCAGGGATAAAGTACCCGCTTCGACCTGAAAATATTTATAATAATGGAGCAATATTGATCATACGTTATATTTCTTTGAACTTTAAAAATAATATATTTCGAGAAATAAATATAACGGATAATTGAAAATAATAATAAAAAGTGCATTTTTTTTTATATTTGTATATTGTAATAAACAAAATTATTTAAACATTGGTAGGTACCTACATTCTTCTTCATCGACGATTACATAGCTTTATATACAGAGTGACCCATTTAAGGGCACCTTTATAACTTTTTTCTTTTTTGTCAGACTTGAACCAAATTTTACCAAAGATAGAACAAATTAGGATCTACTTATGGACAAAAAAACATTCGCGTCTTACAAATGCAAAGCCACCTGCGGTACAAAAATAAATGGAAAAAATAAAGAAATCATGTTAGGCATTTTTTTTATCAAAAAACTTTATTAATGAGAGTTTTAATGAGAGTTGTTCAGAATTGTCCAAAAACCTGGAATCCAAAATTTCAGCAATATTAAAGACTATTGAAATTTTGTTTAAAACTATGTCTGAGTCCGAAAATATCATTTTAATTTTTTTTTCTTTAGAAAATTGTGCTATGACAATTTTGTTTGAAATTAAACGAGGAACTATAAGAATCACGCATTTCGACACATTTTCTAATGAGATATGAGACTTTCAGTAAAATAAATTAATGCCATCGAAAGTTTATAATATAATAATAATAATAATAAAATATTTTATTCACTTAGCTATACATTTGTATAGATGTGACAGGTCGTTTTTGAACACACGTTAATAAAATAATATTTAAAAATTGTTACAATAGTAAACGTTATTAAAAATTACAATAAATAGTAAGAAAATTAATATATAATACACATCATAATTAATAACTCACAATACTTATACACTACAGAATATTGAACACTGAACGACACAGAATATGATGCTATATTTTTAATACAACAATTAGTTGCGTACATTACTAAAAACCTCTTGTATGGAATAATTAATAACATTTATTTATTAGGTATTCTTTTAATTTATTTTTAAAAACTAAAAATCTGTTGGTTTTTTATCTCAACAGAAAGTGCATTAAAAATGCTGACACAACAGACATATGGACTTTTTCTAAGTGACAGGTTATAATTATTAATGGAAATCTGATTAACTACACGGGTATTATATGTATACTTATCTGAATTAAAGGCAAATTTATTTTTGTTTTGGTAGACAAAAACGTCTGCTTCGAGTGCAGAAATTGAAGGTAAGGTTAGAATGTCATTTTCTTTGAACACAGGTCGACATGGATCTAGTGGCATGAGCGAAAACATGAGGTGAATGATTTCTTTCTGTGGAATAAATACTTTTTGTATTTTTGTACCTACACCTCAGAGAATAATTGGATATCTGAGATGAGAATGCACCAACCCATAATATACATTTTAGTTGTCCTCTCGAGATCGGTTTTAGATTTCGTAATGCAAAAAGTGCAGAGTGTAGTGTTTTGCATACTAAATCTATGTGATTCGTCCAAGTAAAATTTTCGACAGTCACTACACCTAAAAATTTAATGGATGCCGATCGTGTAATGGTGTCTTCATTCATAATAAGATTTAAAACCTTTAATTTGCAATGTTTTATCTTTTTGCATTAAGTGTTGAATATTTTACAACCTTTTTTAGTTTTTAATTATTGAACATTTGCTAAATATTGAAATTAAGTACCGGATCATATGCCGTCAGTGTGAAGAATATGTACTGTATGTCATTTCATACATTTTACTCGAAATATATAATGGGTAAATTTAAGACGTCTGCAAATCCAAAGTGAGTTTTTCACATTAAATGTTCAATCATATAAATCAAAAGTAACTGTTAATCAATAAATAAATTGAAAAGCAGAAACAGTCCTCTCTAAAATGCTTTTTAGTTTATTTTAATTTGATGGCCATTGAAGAAATTATTATATTTTCGCGAGTCAACGGCTGGATATACTGCTCCATCCATCCATTTTTACACCCCAATGAATTAACAATGCTTTTTTACCGACTTTAGAAATATCTAAAAATGAGTATATTGTCTATTATGTGTTTTTTTCATGTCTGTTCAGGGCTCTCTACAAAATCTTTTGCAAACTGTGTCGTATGACTCCGACGGTGGTGCCATATTTTTTTCATCAAGCCTATGTCTTGTATAAGGTGAGCAAAAATCGGAAAGAAGTTGTTTCTATTAGAGAATAATATTCGAAGTTATGGCGAAAATGCTGGTTAGGAGAGGTAATTTGATTACTTAGAGGATATTCGAAGTGGTGGCGGAGGTGCTGGTTAGAGATATTTTCGGAGCAGCTGTTACTGAATTCGAGATTCAAAATGTTAATAGGATAATAGGGCTGCCATAATCGCATAACAAAGGGTAGATATTTTTTTTAAATTGAACCTCCGGTAAAAAACCATCACTAGAAATTATGAAATATAATTTTTTCACCGTCGCGTCGTGTCGTTATTAGTCCAGTCAACAGAGCGCTAAAATGACTAAAATCTTTAACTTGAGTGCTAGTGAATGGATTTTGATGAAAGTTCGTGCAACGTGTTTGTAATGACGTTAATAAAAAAGTTGAAAAAAGAACAGGGTAGGAAATGATCGGAAGGGGTAAAAAACACCTATTGTATCGCGGGTTCCGTAACTTGTAGAATTAGATCGAAAATGAAAAAAAAAAAC
Source organism: Stenurella melanura (assembly GCA_963583905.1). Classification (NCBI taxonomy): domain Eukaryota; kingdom Metazoa; phylum Arthropoda; class Insecta; order Coleoptera; family Cerambycidae; genus Stenurella; species Stenurella melanura. Next base: position 188,099,568 of record OY757309.1, on the reverse strand, counting down.
AATATAGTTACCTTATTTGGCCCAAAATAAGATTTTTTACTCTTGTAAATTTTTTGGAAAAATCCATATTTTTCGAAATATGGCCACTCGAAAACTCCTAAAAGTGGGGGAGGAGAAATGTAGTTGAAAAAAAAATCTGAAAGAATTCAGGTGGATGTATCATCGAAATACAAGACTTTTTTCATTTGCAACTTTTCTGTAAAGTGCGTTTTCACCGAGTTTTTCCGGAAAAACATGAGAAACTACCTTTGAAATTGTAGCGCTTTAAAACATGTAATTTAAAAATTTGAAAAAATTCAGACATATGCACTGAGGCCTTCTAAATATTTTTTGTCTCTTGGAATGTTCTTATAACTTGCTAATTTTCCGAGTTACAGGCAGTTTTTGACGATAATAGTGTTCTATATTATTATAAAAAAATATGAAACCTACATACTTAGTTATACCATTTTTCAAAGTTCAATATAATTTTTAAATTGAAAATGTGCAAAAAATATAGTACATTATTTATCGTGAAAAACTGCCCGTAACTTGGAAAATTAGCAAGTTACAGGAAAATTACAAAAAACAAAAAATGTTTAGAAGGCCTCAATGCATACATCTAAATGTTTTCAAATTTTTAAAACGCCACAATTTTTACAGAAAAGTTGCAAATAAAAAAAGTCTTGTATTTCGATGATACATTCACCTGAATTTTCTCAGATTTCTTTTTCAACTTTTACATTTCTCCTTCCCCACTTTTAGGAATTTTTGAGTAGCCATGTCTCGAAAAATATGCATTTTTCGAAAAAAATCACAAGAGTAAAAACATCTTATTTTGGGCCAAAAAAGGTAAATATATTGTATTTTTTCATTTTCGACCTAATTCTACAAGTTAAAATAAAAAGACAACGTGTAGATATTTTAATTCTCTACAACTTTCACAGTGGCCACATGGGTATCCGATGCATAGGACGCGAGATAGTTGCAAAAATCTTTGACCTTCAATATCTTGGGTAGCCATGTTCCGATTTTTGTGGATTTGGGTTTGGGACACCTCAAAGAACGTCTGTGCAAAAATTCAGATTTTTACTAATATTGTCCAGGTTTCCTCCTTTTTTTGGGTCATATAATAGTAATTTACGTTATAAGTCCGGTAGGTGACTTATTGCAGTACGAGTAGTGTTATGAGTCCTACCGGAAGTGTATCGTATACTATTTTATTTCATACTGTCTTTATAATCCTTTTTACTTCCCTCGCATACCGAAGGGAAGTATTGTATTCGAGAAAAAATCACCCTCCGAGATTTTTTCGGATCTTCACGTTTCAGATCACGTAGATTACGAAAATATAGGTTTTTCAATTCCGTCAGTCTGTCTGTCTGTCTGTCTGTTGGTGCATTAACTAAAAAAACTGCTTGACGGAGAGCAGTCAAATTGAAGAAATTGTTAAACTTTTACTGGAAAATATACAGGGTGGGCCGTCTAAAGGGAATAAAGAAAAAGTTTTTTTTTGCTCAAATTTAAATTGTCCACGTTTCATGGACACGCTAAACCTATTTCAGAAAAAAAATTTTTTTTGAAAAATGTGTACCACTAAAATAGATGGAATAATTTTTTTCTTTGTTCAAATTTAAAATTTCCACGTTTCATAACGTTCTAAACCTATTTAAAAAAAAATTAGAATTTTTACCATTTTTGAAAAAGTTTTACCACTAAAATAGATGGAAAAAAATTTGTTTCTTTGGTAAAATTTAAAATTTCCACGTTTCATGGCATTGTAAACCTATTAAAAAAAAAAATTACCAACATTTTTGAAATTTTTTTTACCACAGATGGAAAAATTTTTTTTCTTTGTTCAAATTTAAAATTTCCACGTTTCCATGGCATTCTAAACATATTCAAACAAATTTAAAAAAAAAATTGAAATATTTTTTAATCTATTTGTCACTACTTACTATATAATAGATGAAAAATTATTTTTTACTCAAATTTAAAATTTCCACGTTTCATGACATTCCAAACCTATTTCGGAAAAAAAATTGCAAAATTTTTTTACCGTTTTGGAAAAAAAATTACCAGAATAGATGAAAAAATTTTTTGTTACTCAAATTTAAAATTTTCACGTTTCATGACATTCTAAATCTATTTCAGAAAACGAAATTTTGAAAAATTTTTTCACCATTTTTGAAAAAATTTTTACCACTCAAATAGATGGAAAAATTTTTTTCTTTGCTCAAATTTAAAATTTTCACGTTTCATGGCAATCTAAATCTATTTCAAAAAAAATATATATATGTGGCTACTATAGAATAGAAGGAAACTTTCCTTTTTGCTCAAATTTAACATTTCCAAGTTTCATTCTAAACCTATTTCAGAAGAAAAAATTATGAATTTTTTTTTACCAACATTATTGAAAAATTTCAAAAAAAAATTAAATTTTTTAACCACCACTATACTTCCACTCCACTACGTGAATGTGGAATTGAAAATGTGGTAGATGGCAATAATATTTGGCATATGCACTTATTATACTTTTATTGAAAAATGTACAGGGTAGTCATCCCAAGAAACAATTCAGTCATGGTGGACATTTGTAAAGGTATTTGCGCAAGCCTTCCATATTTGACACCTGTTATTTAGTATTGAACTTTTGCTGTTGGATGAGCACTCTGTATATTTTATTTTACCAAAACTGATCAGGTTTTCTTTGTAATAATAGTGATAACTATATTCCGATTATTATTTTCAATGTCATTTCGTAATTATTAATTTTTTACAGTGACCGCCATGCACAAATAAAGAGTGTAAATACCTTTACCGACTTTTTTTTATTGGTACCCTATTTTGCTTATTTAAAGTACGCCTCAGAGTGTTTAAATCCAACTTTTAAAAACGCGCGTGTTTTAAAGTTACCATGACAACATCAATAACCCGACAAACGTGAAGTCAAAATGTCAACTTTTTAATTGTTGATCTGACAGGAATGATTGCGGGATTAACAGCGAATCTGCTTTTCTATTTAAGTAATCAATGTTAGAACTCATTTTAAAGCAATACACAATCAGTAACAACTGTAGTGACAATAATTAATCCTATGTGACAGATTGCAAATTTATTTTTGTATACCTCATTTGACCTGATGTCACATCACAAATTCAACCATTTTTTTACATTCTTAATTCTTATTTCCATTTTTTGTAGTAATAATACCAGTATTTATGATTTCAAAGTGTACCAATAAAAAAAATATAGCGTAAAGTATTCGTAGATAACTGGTCTTTAAAACACTTGCTCTATTTCGAGCACTCCGGCTGCGCCGTCGTGCCCGAAAAATCGCGCGTTATAAAGACCTTAATATCCACTTATACTTTAATATACTATTAAAATGAATAAAAAATTCAAATTATTGAGATTTAAAAAATATTAGTTCGTAATCTAACAATCGCATCACCTTAACGATGTTATAGCAATTGTTAATAGTTAATTATGATTGTCTTTAGCTTGTCATTGTCAAATAAATAAAACCATAATTTTTGCATTGTTATATATTTTGGAGATTTCGGAGTAAAATAAACTTTTCATGTATTAAATAATTGCTAAAACTGTGTATTTAAATATTTTATTTGTTATATTTTTAAGTGAAAAGTCAAAAGTCAAAACTAAAAAATAATTGCTTACTAATAACAATGATATGATAGTGTTACTAGGTAACACACATTACAGCATCTGATACCGTAATGTGTTACATTACGATATCAGATACTGTAATGTTCCATTTACCGGCCGCAAATGAGTCCGGGAAATAGTCATTTACCGGAGAGTATGAAATAAAAATGTAAAAAGGTCTTATGAGGGTTTAATATTGTATATAAAAAGAAATTATTATTTCGTATTCTTTGGACAATTCTGAAGGGGAGCCTGGATGGTAAGGCAAACAAAAATTTTACTTGATTTTTTGAGCCACTTTATTCTATATAGCGTTCTATTCTCGTAGTAGTGATGAAAGCTATTACATAAAATGAACAAATTGAGTTTCAGGAAGGATGTCATTAAACGGCGCACCATTAAGTTTTTTGTTAATAGTGTGCATTAGAAAAAGAGCTACTCATGCTATATTTAATTTTCATTTTTTCTTGAAGGTGTTAGAAATATGTTAAAAATAAATATTTCCTTTGGGCTTGATTGTAGAATCCAAATATAAACGTAACATAAAATAAGAATTAAAAAAGGAAGTCCGATGTTGGACACGAATTTATTTACATTGTGTTCTGTTCTATGCTTTTACCAGTTTACATGAAAAGTTATATCATATATCACTTTTGAGCATAACGAGAATTGATTTGAGAATAACATGATCAATTAAGACTTTGAAGTCTAATAGGTTATAATTTTGGTTTCAATGATATTCTATGTGGAGTGCTTACCTATAAAGTTAATTTACATGGCACGTGGTTATAAGTGTTTCTTATTTTATCGTTAGTAAAAACTTGGTTAGTAAATTATCGAAAAATGTATAAACTGGTAAGTCCTCTCACCTTTTTGTAGATTTTGTATAGCTGCTTATTAGAAAGTAAGTACAAAAAATGTGCATTTAAGCAAAATTTGCATAGGCATGGGAAAACTAGTAGGTATTCAAATTGATGGAAATTAATTGGTAAATGTTTCTTTTTTATTAACCAATTTTTTTTAATTTAAAAAGGAGGTTGTAAATTCGACTCATATGTGTATATTTTCCTGTGTGTTCAATCACTCCTCTGGAATGGTTTAAACAATATGAAAATCTTTTGCAAACTGCAGAGTATGAACCGACGGTGGTCTCCTTTTACTTTCATCAAACTATGTCTAGTATAGGATGAAAGAGATCAGAAAAAAGCCTTTTCTATTCGAGAATATGCGAGAATGTAGCGAATGTGCCGTAGATAAAATTGTTTTAAAATTGGTTGTTAGATATTTTCGGAGTAGATGATATTGAAGCTGATGTCGAAAGTTAAAATTTCATAATAACGAATCTATTAGTGCTGCCATAATTGCATAACTTTTGCAGATTTATATGAAATTTAGTACTTAGGGATATTTATTTTACTTTCTAGAAATTACATAAGAGGTCACTAAATTGTGAAAATAAAAGAAAAAAAATTAAGCCGCCTTTAACAAACGATCCATAAGAATTATGAAATAAAGTATAACCGTCGTTCGATTAATTGAACCTTAATACCTAATATCGATATTGAAGGTTCATTGTACAAATAACAGGCCCGCCGAAAGGGGGGGGGGGTGTTTCCCTCCCGGGCCCGGCGGTTTTGAGGGGGCTCGGGTTTTATCTGAAGCTTGGCGATATGAAATTGTTAGTCAAGGGAATATTCTCTGATAAATATTCAATCCTAAGGAATACTCCCCCCCGTTCTTCAAAATTTTTATAGAGGTAAATACTTATTATGAATGCCACTCCCGACTTTTCGAAATTTATATTGAAGATTAGTGGAAGTCGAGATTATGTAACCCCCGGGCCGGGCCCCGATTTTCCTTCGACGGCCCTGTCAAATAACAAAATCGAACGTATTTTTAACCGACTTTCTTTGCAAAGAGGATGTTCTTGATTGGTCCTGGATGGGTTACGTGATTTTTATAGAAATTATTTGCCAGAGTTGGAGCTAGGGGCTGACCAGACGGGCGGCTGCCAAGGATTCAACCTTCAGGGGGGCGCACTTTGCATACCCACAGTCTGCGGGCCGCTGCACTGTGGTTCCTAAGTCTGTCATAATTCAAAAATATTGACATCAATAATATTGCGAATAATTTTACCTGCTACTTCTTTAACGCCCATATTTGAAGCAGGTATAAAGATAAATCCCGATAAGAAAGTAAAACAGTTGAATTTCTGCTTCCGAGGTGACCACATGTCGTTAAAGCTTACTTGTGTTAGAAATAGCACCTGCCACCCTAAATTATTAATCGTCAGTTCTTGGAATTGTTTTGGTTTTAATGATCGCTTTGTAATGGAGTTCCAGATGTGTGCTTTATATTGGTGTAATATATATAGCAACGAAATATTTTCAAAGTATGTAAGTTTTGTGACATTCACAGAAAGCGAAAATAATGCAATAATGTTTTACATCATTCACTTTGTTTGAAACTTTCAACTACTTTACCTCGCGCACCCCCGCTTATACTATACAAACATTTAAAGCTTGGACTTTCTTGTATATAATCCATTTTGAGTTATCTGCCACGAGCTGCCCGTTTTTTTAAATACAGGCTCTACGTCATCATAATTCGGTTTGTAGACATTTTATAAACGAAATTATATGTACTAATTGAAGTTAATGTTTTATTACCTTGTCTTTAGGTACCAGACACAAATGTTCCTTTACCAGGAAATACGTGTTTGACCCCTGGTAGTGTAAAACTGGGAGTGACGCGGAAAGAGCTCGCCACTTATTACACATAAAGGCGATATCGAAAATGTGAATATTGACAATTTACAAAACCGAATAAGTTACATTTGCAAAACACTAGCGGACTATTGGAAGAAGTGTAACCGTACACAGTCGCGGTCCATGAAAAAGCATTCAGCATGGTTGAATGTTGTTGAAGCATGCAATCTTTCAAGAATTCGCAGCTCACAGCATATACAAGACGTTTCAGAAGAGGAGGCAGAGCCATCAACATCAACAGACGGGCGGCCCTTGAAGGATTTTTCAGAGTGTAGTAAACGGTCACAGCGTAGAAGGTTAGCTAAATTATCAGCGGTAGATGATTCTGCTGTTAATTTTTTATTGAGGAAGTCTGATAGGTCAACTTTTTCGCAAGCTAATTCCGATGACATTTTATCTTTAATTGTGGAAGCTAAATTAACTAAGCGTCAGTATTTGTTGGTCAAAGGCTTTGTTAACTCTCGTACCTCTTCTGATCTAATGGCATCTTATAAAAAAGTATTAAATGCGAAAAAGCAGTTTTATCCTTCGGAAATAACAATTACCGAATCTTCTGCAAAAGTAGCTTTGCAGAATTTGTTAGATCACACTGCCAACCAAATACTTGAGTCCAAAAAAAAATATTTCCCCCCAATTATTAGGTAACAAAGCGAGTACAAAAAAAAATATTGGATTCTAATATCGAGGATGATAGTAGGTAGCTTATTTGCTATCTCGTATGTTCCCCTTCAGTTAATTTGTAGCTCAGATATTTCTGATAGCGGAGACATCATCATTTGGAAAAATCCGCTCCCCTCTTCCACGCGATATTGTAGGCCCATTCGTTTTCAGTGTGCAAAGGAAACTACCGAGTTGTCTGTGCGAGCAAAGGCTTAGGTACTTCAAAGACAAAATTAATAATTTGCAAGCATGTATTTCTAAATTTAACTATCGCGAGGTTAGGGTACAATATTCCTTACAGTTAACTATGATTGACGGGAAGGTCTGTAACGCTCTTAGCGAATCAACGTCAAGTAGGTGTTACATTTGCGGTGCATCACCTAAAGAAATGAATGACATTGATAAATGTCTTAAAAAAAACAGCTGATGAAAGTAGATATGAATTTGGCTCGTCACCACTTCATTCATGGATTCGCTTTTCCGAATATTTTATACATCTCTTGTATAGACATCCACTGAAGAAATGGCAAATTAGATCAGCAAAAGATAAAGATCTTTTTGCACAGAGAAAGAAATCTATTCAAGCCCAATCTATAGGAAAATTAGGCTTAATTGTAGATAAACCGCGTAGTGGTGGAAGTGTATAACGTTTATATTAGAATTATCTACAAGTATATTATTTTACTTGATTAAATAATTATTGTTTTGTTTTGTACTTACTTTATTTTCTTCTAATAAAGTGTATATAACCCTTTGGAAACTAATGTTTTGGTGTCAAAATGTGTCTCTTATGTCCTATACACCCGTACTTATCTTAAAAATAAAACTTTTAGAAGTCGTCATCAAATTAACTAATAATTATGACCGCCTTTATATTGGCGCGGGACCACTGTGCACTGGGGCACAGGCACACAAAATTAAAATATGATGCTAAATCACATAAAAAAAAACTTGCACTTGATTACGATAAGCGGCCCCCCAGATTAGGAATGGCGCCCCTAACTTAACACACATTTGTACCGAACCCTAAACAAGAGATTAAAAAAAAAACTTTACACACAAACCAAAATTTTGTCACACTCGCACATTAACATTGGCCGTTTTTCCACTCTCCTGGACACGCCGACCGGTATATTTGCATCGAGCTTATACTGTGGCGCAGTCGGAAATAGTCGAATATGTGCGCATATCGAGCGTGCGTAATCGCGTAATGATGCGTTTAAAATGGCATTTTAATTTTGTATTTAACTTTTAGCATTGAGAAGTGGAAGGAACATTTGCGCCATTTTCGCAATTTATTTTCAATTGCAAAAACGGCGCAAATGTTCCTTGCCCTTCTCGGACACCACCTACTGACTTTCAATGGACGACTTTGGCCTATCTCAAACAGATCGTGCATTATCGGTTACTTCCAACTCTGCTATAGCATACGATCGATACAAATATGCAGCCGGGCGGCGCACTGTGGGCTAAAGATAAAAAAACCGAAAAAAAATTAATATTCAAAGCATTTTTCGATGTATTTTGATGCTGGAGATGGCAAATTACTAAATGTTTAATACGAATCGCTTATGACCCTAGCTCCATCTCTGTCATTTGCAAGCTGTGAAGAATGGCTCGGCGGTGGCTCCCTATTATTTTCAACAAGCTATTTAACTAGCTTTACTAGAATTTTCGGTCCCGGGGTTTGGCACCGAGACCATCCATCCCGAGATTCTACAGAAAAAATCTGGTCCCAGGACCTTAAAATGCCCTGAAATTGATGGTAACACCATCTCTATTTTCTACTATATTGTGATACCACCTATTTTGGTGATGGCCAGTTTAATATCTTTGTCTGCCTATGCATTCAACATTAGGCTACAGAAAATCGTCTATACTTCATCCTTCGGAGCATATCGTACAACATTTGAACAACAACCGTTTTTTAAATAATTTCATCCTGCTAAATCTAACTTTTTAATAACCATCAGGATAGTATTAAAGAGAGTAGGTATTTTCAGTGGAAGGTTTTTCTCGAAATTGTCTTAATAATTAAAAATGGTCAATTTAAACTCGGTAAATAATATTGACAAAAAATTTAAAAAGTTTTTTTTTAATTCCACTACATCAGTTTTATTTTTATTATTACATAATTATTAGTAGGCCTAAATAGTTTGATATTTCTTGTTTGTTGTCGTAAACAGTAGAACTAATATATGATTCAAATGTATTGACCCCTCACTTTAACCGCGAATATCTCGGAGAAACGGAGGAGCAGAAAAAATTGAAAAAATTATGTTTATTATGAGTCTATTCTAAATCAATCACTGAAATTTGAATAGTGTACATTGAACACTTTTGAAGTTCTGCTAAGTTATATTGAAAAATGTCCTACTTTTTAAGGAAATTTTGATCATACTAGTTTTAAATTCATTATATCTTGGAAAATATTCCTACTCTATCAACACGGCCGGCGCGAGGCCGTGTCAACACGGCCGGCGCGAGGCCGTGTGTATTATTAAAAGGGAGTTGATCTGTACCCCTCTAAAATTGCGATTTTACAATAGGAACTCCTCCGAGGGGAGGAGGGTTTTCGGCGCGGATCCGGCGTCGTTCGATTCGCCTGCGAATTTTACGTCGCTTAGGCCGTATCCGGGGCGGGTATTTTTCGCGGTTTTTTAATTATTAACCGGTAAAAGTACACTATCTCTCTCGCCTGCTTTTTTTGGGAATGAGGAGTCGAGGAGTAAGAGAGAAAATAGGGGAAGGCGTTTTGGTATTTCGTAAACGTCAAAAATGTACCACTTTGTTTCGTTCCTGTCGGGCTTAAAATTCGATTTCGACCTCGCAGTTTGCGGCTAGCTATAACTACGATCTCTGCCCGTTCCGCCGCGACGCCGTACGGCGCTCAAAAATATGTATTTCAAAAAATACGGACGTTTTAAGATTGCACGTTTTTGCGCTGTTTCGAATCCGAAGCGAGACTCATTTTTTCGGTTTTTCGCCTATAACTCGAAAACGGCTGGAGCTAGCTCAAAATAAAAAAATCTCAAAGGACAAGAGCGTTTCCTTCCGCTCCCTCCGGTATGTTCAAAAATTACGTACGATTTTTCGTTTCGGAGATATCGCCCGAAATGTGCGGCGGTGCAGAATGGCGGAAAATACGACATTTTTTCCTTTAAATCTCCATAACTTCTAAACGGGGCCTCCTAGAGCAAAATACTTCGCCCTAACGAAAATGTAGAAAAACGAATTATCTAAAAGTCTTTTTTTTTATTTTTCTCCAGCTCCAAAGATTAACGAGCTACGGGTGGTCAAAGTGGAAGAATTTTTCGTAAATACGTGAAATTTTAAATTTAAAATATCCGAGAAAAGCTACTTTTGTCGCGCACGCCGCGGGTCTAATTTTCCATTTTTCCCCTCGAACTTGGTATCGCCGGAAAGCTACGTTCTTCTGCTTTCCAGAGAGACGTCGCACGCCGTTTCACTCCCGATATTTATTTACTTATGGATTTTTTTAAAACTTACGGTTTTCGATTTTTACGAAAATATCCATTCTTATTTCGCACAGAACTACACTAAATTTTTAATTAACCCAGGGCACGTACTGCGCGAATAAAATGCGAATCTTCGTGTTCAAATAGAGACCAAGATCGAGCCTCTATGTCCAGTATTAACTAAAATATGAGCGTTTTAAGATTTCATGTTCTACAATTTTCTAGGTTACGTTTTAACACACTCAAATTTGTCACATTTGTCTCGCCCCTGCGAGGCCGAATTTTCGATTTTCCCTATACAATTTGGTATCACGGGAAAGGGCAAAGCTCCCCCTTTCCATCGAGACACAGAACGAGCTTCTATTCCAAGTAATTGCTTAATTATGAATTTATATGTACGTAGATGTTTTTCACTTTCTCCCAAAAAACCCAACATTCACACGCCCGTGCCGGGCCGAATTTCCGATTTGGCCCGCACACTCCACTATCACAACAAAATATCATCCTTTCCGATTAATTTGAGACATAGAACGCCTTTCAACTCCACTTATTTCCTGAGAAATGACCGTTTTGAAAGTCCATGTTTTTGCTTCCGCCATTTTAACTAACGCACATAACAATATACTAGGAATTCTGGGTAATTTGTAATTTACAGAGTGAGCAAAATAATGCTGATATAGGGTGAGCCAAATTCATCGAAAAACGCAATTAAATTTATTTGTCGTCCGATTGACCTGAAATTTGGTACTCGGGGATTATCGACCACGCTGATCACGAATATGATGTCAGAATCGCAAAATTCAAGATGGCGGCGCCAAAATGGCGGACGATGTTTGTCGATTTTGGCGTCACACCTCTCAAAATCGGTATGTGGGGGTTTTTGAGGTCGCCAAATACGAATCCGAAATCGAAATTGAAAAATTCAAAATGGCGGCGGAGCTGCTGGACACATTTTGCCATTTACGGTGCCATTCGTCTGAAAATAGGTATGTATATGTTATCGAGGTCACAGATCACGAATATGTTATCGCAACTCAAAAATTCAAAATGGCTGCCTCTCCATAGCCTAATATCCATTATTTACTATAACTTTCTTATTTCCCAACCGATTCGAATGAAACTCGGTATGTTGAAGTTACAGAAGTAGCTGATTGTGAATATGACGTCGAAATTGAAAAATTCAAAATGGCGGCCGAGTTGCAGGACCTATTTTACCATTTACGGTGCCATTCGTCTGAAAATAGGTATGTATATGTTATCGAGGTCACAGATCACGAATATGTTATCGTAACTCAAAAATTCAAAATGGCGGCGTCCCCGTAGCATAATATTCATCATTTACTGTAACTTCCTTATTTATCGTCCGATTCAAATGAAACTCGATATGTTGAAGTTACTGAAGTAGTTGATTGTGAATATGACGTCGACATTGAAAATTTCAAAATGGCGGCGTCCCCATAGCCTAATATCCGCTATTTACTGTAACTTTCTTATTTGCCGTCCGATTCAGCTGAAACTCGGAATGTGAAGGTTGCTGAAGTACCTAATCGAATATGAAAGTGAAAAACTGAAACTGAAAAATTGAAAAACTGAAAAACTAAAAATCTGAAAAACTGAAATAATGAAAAACTGATAAACTTGAAGACTTGAAAACTTGAAATCTTGAAAACTTGCAAACTTGAAAAATTGAGAAATTGAAAACTTGAAATCTTGAAAACTTGGAAACTTAAAAACTTGAAGAGTTGAAAACTTGAAATCTTGAAAACTTGCAAACTTGAAAAATTGAGAACTTGAAATCTTGGAAACTTGAAAACTTGAAATCTTGAAAACTTGAAAAATTGAAAACTAAAAAATCGAAAGGTGAAAAACTAGAACCTGAAAATCTGAAAACTGAAAAACCGAAAAACTGAAATAAAAGGCTGACAAATGAAAAACTGAACAATGAAAAACTGAAAAACTAAAAACTGAAACACTGAAAACCTGAAAAACTTAACTTAAAAACTTCAAAACTTAAAAACTGCAAATCTTCAAAACCTAAAAACTTAAAAACCTAAAAACTTAAAAACTTAGAAACTTAAAAACTTAGAAAATTAAAAACTTCAAAACTTCGAAACTTTAAAACTTTAAAACTGAAACTGAAAAACTGGAAAACTGGAAAATTGGGAAACTGAGAAACTGAAACACTGAAAGATTAAAATACTGAAAAACTGAAAAACTGAAATGCTGAAAAACTGACAAACTGAAAAATGAAACTAAAAACGGAAAACCACAAAAACTGAAAACTGAAAAATTGAAAAACTAAAAACTGAAAATTGAAAACAAAATTAAAAAATTGAAAAAGTGAAAACTGAAAATTGAAAAATTGAAAAACTAAAAAACTAAAAACTGAAGACTGAAAAACTGAAAAACTGAAAAAATTAAAAACTGAAAACTGAAAAACCGAAACACTGAATGATAAAAAACCGAAAAACTAAAAAACTGAAAATTATTAAAAAACTGAAAACTTAAAATTTAAAAAACCCAAAAAAAGTGAAAATTGAAAACTAAAAATCAAGCTTTCTACAATGATTCAAGCGTTACCTAATCGAGTGCGGAGCACTCGCATTGACAGCTTTAGCTGTCACCCCTCCGGAGGAGCTAGAATGGGCGATAGCCCATTCTAGTCATAGTAATAAAGAGCAGTTGGTGCGAGCCCCTTCCTCTTTGCGATCTTAAGGTACATGCTGTCGAGACGCGCTTCATTTCGCCGGTCCGTGCCCGCCTCGAAAGTGATCGGGACGGAATTCTACAGTGTATAGGCTATACTCGGTTCCGGTATTTTTCCGGGTTTTTCCGTTACAATCGGACGAAAGTCACCTATCTCTCTCGCCTGCTTTTTTGGGGAATGAGGAGTCGAGGGGTAAAAGAGAAAATAGGGGAAGGCGATTTGGTATTTCGTAAACGTCAAAAATGTACGATTTCCTTTCGCTCCTGCCGGGCTTAATTTTCGATTTCGACCTCGCAGTTTGCGGCTAGCTATAACTAGAATCTCTCCCCGTTCCGCCGCGATGCCGCACGGCGCTCCAAAATATGTATTTCCAAAAATACGGACGTTTTAAGATTGCACGTTTTTGCACTGTTTCGGCTCCGAAGCGCGTCTCATTTTTTCGGTTTTTCGCCTATAACTCGAAAACGGTCGGAACTAGCTCAAAATAAAAAAATCTCAAAGGACAAGAGCGTTTCTTTCCGCTTCCTCCGGTATCTTCAAATTTTCGTACGTGTCTTCGTTTCGGAGATATCGGCCGAAAGGTGCGGCGGTGCAAGAAGGCGGAAAATTGGACATTTTTACCTTTAAACCTCCATAACTTCTAAACGGGGCCTCCTAGAGCAAAATACTTCGCCCTAACGAAAATGTAGAAAAATGAATTATCTAAAAGTCTTTTTTTTTGTTTTTCTCCAGCTCCAAAGATTAACGAGCTACGGGCGGTCAAAGTGGAAGAATTTTTCGTAATTACGTGATATTTTAAATTTAAAAGATCCCAGAAAAGCTACTTTTGTCGCGCTCGCCGCGGGCCTAATTTTCCATTTTTCCGGTCAAACTTGGTATCGCCAGAAAGCTACGTTCTTCTGCTTTCCAGAGAGACGTCGAACACCGTTTCACTCCCGATTTTTATTTACTTATGAATTTTTAAAGTACTTACGGTTTTCAATTTTTACGAAAATATCCATTCTTATTTCGCACAGAACTACACTAAATTTTTTATTTAACCCAGAGCACGTACTGCGTGGATAAAATGCCAATCTCCGTGTTCAAATAGAGACTAAGATCGAGCTTTTACGTCAATTATTAACTAAAATATGAGTGTTTTAAGATTTCATGTTTTACAATTTTCTAGGTTACGTTTTAACACATTCAAATTTGTCACATTTGTCTCGCCCCTGTGAGGCCGAATTTTCGATTTTCCCTGTAAATTTTGGGATCACGGGAAAGGGCCAAGCTCCCCCTTTCCATCGATACACAGAACGAGCTTCTATTCTATGTACTTGCTTAATTATGAATTTTTTTGTACGTAGACGTTTTTCACTTTCTCACAAAAAACCCAACTTTCACACGCCCGTGTCGGGCCGAATTTCCGATTTGGCCCGCACACTCCACTATCACAACAAAATATCGTCCTTTATGATTAATTTGAGACCTAAAAAGCCTCTCAACTCCCATTATTTCCTGAAAAATCACAGTTTTTAAAGTCCATGTTTTCCTTTCAGACATAAATTTTCGTCGACAATGCAGAGCACTGTAATAGGTGGTAAAAATTATGTGTGTGAAGTTAGCACGCGTTGCTGGCAACACGGCGTTGCCAGCAACGCGGAAATAAGTTTTGATGTAAAATTTTTACAAATTAAATAGAATGCCAATAGTCGGGTGCCCAAAACAAATCTCGATATAGGGTGAGCCAAGTTTATCGAATTAAATTTATTTGTCGTCCGATTGGCCTGAAATTTGGTACTCGGGGATTATCGACCACGGTGCTCACGAATGTGACGTCGGAATCGCAAAATTCAAAATGGCGGCGCCAAAATGGCGGACGATGTTTGTCGATTATGGCGTCACACCGCTCAAAATCGGTATGTGGGGGTTTTCGAGGTCGCCGATTACGAATCCGAAATCTAAATTGAAAAATTCAAGATGGCGGCGGAGCTGCAGGACACATTTTGCCATTTACGATGCTATTCGACTGAAAATAAGTACGTATGTGTTATCGAGGTCACAGATCACGAATATGTTATCGTAACTCAAAAATTCAAAATGGCGGCGTCCCCATAGCCTAATATTGATCATTTACTGTAGCTTCCTTATTTTTCAATCGATTCAAATGAAACTCGGTATGTTGAAGTTACTGAAGTAGCTGATTGTGAATATGACGTCGAAATTAAAAAATTCAAAATGGCGGCGGAGTTGCAGGACCCATTTTACCATTTACGGTGCCATTCGTCTGAAAATAGGTATGTATATGTTATCGAGGTCACAGATCACGAATATGTTATCGTAACTCAAAAATTCAAAATGGCGGCGTCCCCGTAGCATAATATTCATCATTTACTGTAACTTCCTTATTTATCGTCCGATTCAAATGAAACTCGATATGTTGAAGTTACTGAAGTAGTTGATTGTGAATATGACGTCGAAATTGAAAATTTCAAAATGGCGGCGTTCCCATAGCCTAATATCTGTTATTTACTGTAACTTTCTTATTTGCCGTCCGATTCAGCTGAAACTCAGAATGTGAAGGTTGCTGAAGTACCTAATCGAATATGAAAGTGAAAAACTGAAAAACTGAAAAATTGAAAAAGTGAAAAACTAAAATTCTGAAAATCTGAAAAACTGAAATAATGAAAAACTGATATACTTGAAAACTTGAAGACTTGAAAACTTGAAATCTTGAAAACTTGCAAACTTGAAAAATTGAGAAATTGAAAACTTGAAATCTTGAAAACTTGGAAACTTGAAGAGTTGAAAACTTGAAATCTTGAAAACTTGCAAACTTGAAAAATTGAAAACTTGAGAACTTGAAAATTTGAAATCTTGGAAACTTGAAAACTAGAAATCTTGAAAACTTGAAAAATTGAAAACTAAAAAATCGAAAGGTGAAAAACTAGAAACTGAAAATCTGAAAACTGAAAAACCGAAAAACTGAAATAAAAGGCTGACAAATGAAAAACTGAACAATGAAAAACTGAAAAGCTGAAAAACAAAAAACTGAAACACTGAAAACCTGAAAAACTTAACTTAAAAACTTCAAAACTTAAAAACTGCAAATCTTCAAAACCTAAAAACTTAGAAACTTAGAAACTTCAAAACTTAAAAACTTAGAAAATTAAAAACTTCAAAACTTCGAAACTTTAAAACTTTAAAACTGAAACTGAAAAACTGGAAAACTGGGAAATTGGGAAACTGAGAAACTGAAACACTGAAAGACTGAAAAACTGAAATACTGAAAAACTGACAAACTGAAAAATTAAACTAACAACTGAAAACCACAAAAACTGAAAACTGAAAAATTGAAAAACTAAAAACTGAAAATTGAAAACAAAATTAAAAAATTGAAAAATTGAAAAACTGAAAAACTAAAAACTGAAGACTGAAAAACTGAAAACTGATAAACTGAAAAAATTAAAAACTGAAACACTGAATGTTGAAAAACCGAAAAACTAAAAAACTGAAAACTTAAAATTTAAAAAACCCAAAAAAAGTGAAAATTGAAAACTAAAATTCAAGCTTTCTACAATGATTCAAGCGTTACCTAATCGAGTGCGGAGCACTCGCATTGACAGCTTTAGCTGTCACCCCTCCGGAGGAGCTAGAATGGGCGATAGCCCATTCTAGTAAATAAAATAAAGCACGGCATTTTTTGTACGAGAAAATTTACCACCGCTTAAAAAGAAAACATACATGTGGCAGGAAGTCCCAAAGAATTGAAGAAGGAAAAAAATTAAGATAATGCCACAAATAACATTTGGACAATATAATTTTTTGTTCCAAAATTGTGCAGTTATTCTCAAAAACGTGACGTCATGTTTATTCGGTTATTTATCAATGTTTTTAAAAATTTTTTGTTAAAATTATATAAAATGTAAGCATTTTCAGAAAAAACTAATTAGGTACCTAGTATATATCAAATATTAATTTAGTTATCACGCGTAATAGATAATATTCTTGCAAACTTGCAATGATATTATCCTTTAGCTTGATAACTAAATTAATATTTGATATATATCAATTATGTTTTCTGAAAATGCTTACATTTTATATAATTGACTATTTTAACAAAATGATTTTAAAAACAGTGATAAATAACCGAATAAACATGATGTCACGTTTTTGAGAATAACTGCAAAATTTTAAAATAAAAAAATATGAAAAAATTTCCTCTTACAAAAAATGCCGTGCTTTATCGGTGTCTAAAATAATATTCACATAGTAGGCATATTTCCCAAGATATAATGGATTTAAAACTGGTATGGTCATAATTTCCTTAAAAAATAGGACATTTTTCAATATAACTTAGCAGTACTAAAAGTGTCCAATGTACATTATTCAAATTTCAGTGATTGATTTAGATTAGACTCATAATAAACACATATTTTTTTCAATTTTTTCTGCTCCTCCGTTTCTGAGATATTCGCGGTTAAAGTGAGGGGTCAATACATTTGAATAGTATATTTGTGTACTTGGTTATCTTAGTTTGCAAATAATCATGCCTTATAAATTTACAAATGACAAATATGCCGATATTATTTTTGTTTGTGTATTTTGTGACGGTAATGGTAAACAAGCCGCAGAGGAATACAATATTCGTTTTCTTAACAGAACAACACCAAATCTTTAGACATTTTCAACTGTGTATCGCTATGCAAGGGAGCCCGGCAGTTTTCCACCATCAAAAGTGGAACGAAATATTGTTCAAAACGTTGAGGATCAAGAAAATATCATTAATATTGTTCAAGAACACCCTGAAGTCAGTACCCGAATAAGTGCCCAATTAGGAGTTCCTCATGTGCGGGTTTGGAGGACTCTAAATAAAGAAATATTACATCCGTACCATATTCAGCAAATGCAAAGGCTTCAACAGGGTGACAATGTAAATAGATCAGAATTTTGCCAGTGGATTATTGGTCACAGACCGACTACATATCGAACTTTATTTACAAACGACGCCCAGTTTACATGGGATGTCGTATTTAATTCAAGATATTCGCATAACGGGGCCGAAAACAATCCTCATGCTATAAGAGTAGCCCATACTCATCATATGTTCTCGGTAAATGTTTGGTGTGGTATAATTAACAACCTAATTGGCCCACATATTCTTCCGTCAATACTAACTACAGGGGTTCATTTAGATTTTTAGATCTTACCTGGTTTAATGCAAGGTATTAATGTAAGAGGACAACACTTCCAGCATGACGAAGCTTATCATTTTGGTATTGAGGTTAGAAGGCATTTGGATAATGAGTATCCAAACAGATGGATGTCTCCCCCTCCATATTTTCCCACCATACCAAAAATTTTCCAAAGAGAAAAAAGTTTCGTAGTTATGCTCTCTTATATTACTGACTGGCAGGCTGTAACTTTTCGTCGTCGAATTTGTACGCTATTTCTCTGACTATAAGTAAAGGGAACTTATGAGGAATTACTCAAAAGTGATAATGAAGGTAGGGATCCGGCAGACAGTTTCGTTTACGATAACATTGCAGACAAACTAGCCAAGGCCTGATGTTTGATATGAGATGTTCACTCCTTATTAATTAGGTTTAGGTATTTTGCCATGTATTTTTAAGTCCTAATAAATAACCGTCTCGGAAAAAACTTCGCTTCAAAAGTATTTTGCCTTTTATTATTTTATTTTATATTCTCCAAGTGCGTCATTCCAAGGCAACTATGTAGCAAATCTGAATGTAAACATGAAATTAGTCTTTACATCTAAATTATTTACAACGAATTCCTTTTTGTATTGCGTAAATTCAATGTTTCAGTAAATACGCAGCTGAGTCATATTTAAAAAGGGTGTTTTTTGTTGCGTGAAAGTGGCCAAACAATAATATAATTCATATACAGCGCGTCGCACTTATATAAAGAGGTAATTAATTTCATTTCTGGTACAGCAATAGAGCTTCATCTTTTGAGTATCTAAACGCGGACTATGATCGTTTTAAAACTGCGAAATCACGTTATCGGGCTTCCCCTTGGAGATATCGAAAAGAATAATTTGAAGAAGTTGCGCAAAATCTAATTTTTAGCCCATTGCCGTACTTTTGGTTTTTTTTATTATCCTATACTTATATGTGCCTATACTGATTCCATGCTTTATTTGTAATTTTAGTCATTATTTTCACTAGTGCGCTATGGAAACAAAAGAAAAGCTCTATAGCAAAGGTAATATCATATCATTTATTTAAATAAAGATTGATCTAAAATTAAAACTAACAAATTAAATTCTATTGGATATAAATTTTTTCCACTAACCATTCGTTTTTGCAACTTTTTCATGGACTATTTCATGTGAATCTGCAAAAGATTTTCAATTATGGCAGCCCTTTTGCATCCGCCATTTGTAATTTATTTTACTTATTACATCGGAATCGTGCTTAAGTACCAAATTTAATACAATTCCGTTTAAAGTCACTATTGGCGCATTCGCCAAATTCTCAAATAGAAAAACTTCTTTTCCTATTTTTGCTCACCTTATCATAGACAGATTAATCAGACTAACATAGAACCACCGCCGACTATGCTCTACCGTTTGCAAAAGATTTCATAGAAATCGCATAAGCGATTACGGGGTAATGATTGTACAAATAATAAAAGAAACATACATATGGCATAAACTAGAGAATTAACAGGAAAAAACAGCCGGCGAAAAACCTTTGATCTTTTAGCAATGGCGCCATTCACCTCGGCATTTACATTGGAGTTATAGAGCAGTTACCACAATGTGTCAAACGCACGGAAAAAGTAAAATTGGAGAGGGAGATCAATAGTGAAGAATCGACAACACTGCCCTAATCTAACGACCGAACTGAGTGGACTGTCAGCAAAGAATTTATATAAATAGAAGCAGATACACATTTATAAGTGTGTTGACAACATCTCGTACTCAAGTTCAGACATTGCATATGTTATAACTATCTGTTTCTTTATGATAAAAAATACTATAACTCCG
Source organism: Stenurella melanura (assembly GCA_963583905.1). Lineage (NCBI taxonomy): Eukaryota > Metazoa > Arthropoda > Insecta > Coleoptera > Cerambycidae > Stenurella > Stenurella melanura. The sequence goes on along the minus strand of OY757309.1, from coordinate 188,079,312 downwards.
TCTTTGTTGCAGTACTACCATTTTTAACATGACAAATAAATCTAAGACAACAGGCTATTCTTATCCTCAACTACACCACAAACAACACATTTCTTCACTATTTTTAAGATTCAACGAGAATAATTGTTTAAATTTACAAAACACGAACATAATTTTGAGGTTAGAGTAGTTAAAACAGACACAGTTCTTAAATTACTAAATTCCACATATGTCTATGCTACACTCATACCACGGTCTTGGAGTGATTGCAACAGAGATAGCGTTATAGGCAATATTGTATCTTAGAACAAAATGGTGAGAAAAAGGTATGTTGGACATGATGGCAACAGTATCGTATGACTTTTACACTTTATCTCGGCTTCTATATATATAAATTCTTTGACTGTCAGAACCCAAGGTCACTAAAGAAACAAGTTGCTACGTGACATACGTCACATGAAATCTCCAGTATTGCTATATACTCATATATTAGGTATTTATTTCATTAGGATAGAGTTATTCATTGACGGAATAATTTTGAAACTTTTTTTTATAATTAATTAATAATATTTGTTGTTACGTATTTTCACCCCTGAGGCCACCCTTCAAGATCCGTGGGTTCTAAATAATTTTAGCAAGGGGTCACCACTAACACTTTATTTAATAATTTACTGATTACACAATACTTCTTAATTAACCAAAATAACCTTTACACTTTGTTTACTTGATATTTAACCTCCCTTTTACACTTTTCAACTTCACTTTTATTAAACTTCTCCCGCCATGGAATCTCTTATATATTCTGAAATTGCCTCTAGAGTTATCTAGAACATAATCGAGAATCTTCTTCCACCACACTTCAGAAAGCTCTTTCTACAAGTTTCCAGGATGTCACTAGTAGTCATGAGCGTATCATAAGGGGTGTAATGCATAACACTGCCCCCTGATTGTCCCGATCAGGCAATTCAGAATCATAAATGTATTTCCCCAGTCTATCCAAATACACGATCTTCATCTTGGACTTTTTGCTTCGTTGAATCCGATAGACGACGTCATTAATTCGGGTAATAACAGTATACGGTCCATCCCAAGGTGGTTGAAGTTTCGGTGACCTTCCTTTCTTCCGCCGTGGGTTGTATAGCCAAATCAGCTCTCCCACCTTGAACCCTTTTGAACTACCCTTCCGGTCATAGCGAGCCTTCATTCGGTCACTGGCTGGTGATGGCTCCGTTATATTGTTAGCCAGCCTCTTGAAAGGAGCTCCGGCGTTGAACTGCTTCATTTCACCCTTACTTTCAGTCTGTGATCTCTTACTGGCTGCACAAATTTTGCATTTGCGACACAAAACCTCCATATCCTGACGACTTTTTATCCAATAAAATCATTGTCGTATTTTCTTCAGGGCCTTGTCAACATCGAAGTGTCCATCGGATGTTCCATTGTGCACTTCCTGAAGCACCTTCGCTACTCGACACCTGGGAATTACTAGACACATAACCACCTGCTTTCCATCCGGGCTTTCCCATGCTCTCCACAACAGCCCATTCATGACTTTCAGTGAGTCCCACTGCGCCCATAGTGCCTTCAGTCTCACTCTTTTGTCCGAAACATCCTTCCATTTTGGACGAGTTCCCCTTTCTTTGGCTCTCAATATAGGCCCAATTTCCTCATCGTTCAGTTGCTCTTGTCTGAGCGCTTCATCTGTTCTGTCATCCGGCACCTCCACCTTGACAATGTTGACTGCTCCCATGTCCTGCTGTTTCCCCTCCTGGTGGCAGTGCTTGCAACATTCCTTGCACCTTCTTCCTTCCGGATAAAATATCTTCATCTTTCTGAGATTCCATTTTATTTTCACATCGTTGTAATAGTGGACTTCTCGAAATGCTTCGAAGCTGGGAAATCTTTACTTCTGTAGGGGTACCACATTCTCTATCTGTCACAGCCTCTCTGGTACTGGCTTTCTCTAGTTTTTCCCTCGGCTTCACAGCATATCCGGTCACTCTCTCCAATTTGCTCTGTGGACATTCTAATTGGATACGTCCTAGTTCTCCGCACCTATAACATTTCATACGCCGTCCACTTGGCCTTCCACTACTTCTATTCTGAGTCTCTTTAAACTTTTCAGCATTTTCTCTTCTCGAGTTCTCGTTTGATATGCCCTACCTTGCCGCAGTTGTAGCATTTAGTACTTCCACTTGGTTTTTCCCTATTTTGTTGGGTTTCCTGTCTTCATGGAGGAATATTTTTGAAACTCCAGGTACATCGAGGAACTTCTTGAACTTTATGTTCATGATCAGCGACCCCAAAAAACTCAGAGTAACCAAATCGGGCTAATGTCTACCAAGGATTTCCAAATAATGATTTTTTTTAATTACCTCAAAAACTGCACGCGAAAAAATGCATTTTTTCGATGCACAAGTGCAATTTCCGATTTGTATAAGATTAAAAATAGGTAACAAATTGAATAAATGCATCAAGGAATCGAATGCAAAAAAACGCATTTTGATCTATCTTACTGCACAGGTTTTCGATATTTTGGCCTATTTTTGTGCTAAATTTCCTCGACTATAACGCCTTCTAAGTTCAGCTTTTGCTACTTTCGAAAATTATTTTCAAACGGCGCGGCGGTGCGCAAAGGCATCTTTCCTTCTGAAAGATTATTTTCAAAGGTATTTTTAGTGAAATAATTTTTTATTGAGATTTCGACGGAAGACGGTCAACGACGTCAATCTTTATGGGAATTTCGTCTGAAATTAATTTTTCCTAAATATATTTATATTTTGGTTTAGAGCATTTTACTGGGTTCATCAACATTAATAACGATCTTCGTCTATTTCGTCCTCTCTATCTGACTGTTTTATTTTGTTAAGTCTCCAATTTTTGCATGTGGGTCGAATTGAGAACCTCCCTCCTTTTAAAAATGTTTAAAGCATTTTAAAATTTGTTCAAGTGAATAAACTATCATACTACAAGCAAACTTTGTCGGTATTTTAATTAAGGATGTCTTGAAAAAAAAATCATTTGCAATTTTTTTCTAGTGAATGATACTAATATTTATGCGACTGTAACTGATTTAACCTCATCAAATAAATAGAAACCAAAACTTTTAAATATACAGTTTTAATAGCTACATAAGAGCTATCTGTAAATATGTACAAACATACTTTGTGAACGATTGTACCGATAGTCAAATTAGTACATTGATTCATTGAGATATTTAGGTATTGCTTATAATTTAAAGCAAGAGCTTTAATATAGGGACTGTCCGAGTAGAAACGGGATGTTTATTATTTTTACTTCGCATTTAAAATAACATCAGATTGATGGGTTTAGGCTGAAAAACAAGTGTGAATTGATGTACTAAGATTAATACAACTGTTAAGAAAAATTTCCATCCACTAGCCGCTATTTTTCAGGATTAGTGGGCACTTAGTTTCTTCTCTATTTTTACGTAGGTATTAAAAATACGAATCGTTCTGATATTTCTCTTTTTTTTGTAAATATGAGATTAAGCAAAACCTGAAAAATTTATGATTTATGAGATTGAGACCTTGGGTGACATCAATGTGCGGTAAAACGGAAAAATTTGCATAAACCTGCACGAACCGTATTGTTTATAATTCATTTGTCGCGGGTTATAGTTATTCATAATTTATTTTAAGAATACGAGCTAAATGATAAATTGAACAGAATAAGATTATACCAAAATATTTTGTTAGATAAAAGTGTGTAGTATTAACCTTCTTATTACCACGCTTTTGTTAGCTTGTTCTGTAACTTAAAACTCATTTTTAATGCACTTCCAGATGTCGTATTGACTTGAAGTTTTGCATGTTCACACGGCTCACATGATAATATAATTTGGCCGTTTTTACAGAAAAAACCAAGATGGTGCACAGTTTATTGTCATCCAACATCTGATTCTACTAAAATTGCTATCTGGGGATTCTTGAGATCACAGATTATAAATATGTGATCAAAACTCAAAAATTCAAAATGGCGGCGTCAATATGGTGGATAAATCTTATCATTTAACGTCTGATTCGACTGAAAATCTCTATCAGAGGGTTATCCAGGTTGCACATAATAAATATTTCATCGAAATTTATTAATAATTTAAAATAACGACATCAATATGTCGGGTAAATTTTGTAATTTGTGGTCTGATTCGTCTGAAAATCGATATCTGGGTATTTCCGAGATCGCAGATTATAAATATTTAGTCCAAATTCGAGAATTCAAAATGGGAGATTCGAGATGGGTTTTACCATTTATGCCATTTGCCAATATTTAGAAAAACAAAAAATAATACTTATAATTCGCCCCACGATTTTACGTTTATTAATATTATTATTATTATTATTAAAATTATTTATAGTTATTTTCGGCCCAGCGAATAGGTATTATGTTATTTACATCAACGCTGTGAAATATATGTCAACCGACACAGACTATTATACGAAATTTAATAGTCCAGGAGCTAGGTGGCATGTCATCGTTTTAGGCAGTATGAGTTATTTTTATCGTTTTGTGGGTGATAACGCTTCACAAAATCAATTTCTAGCGGGGCACCTCCCATTACTATCATCGTTTAAACTGTCAAAATTCGTTCGATTTTGTTGTTCATTCATTTTTACACCAACCTTTAAATCGATTAGATAATAAGGTGTATTAACCGAACAAATTTTATTTCATAATTTTTGGCACCGTGTTTTTAAAAGCCGGTTCAATTTTTTTCAAGAAATGTTTTTCCATTCTTTTAAGTGACCCAGCTTCTCGTAAACTTGCAAAAAGTTATACAATTAGGGCAATCTAGTGAATTCGCCACTTTGAATTCTTAAATTTTAACATTAGATTCAGTATCAACGTCTCTGAAAATTCCGACTTACTAATTTTTAGATATTTGTTTACCGGCTACTGCGTCAAAACTCCGAGATTTTCGAAACGAAAAATTTGTTTTTCGCTTTTTGCTCTTCATATACAAGATATAACTTGATGAAACTAATATGGGACCACCGCCGAGGCCATACTCTGCATTTTTCAAATGCTTTCCGTACTTAAGCCATACACCATGCCAAGCCATGTTTGTTCAATTATTTTCTGAAGAAACAAACATGAAAAGAAACACATGCGTGTCGAATTGAGAACCCCCCCTCATTTAAAAAATATATATGGTATACTCTCTAGAATGTCCGCTTTCATTTAGTTTTAATAGTTAATGTGAAACATATTTTTGAAAAAAGTCTGCCCTTTTTCTTGAAATATCTTCAGCACAACTAAAAAACGCCAATGAAATGGAGATGTATCGTTTGCTCACGGCCTTACCTACCCACGCGTTGATATAGTTATTAATGGGGCTTCCTGTTGGGGGCAATTTGCCCAAAGCCCTTGCTTATTCGGCTATACCCTTTATAAGATCAATGTGCAGGACTTTTTCAACACAACGTAGCAGAACATCAAAACTGACCAATGTACACATTATTCAAATTTCAGTGACTGATTTAGAATAGACACATAATGAACAAATTTTTTTTTTTTTAATTTCCGCTCCTCCGTTTCTGAAATATTCGCGATTAAAGTGAGGGGTCAATACATTTGAATTGTATATTAGTTGAATATGCTCCTCTTACGGATTTATTATTAGTATTTTAGTATTTATAACGTTATGTTGCCCCAATTTGGAGCACACTGTATATTAGAGAAAAATGTTTAAAAAATAGGTTTTACCCGAAATCAATAATGTTCGAATAAAGTCATACAACTGGTTGTGAACTATGATAATTAGGTAAAATCATGTAATAAATCAAATGATCATGACTCATGACAGGAATACCTACTACCTACTCTTCGATAAAATTAGTAAATGTAATAAATACTCTGGTGAGATATATTACCTACTTTCTCTAATTATTTACCCTAAAATGTAATTGAGGAGTCCTGTCAATTAAGAACGTGACGCCTCGTGTTTTCGCACATTATTTATTTAACGTTTGGAGGTGCCACCCCATGATTTATAACGTCCGAATAAATAACAGTTATTTCGGAAAAGCTGCGTACACACCTCCTCTCACAAAGCTGTAAAACTAATCCCGTTCAATGTGATTCTGCTTCTCTATTAGTCACCACGAATCTAGTCAATAATAAGCTGATCCTAGCCTAGAGCCTACATACATAACACTTCAATTTCAAAAATAAATTCAAATTTTTTAGTTTGCGAGAACCGTGTGGCGGAAGACGTTGAAAATTCGGCGATATTTACATAATTGTGTTGTGTTTTAATAAACTCTTTGAAATAGAAATTTAAGTCGGGAAGTTGTAAAGACAGATACTTATCATGTCTCTGTGGATAACTTATGTAAGAACTGGTTACAAAAATAATGTTAAAAAGAGGAAGCCACGGAGAATTTCTTCACCAGTAAGTTGTTTTTAATAATATTCTTTAAAAATAAAAAATACGTGACTATTTATTTCAAAGTTTAAGAAGAAATACATAAGTTATTAAGTATTGGAAACTTTCTTAATGTCGTAAATAAATAGTTATGTGAGCTTATTGTTAAAATAAATAATATTGTATATCTTTGACAAAATAATTAAGTTCCTTCCTATACAATTTATTGCTTCAATATTTATTAACTTCAATTCATATTGGCAGAAATAAGTAAATTATTGTCATTATTATAATGTTACTGTAGTATCATTGAAATTTTTTGTAGTGACTGACGAATTCTCTCAAATTGACTGCTTAAAATTAATAAAATTTTTAAATTCAGTCACAATTCTTTCAAAAAAAAGTAAGAAGCTGCTATTTTCCATAAGTACAATTTGCAAAAATGATGGATCTGGTTTTATATTTAATATAAGTAACGCTAACGCCCTTCGTTAATTTGTTTATTGTTTGTTTGTCCTCACCTAATTTGAAAACGGTCAAACCGCCGCGGCGCAGCGACTAACATTATTTTAACGTAACATTTTGATAGGACGTTATATCAATTTGACCTAAGAAAAGACATAAAATTCATGTAAAATCATTTTAGAATTTCACAGCCCTAAGGCGTCATTTTGTGACGTAGGATTGACATTTAGTGACATTTACCTGACCACATTTAGAATATTTTAAATTAATTTATGTTTTATATACAGGGTGTCCCAGAATTGTGTTCCCGGACGGCAACCTGTGATACCTGAGTTCATATTGGGCCCATATAACGCAACTTACCTTAGTCCAAAAATGCATCCCTGAAAGTGAGACAGAAAAAAAAATCCAATAGTTTCCGTTATATTGAAGATAAAATGTTCAAATTGTGATGGGTGCTGTACCTCTACAAGTACTCTATGTAAAGTTGGTAACAACCAAATATCTTTTTTTTCTCAATTCTTTTTCATGATTATTAATATTTGATTGGCTGAAATTTTTTAATCACTCTGTAAAATTATGGAATACTTGAACATTTTTACAGAGTATTAAAAGGGCTGCAAAAAAAGATACTCTTAAAAATGTTGGTAATATCATTCAAACTACAAGAAATTATCGTGTTTTTTTTCTCTATTTATATTTAACATTATTACAATTTTAGAAAATATTGTAATAACAGAAAAGTAGTTTATTAAAAAAAAAGTACATTAATAACAAATGCTCCACATGACATCCAGCTGTTTCAGTACACAAATTAATATTTTTAAAATTTTGTGTAATATCAACCAAAAATCAAGAATTACCGCTTTTTCTCTGTAGGTCATAGGTGCTTGTGAAACAGGAAACCTCTCGCGTTTGAAAAACAAAAGGTATTTGGTTGTTATTAAGTTTACGTAGAGTAGTTATAGAGATACAGTTCCTATCAAAATTAGAAAATTTTATCTTCGATATACCTAACTGAAATTATTGGAAAAAAAAATTGTGCTTGGCTTTAAGAGGATGTACTTCCTCAGGGATGCATTTTTAGACTAAGGTAAGTTGGGTTATAAGGGCTCAATATGAACTCAGGAATCACAGGTTCTCGTCCGGGAACTCAATTCTGGGACACCCTGTATATGAAACAAAATACTTCAATGTAGTTCAAAATGCAGTAATCTCAATGGCTCTAGATGAACGTCCCATTTTGTGATGTTTGATGGGTTGCTGATGAGCCACCGAGTAGGTGGATGCATTATATATACGCGAATGAATGAATTCTTCATGTAGAACGGGTACTTTTTAAGAAATAATTTATTTACTATAAACTTTTTGTTTCTTGCTGCAGAGTTATTATTAGTTTTATATGGGGAATTTATTTATTTGCTTAGCGGTTGAGGCAGCGGATTCTTGATTCAGAATATTGTTTCTATCCCTTCTTCAAGTTGGTAATATGGGGTAGGCAACAGCCAGCCAGCTAGATGTGAAGGAGATAGATAGGTTTTGTTTACTTTGTTCTAATTGAGCTTAGCTCATTAATGAAATCTGTTTCCTTGTTTAAATTGAAAAGTCGGAAATTGGAATTGAAGAGATATTTGTTTATTGGTTTGTTGATCCTTGTCACAGTACAGTTTGGTACACAAAAGGAAAAACATATAGGTGGTGAAATAAAGGGTGCCCGGGGTTGGGGGGCGGCAGCTGAGAACAATTACTGTAAATTGAAACCGACTGTTTAAAAGAAATTACATACCTACAGGGTGAGCAAACTATCCCGCGGGACCTTTTTTCTCATAACGCGCAAAAATATTACCGCAAGATAAGGCTCTTCCCAGCAACTCCACTGTAAATGGATATTTACCTGTGGAGCGGTTAATAAATACAAACAAAACAAAAATTTTAAAAAATAAATAAAAGCTGCTAGATTCAGTAACAGGAGAATCAGAAAACTTAGAAGAAGAAAAATAAAGAGCTGATGATGGATGGAAACTTAAAGGAAGCATGGAATCTGAAAAGAAGCATCTCGCAAACATCTGCACACCCCAGCGGATGATGACAGATGGAAACTAAATAGAAGCATGGAAACTTAAAAGAAGCTTCTTACAAACACCTACACTTCCCATCCTGTATTCCCACCCTATGCGCCATGCGGCTCTGGCTGCTGACAGCAAGCATGTCCAATGTCGAACCCGGCGTATGCAGCCGGTCCGGCGGTATATAAAACATCCGAGATTTGGTTCCGGCGCGCGATTTGGCCGTCCGTTGCACATGTTGACGGACGACCAGGCTGCGTGTTGGAACGAACTACTCGGTCTAATAAGAATGAAGTTTGTAGTTCAAATTATTTAGTGTTTATAATTCATCAGCAACCCCATGAAATCTCGTGAACACCTACAAGTTATATCTGACTACATGCCTGGAGTGATTGCTTATTGTTAATGATGTATATGTGACACCTCCTTCAAATAACTCATATAACAAACTACGTAGTAATGCATAAAAACATCCACCATTAAGAAATAACCATTACAAGTACGCCAAATTGACATAAGAAACCAACGTTAAAATTTAGTCAAGATCAAGAATATAACGTTATAGTGATATCGCATAGTCGACAATAATTACCTGAAAGTGACAAAATCAATCAAGTCAATCTAGGAAATTCTGACAAACCTTTTTTGTTATAATGTTCAGCATTTTTCCAATTGGATGTAGCCAGACTATTTTAAAACTATTAATTATGTCTCATTTTTACACAGAGATGAAGTTTATATCCTAATAAAAGACTATTTATTTAATTCCAAATACTGTAACCCAAATCACATATAAATCCCCCAAACTCCGTTTGGCGCAGAGGTTTTTTCATTAAAATTTTAAATATTTTTCAATGGCAAAATACCCAATAAAAAGTAAGAAAATCTGAATATGCCACAAATAAACAATTACAGACAATAACTGTAACCCTCTTCTAGTAGAAATAAGATTTAATATTCGTAGATATTGCGTTCAAAGCAAAATAAAAATTCACAATTCGACCAAATTTGGGTAAGCAATAACGCGATAAGTCATATATCCCACGCCAAAAGAACCGAAGTGTATATTTGGCATATGTACTCATGAAAATGAAGTCAAAGATTCAAAAGAAGTTGTATATAGTTCCTTGCTCACTTGCACTAACCTACTCGGTAAACATTATTAAGTCTGCGGCACGTGTAATGTATCTGGTATATCACTACATTAATATTTTTTTCTAACATAACAATAAAATTGTAACATTGTAAAATATATATGTAATAAACCGGATTTCTTGTTGCTTGAAATAAGACCTACAGAAAGTTAAATATGTGAGTACAAACATACTCGATTATTCTTTTTTGTAATAAAAACACATATTCTACCCCAGAAAAGTTACCCTAACATAAAGTGGAATGAATTTATTTGCGACAGTAAAAAGTTTTGTCTGAATATTTGCTATGTCCGCGCCCCTCATCTGCAGAATAGCAAAATTAATTAGGTATGTTGTTCTGTGCTTCTGCGTTCCTGCTCTAACTATATTACACATATTACTGAAGAATAAAAGAGGTGTTTTCGGAGTTTTGAAGATATTTTTAATTTTTTGAAGACGAATCTATTTTGCATTTTTATATTTTTGAAAATGAATGTAAAGAAACTCAAGACAGAAGAGCGCCAGAAGAAACGACCCAGCTGGCTGGGTCCAATAGCCAGGACCAGGGGAGGTCTGCTAACTTCGCCTACACCGTCTGCATTTGCAGGTGGGGTAGTCGTAAAAGCAGGCCCACCCCTTAAGAGGCCGGTCCAGGTCTACAGCGATGATTGAGGCAAAGAGCTCAAAGCTCGACCTCTAATCATCCGAGACCGTCATCAAAGTCAAGAATATTGGCGCGAACATGAGAGAGCTGTCCTATAAAATGGTGTTTATTGTTCCAGAAATATAATTTTTTTGAAATAGTCACACTAAGAAATGCAAAAATTGGTATATTCGTGAGTATTTTGAAAAAACTGCAGGTTACAAAAGCAACACGTAGCTTTGACCATTCAAATAGGAAGGAGAGAATATGTCGTATTTTTTCAAATTTCGGTAATTCGAAAAAAACTGTAAATGGAATTTTTTTTAATATTTCATTACAAACTCATTAATATGTGTATGGATATTGTGCTGGACTAATTGCTTGAATTGAAACATCAGATGAAATTTGAAATGTAATATAATTGAATTTCTGCTAAACAAGCTGTTAGTAATCGTGCACTTGATCTGAGTTCAAAAGTTACTATTAGACGCCCCTTTTTTATTTGTAAAATGTGGCATATTTCCAGACCGGCTTAAAATAAAATGCAGTTCGCTTATTTTCGTATATCTTGCTTAGAATACTATTTCTTAACTACTGCCGTGGTATGTTTTATAAATTTTGTCTTAAAAACAGCAAAAATTGATGCCGTTGCCTTCTCATTTGTAGTACATATAGTGTTCTACTGGGAAATCTTTGATAACGTTCCTATGTATTCTATGTATTATTTTCTCATGGTGCCGATGGTGCTTTTTGTTCATTGTTCCTATGCCTCTGTCTTTTCCAATTTTTAATGCAGACTTATGCTTAATGTTCTCTGTTGATATTATTTGTCAAAAAATTGATTTTTCAATAGTGCATATGTCATAAGAAACACCCAACCAGAAAGCATAGGTAATTATTTCCTGTGGATTTACTACAGGAAACAACATTCGCAAATGCGTCTTAGATAATACTTTTTTTTTTTAATGTTATATTAAAATAAGTAGTAATATAAAGTGCAGTTAGCGAAATAATTCTTGTTTCGGGACCTGTTTCTGCTTGCAAAAATAGTAAGAGCAGTTCCTTTTACTTTTATCAGGAAATTGTTCCTAACAGATAGTAATCAAATACTTCTGCGGTGTGTATAGTATAACCAGAGATAATTGGACTAGCAAAGAAAATGATGATGTGTACAGTACAACCAAAGATAATTGGCCTCGCAAAAAATCATACACGCAAACAAATGTGCCAAGATTAGTGACTACTTTATTGTAGCCGATTTTATAATTAGTGCCTCCAGTTGCTTATATTAATACAGTAATATATAATTTTGTCTATTTTAGTAAAAATTGTATTTTTAGATTTAGTGGAATGCAAGTCGATTGCACCTTAAAAGATTTTTATTAAAATTCCTCTCTTTATGTTCATCCACAATGGCCAAATTTAAAACCTAACAGCCATATTATATAGGTATTAATAAATATTTTAGCAACCAAAGTTAAAGAATAAAAATACGTATTTAAAATGACCTATGTAATACCCCAGAGATATTTGCCAATAATCGAGAATTTCGAAGAATCACCTTTGTGGAAAAAAATGGATTTTTTCCAAAAAGGTGAGTTTCAAGAACTTGCAGCAAATAATTAAAAAAATAAATAGAAAGGAATGTACATTTACTTTTTTTGGACGTCTTAAAATTTGTTTTTGAAAATATGGTTATAAAATAGTTTTCCATAATTTTTACCAGGTTTAAGTATTATTATTTTAAAAGTTACAAAAAAGTGCAAATGAATTTTTTTATCGAAGAGGGTTGTACTAAAAAGCAAATTGTCTGGAAATGAATTGCCTTTCAACTTTGTAAAGAACAGTTTTTTGTAGATTCTTAGCATTTAAGCGAAAACAACAAATAATTAATAGGCCATTTACATTTACCCAAGTATGTCGGATTACAGCCAAAAACTTACATGCGAATATCAACTTTTCAAAAAATGTCGGTGGGACGTCTTTTATTATTTAGTAGTAAAATCTGTAATAAATGGATCCGGTGTTAAATACTTAATAATATTTACGTTTGGAATTATTATCAAATTTTCTAAATGTATGTATGCATTTTCAATGAGAACATCTGGCTGTATATTTCTTTTAGCAGAATATTGTGATTTCAGTTTCTTTAACAAAATATTATTATTTGGATTTTTTTTCTAGTAAACTGCAATATATAAATATTGCGAGAAATAGATTTAATATTTCAGATACAACTTAGATGACTATATCCAAAATACCCGCACAACATAAATATTTTCTGGAACATGGGGAATTTCGATTTTTTTTTTTTATTTTAACAGAGATATTCTCTATCGTTATCCTAGTATAAGGATTCGCGTCGTGAAACCTCCAGATTATGCAATATATTAAAAATTGAATACACCCAAAATAGCTAATAACAATTTCTAATAAGTACTGACGTTTTTAAATATATGCAGGGTATTAAGGTGGCCATTTATTCCCTAGAAAGAAACGTCAGATAGGGAAATATTTTCACTTAGTGATTTCAGTGGTTTGCAAAATAGCTAGATTTAAAACTACGAAATAGAATTCTTAAATTTAAATCTAGCTATTTTGCAAACCACTTTCTTGAGTGAATATTCATAGTAATAGTCTTGTTATGATTCTACTTAGATACTTATAGTTTATTTTAAATATACATACTAAGAAAAAAGTTATGGCCAAATATAATAAATAGTTCCTTATCGGATGTCTCTTTCTAGGGAATGGCCACCTTAAGGTAAATAACTTTCGTTCGTTTAAGAGCTGATTTTATACGCAAAACAGTTCCTATAAATATGTGGCCGAAAGTGGTCCTAACGAAGCTATATACAATCCTTTGAGGATAACGCCTAAATAGTGGTTTTATAGATTATCTCTGAAACCCTTGAAGACTAACCAACGTGAAGGCAGCCGCCAGAGATAGCCGCTGATTTTCCCGAAAGTACCCGAACGCACATGGACGTTCGTCAATATGGGTATTGCCGACTCCTCGCGATCACACGCCACGTGGAATATTGATATCGAGTGGCGGTGAAAAGGATAGTAGACTTAGTATAGATAGTTCCTTTTGAACACAATAATCAGTGTCGAATAATATTTGTATGAATAATTTGAGATTTCCAAAGAACAGGACATCAATTTCAAATATTTGCGGAAAATAGTAGACACAACTATAAGATTGATTGATTGATTGATTGATTTGCCAGCGTAAGGTGGGCATTGCTGCCAATTCCGGTGCAGGGAGATTTGTTCCAACAAATTCAAAATCTGAAACAGTAAAAAAAAATCGAGATTTTTCAAAAACTGGACATGTATATATTCGCTTTGAAATTTTATGGTCGACAGTATATACAACTATTAAGAGTATGCCTCAAAAAAATAAACACGCCTTGCCGTCGTTCAGATTGAAGAAAAATTTAAAACTACAATAAAATGTATTCAATATCTAAAAGTCAAATAGCAAATCAAGATATTACCACTTTCAAAATTTTGCGACTGATAGTACACATAACTAATAATAGTATGCCTAAAAGAAATCAACTCGCTCTACAGTCGTACATATTGAAAAAAAAAGAAAAATTCAATATCTGAAACAGCCAAAAATGAAACTAAGATTTTTCAAAAACTGTACATAATATAGCTTCCAAAATTTTGCAGCCGATAGTACACAACACTATTAAAGTACGCCTTCATATTGAAAAAAATATATTATATAAAATATATTCGATATCTGAAATAGTCAAGTAAAAACTAAAATTTTTCAAAAACTGGACTCATTATCACTTTCAAAATTTTACAGCTAATAGTACATACAAATATTAATAGAATGCCTTAATAAAATCAAGTCGCACTGCCGTCCTTCATATTGAAAAGAAATAATACTCTACAAAATAAATTCAATATCTGAAACAGAAAAAAAGGGAAACTAAAATTATTCAAAAACTGGACATATTATCACTTTCAAAATTTTACAGCCGATAGTACACACAACTAGTAAGAGTATGACATAAAAAAATCAACTTGCACTGCCGTCCTTCATATTGAAAAAAAATAATATTCTACAAGTTAAATTCAATATCTGAAACAGAAAAAAAGGGAAACTAAAATTATTCAAAAACTGGACATATTATCACTTTCAAAATTTTACAGCCGATAGTACACACAACTAGTAAGAGTATGACATAAAAAAATCAACTTGCACTGCCGTCCTTCATATTGAAAAAAATTAATATTCTACAAGATAAATTCAATATCTGAAACAGTAAAAAAGGGAATTAAAATTATTCAAAAACTGGACATATTATCACTTTCAGAATTTTACAGCCGATAGTACACACAACTAGTAAGAGTATGACATAAAAAAATCAACTTGCACCGCCGTCCTTCATATTGAAAAAAATTAATATTCTACAAGATAAATTCAATATCTGAAACAGTAAAAAAGGAAATTAAAATTATTCAAAAACTGGACATATTATCACTTTCAAAATTTTACAGCCGATAGTACACACAACTAGTATGAGTATGGCATAAAAAAATCAACTTGCACTGCCGTCCTTCATATTGAAAAAAATTAATATTCTACAAGATAAATTCAATATCTGAAACAGCAAAAAAGGGAATTAAAATTATTCAAAAACTGGACATATTATCACTTTCAAAATTTTACAGCCGATAGTACACACAACTTGTAAGAGTATGACATAAAAAAATCAACTTGCACTGCCGTCCTTCATATTGAAAAAAATTAATATTCTACAAGATAAATTCAATATCTGAAACAGTAAAAAAGGAAATTAAAATTATTCAAAAACTGGACATATTATCACTTTCAAAATTTTACAGCCGATAGTACACACAACTAGTATGAGTATGGCATAAAAAAATCAACTTGCACTGCCGTCCTTCATATTGAAAAAAATTAATATTCTACAAGATAAATTCAATATCTGAAACAGCAAAAAAGGGAATTAAAATTATTCAAAAACTGGACATATTATCACTTTCAAAATTCTACAGCCGATAGTACACACAACTTGTAAGAGTATGACATAAAAAAATCAACTTGCACTGCCGTCCTTCTTATTGAAAAAAATTAATATTCTACAAGATAAATTCAATATCTGAAACAGTAAAAAAGGAAACTAAAATTATTCAAAAACTGGACATACTATCACTTTCAAAATTTTACAGCCGATAGTACACACAATTAGTAAGAGTATGACATAAAAAAATCAACTTGCACTGCCGTCCTTCATATTGAAAAAAATTAATATTCTACAAGATAAATTCAATATCTGAAACGGTAAAAAAAGGAAATTAAAATTATTCAAAAACTGGACATATTATCACTTTCAAAATTTTAAAGCCGATAGTACACACAACTAGTAAGAGTATGACATAAAAAAATCAACTTGCACTGCCGTCCTTCATATTGAAAAAAATTAATATTCTACAAGATAAATTCAATATCTGAAACAGTAAAAAAGGGAATTAAAATTATTCAAAAACTGGACATATTATCACTTTCAGAATTTTACAGCCGATAGTACACACAACTAGTAAGAGTATGACATAAAAAAATCAACTTGCACCGCCGTCCTTCATATTGAAAAAAATTAATATTCTACAAGATAAATTCAATATCTGAAACAGTAAAAAAGGAAATTAAAATTATTCAAAAACTGGACATATTATCACTTTCAAAATTTTACAGCCGATAGTACACACAACTAGTATGAGTATGGCATAAAAAAATCAACTTGCACTGCCGTCCTTCATATTGAAAAAAATTAATATTCTACAAGATAAATTCAATATCTGAAACAGCAAAAAAGGGAATTAAAATTATTCAAAAACTGGACATATTATCACTTTCAAAATTTTACAGCCGATAGTACACACAACTTGTAAGAGTATGACATAAAAAAATCAACTTGCACTGCCGTCCTTCATATTGAAAAAAATTAATATTCTACAAGATAAATTCAATATCTGAAACAGTAAAAAAGGAAATTAAAATTATTCAAAAACTGGACATATTATCACTTTCAAAATTTTACAGCCGATAGTACACACAACTAGTATGAGTATGGCATAAAAAAATCAACTTGCACTGCCGTCCTTCATATTGAAAAAAATTAATATTCTACAAGATAAATTCAATATCTGAAACAGCAAAAAAGGGAATTAAAATTATTCAAAAACTGGACATATTATCACTTTCAAAATTCTACAGCCGATAGTACACACAACTTGTAAGAGTATGACATAAAAAAATCAACTTGCACTGCCGTCCTTCATATTGAAAAAAATTAATATTCTACAAGATAAATTCAATATCTGAAACAGTAAAAAAGGAAACTAAAATTATTCAAAAACTGGACATACTATCACTTTCAAAATTTTACAGCCGATAGTACACACAATTAGTAAGAGTATGACATAAAAAAATCAACTTGCACTGCCGTCCTTCATATTGAAAAAAATTAATATTCTACAAGATAAATTCAATATCTGAAACGGTAAAAAAAGGAAATTAAAATTATTCAAAAACTGGACATATTATCACTTTCAAAATTTTAAAGCCGATAGTACACACAACTAGTAAGAGTATGACATAAAAAAATCAACTTGCACTGCCGTCCTTCATATTGAAAAAAATTAATATTCTACAAGATAAATTCAATATCTGAAACAGTAAAAAAGGGAATTAAAATTATTCAAAAACTGGACATATTATTACTTTCAAAATTTTACTGCCGATAGTACACACAACTGGTAAGAGTATGACATAAAAAAATCAACTTGCACTACCGTCCTTCATATTAAAAAAAATTAATATTCTACAAGATAAATTCAAAATCTGAAACAGTAAAAAAGGAAATTAAAATTATTCAAAAACTGGACATATTATCACTTTCAAAATTTTACAGCCGATAGTACACACAACTAGTAAGAGTATGACATAAAAAAATCAACTTGCACTGCCGTCCTTCATATTGAAAAAAATTAATATTCTACAAGATAAATTCAATATCTGAAACAGTAAAAAAAGGAAATTAAAATTATTAAAAAACTGGACATATTATCACTTTCAAAATTTTACAGCCAATAGTAAACACAACTAGTAAGAGTATGACATAAAAAAATCAACTTGCACTGCCGTCCTTCATATTGAAAAAAATTAATATTCTACATGATAAATTCAATATCTGAAACAGCAAAAAAGGGAATTAAAATTATTCAAAAACTGGACATATTATCACTTTCAAAATTTTACAGCCGATAGTACACACAACTTGTAAGAGTATGACATAAAAAAATCAACTTGCACTGCCGTCCTTCATATTGAAAAAAATTAATATTCTACAAGATAAATTCAATATCTGAAACGGTAAAAAAAGGAAATTAAAATTATTCAAAAATTGGACATATTATCACTTTCAAAATTTTAAAGCCGATAGTACACACAACTAGTAAGAGTATGACATAAAAAAATCAACTTGCACTGCCGTCCTTCATATTGAAAAAAATTAATATTCAACAAGATAAATTCAATATCTGAAACAGTAAAAAAAGGAATTAAAATTATTCAAAAACTGGACATATTATCACTTTCAAAATTTTACTGCCGATAGTACACACAACTGGTAAGAGTATGACATAAAAAAATCAACTTGCACTGCCGTCCTTCATATTGAAAAAAATTAATATTCTACAAGATAAATTCAAAATCTGAAACAGTAAAAAAGGAAATTAAAATTATTCAAAAACTGGACATATTATCACTTTCAAAATTTTACAGCCGATAGTACACACAACTAGTAAGAGTATGACATAAAAAAATCAACTTGCACTGCCGTCCTTCATATTGAAAAAAATTAATATTCTACAAGATAAATTCAATATCTGAAACAGTAAAAAAGGAAACTAAAATTATTCAAAAACTGGACATATTATCACTTTCAAAATTTTACAGCCGATAGTACACACAACTAGTAAGAGTATGACATAAAAAAATCAACTTGCACTGCCGTCCTTCATATTGAAAAAAATTAATATTCCACAACATAAATTCAATATCTGAAACAGAAAAAAAGGGAAACTAAAATTATTCAAAAACTAGACATATTATCACTTTCAAAATTTTACAGCCGATAGTACACACAACTAGTAAGAGTATGACATAAAAAAATCAACTTGCACTGCCGTCCTTCATATTGAAAAAAATTAATATTCTACAAGATAAATTCAATATCTGAAACAGTAAAAAAGGAAACTAAAATTATTCAAAAACTGGACATATTATCACTTTCAAAATTTTACAGCCGATAGTACGCACAACTAGTAAGAGTATGGCATAAAAAAATCAACTTGCACTGCCGTCCTTCATATTGAAAAAAATTTATATTCTACAAGATAAATTCAATATCTGAAACAGTAAAAAAGGGAATTAAAATTATTCAAAAACTGGACATATTATCACTTTCAAAATTTTACTGCCAATAGTAAACACAACTAGTAAGAGTATGACATAAAAAAATCAACTTGCACTGCCGTCCTTCATATTGAAAAAAATTAATATTCTACAAGATAAATTCAATATCTGAAACAGTAAAAAAGGGAATTAAAATTATTCAAAAACTGGACATATTATCACTTTCAAAATTTTACTGCCAATAGTAAACACAACTAGTAAGAGTATGAAATAAAAAAATCAACTTGCACTGCCGTCCTTCATATTGAAAAAAATTAATATTCTACAAGATAAATTCAATATCTGAAACAGCAAAAAAGGGAATTAAAATTATTCAAAAACTGGACATATTATCACTTTCAAAATTTTACAGCCGATAGTACACACAACTTGTAAGAGTATGACATAAAAAATCAACTTGCACTGCCGTCCTTCATATTGAAAAAAATTAATATTCTACAAGATAAATTCAATATCTGAAACAGTAAAAAAGGAAACTAAAATTATTCAAAAACTGGACATATTATCACTTTCAAAATTTTACTGCCGATGGTACACACAACTAGTAAGAGTATGACATAAAGAAATCAACTTGCACTGCCGTCCTTCATATTGAAAAAAATTAATATTCCACAACATAAATTCAATATCTGAAACAGAAAAAAAGGGAAACTAAAATTATTCAAAAACTAGACATATTATCACTTTCAAAATTTTACAGCCGATAGTACACACAACTAGTAAGAGTATGACATAAAAAAATCAACTTGCACTGCCGTCCTTCATATTGAAAAAAATTTATATTCTACAAGATAAATTCAATATCTGAAACAGTAAAAAAGGGAATTAAAATTATTCAAAAACTGGACATATTATCACTTTCAAAATTTTACTGCCAATAGTAAACACAACTAGTAAGAGTATGACATAAAAAAATCAACTTGCACTGCCGTCCTTCATATTGAAAAAAATTAATATTCTACAAGATAAATTCAATATCTGAAACAGTAAAAAAGGGAATTAAAATTATTCAAAAACTGGACATATTATCACTTTCAAAATTTTACTGCCAATAGTAAACACAACTAGTAAGAGTATGACATAAAAAAATCAACTTGCACTGCCGTCCTTCATATTGAAAAAAATTAATATTCTACAAGATAAATTCAATATCTGAAACAGTAAAAAAGGGAATTAAAATTATTCAAAAACTGGACATATTATCACTTTCAAAATTTTACTGCCAATAGTAAACACAACTAGTAAGAGTATGACATAAAAAAATCAACTTGCACTGCCGTCCTTCATATTGAAAAAAATTAATATTCTACAAGATAAATTCAATATCTGAAACAGTAAAAAAGGAAATTAAAATTATTCAAAAACTGGACATATTATCACTTTCAAAATTTTACAGCCGATAGTACACACAACTAGTATGAGTATGGCATAAAAAAATCAACTTGCACTGCCGTCCTTCATATTGAAAAAAATTAATATTCTACAAGATAAATTCAATATCTGAAACAGCAAAAAAGGGAATTAAAATTATTCAAAAACTGGACATATTATCACTTTCAAAATTTTACAGCCGATAGTACACACAACTTGTAAGAGTATGACATAAAAAATCAACTTGCACTGCCGTCCTTCATATTGAAAAAAATTAATATTCTACAAGATAAATTCAATATCTGAAACAGTTATTGAATTTATCTTGTGGAATATTAATTTTTTTCAATATGAAGGACGGCAGTGCAAGTTGATTTTTTTATGCCATACTCTTACTAGTTCTGTGTACTATCGGCTGTAAAATTTTGAAAGTGATAATATGTCCAGTTATTGAATTTATCTTGTGGAATATTAATTTTTTTCAATATGAAGGACGGCAGTGCAAGTTGATTTTTTTATGCCATACTCTTACTAGTTCTGTGTACTATCGGCTGTAAAATTTTGAAAGTGATAATATGTCCAGTTTTTGAATAATTTTAGTTTTTTTTTTACTGTTTGAGATAT
The DNA here is from genome assembly GCA_963583905.1 of Stenurella melanura. Lineage (NCBI taxonomy): Eukaryota > Metazoa > Arthropoda > Insecta > Coleoptera > Cerambycidae > Stenurella > Stenurella melanura. The sequence continues at coordinate 188,058,116 of OY757309.1, read as the reverse complement.
TGAATTTATGTTGTAGAATATTAATTTTTTTCAATATGAAGGACGGCAGTGCAAGTTGATTTTTTTATGTCATACTCTTACAAGTTGTGTGTACTATCGGCTGTAAAATTTTGAAAGTGATAATATGTCCAGTTTTTGAATAATTTTAATTCCCTTTTTTGCTGTTTCAGATATTGAATTTATCTTGTAGAATATTAATTTTTTTCAATATGAAGGACGGCAGTGCAAGTTGATTTTTTTATGTCATACTCTTACTAGTTGTGTGTACTATCGGCTGTAAAATTTTGAAAGTGATAATATGTCCAGTTTTTGAATAATTTTAATTCCCTTTTTTGCTGTTTCAGATATTGAATTTATCTTGTAGAATATTAATTTTTTTCAATATGAAGGACGGCAGTGCAAGTTGATTTTTTTATGTCATACTCTTACTAGTTGTGTGTACTATCGGCTGTAAAATTTTGAAAGTGATAATATGTCCAGTTTTTGAATAAGTTTAGTTTCCTTTTTTACTGTTTCAGATATTGAATTTATCTTGTAGAATATTATTTTTTTTCAATATGAAGGACGGCAGTGCAAGTTGATTTTTTTATGTCATACTCTTACAAGTTGTGTGTACTATCGGCTGTAAAATTTTGAAAGTGATAATATGTCCAGTTTTTGAATAATTTTAATTCCCTTTTTTGCTGTTTCAGATATTGAATTTATCTTGTAGAATATTAATTTTTTTCAATATGAAGGACGGCAGTGCAAGTTGATTTTTTTATGTCATACTCTTACTAGTTGTGTGTACTATCGGCTGTAAAATTTTGAAAGTGATAATATGTCCAGGTTTTGAATAATTTTAATTCCCTTTTTTTGCTGTTTCAGATATTGAATTTATCTTGTAGAATATTAATTTTTTTCAATATGAAGGACGGCAGTGCAAGTTGATTTTTTTATGCCATACTCATACTAGTTGTGTGTACTATCGGCTGTAAAATTTTGAAAATGATAATATGTCCAGTTTTTGAATAATTTTAATTTCCTTTTTTACTGTTTCAGATATTGAATTTATCTTGTAGAATATTCATTTTTTTCAATATGAAGGACGGCAGTGCAAGTTGATTTTTTTATGTCATACTCTTACTAGTTGTGTTTACTATTGGCTGTAAAATTTTCAAAGTGATAATATGTCCAGTTTTTGAATAATTTTAATTTCCTTTTTTTACCGTTTCAGATATTGAATTTGTCTTGTAGAATATTAATTTTTTTCAATATGAAGGACGGCAGTGCAAGTTGATTTTTTATGTCATACTCTTACTAGTTGTGTGTACTATTGGCTGTAAAATTTTGAAAGTGATAATATGTCCAGTTTTTGAATAATTTTAGTTTCCCTTTTTTTCTGTTTCAGATATTGAATTTATCTTGTAGAATATTAATTTTTTTCAATATGAAGGACGGCAGTGCAAGTTGATTTTTTTATGTCATACTCTTACTAGTTGTGTGTACTATCGGCTGTAAAATTTTGAAAGTGATAATATGTCCAGGTTTTGAATAATTTTAATTCCCTTTTTTTGCTGTTTCAGATATTGAATTTATCTTGTAGAATATTAATTTTTTTCAATATGAAGGACGGCAGTGCAAGTTGATTTTTTTATGCCATACTCATACTAGTTGTGTGTACTATCGGCTGTAAAATTTTGAAAATGATAATATGTCCAGTTTTTGAATAATTTTAATTTCCTTTTTTACTGTTTCAGATATTGAATTTATCTTGTAGAATATTCATTTTTTTCAATATGAAGGACGGCAGTGCAAGTTGATTTTTTTATGTCATACTCTTACTAGTTGTGTTTACTATTGGCTGTAAAATTTTCAAAGTGATAATATGTCCAGTTTTTGAATAATTTTAATTTCCTTTTTTTACCGTTTCAGATATTGAATTTGTCTTGTAGAATATTAATTTTTTTCAATATGAAGGACGGCAGTGCAAGTTGATTTTTTATGTCATACTCTTACTAGTTGTGTGTACTATTGGCTGTAAAATTTTGAAAGTGATAATATGTCCAGTTTTTGAATAATTTTAGTTTCCCTTTTTTTCTGTTTCAGATATTGAATTTATCTTGTAGAATATTAATTTTTTTCAATATGAAGGACGGCAGTGCAAGTTGATTTTTTTATGTCATACTCTTACTAGTTGTGTGTACTATCGGCTGTAAAATTTTGAAAGTGATAATATGTCCAATTTTTGAATAATTTTAGTTTCCTTTTTTACTGTTTCAGATATTGAATTTATCTTGTAGAATATTAATTTTTTTCAATATGAAGGACGGCAGTGCAAGTTGATTTTTTTATGTCATACTCTTACTAGTTGTGTGTACTATCGGCTGTAAAATTTTGAAAGTGATAATATGTCCAGTTTTTGAATAATTTTAATTTCCTTTTTTACTGTTTCAGATATTGAATTTATCTTGTAGAATATTAATTTTTTTCAATATGAAGGACGGCAGTGCAAGTTGATTTTTTTATGTCATACTCTTACTAGTTGTGTGTACTATCGGCTGTAAAATTTTGAAAGTGATAATATGTCCACTTTTGAATAATTTTAATTTCCTTTTTTACTGTTTCAGATTTTGAATTTATCTTGTAGAATATTAATTTTTTTCAATATGAAGGACGGCAGTGCAAGTTGATTTTTTTATGTCATACTCTTACTAGTTGTGTTTACTATTGGCTGTAAAATTTTCAAAGTGATAATATGTCCAGTTTTTGAATAATTTTAATTTCCTTTTTTTACCGTTTCAGATATTGAATTTATCGTGTAGAATATTAATTTTTTTCAATATGAAGGACGGCAGTGCAAGTTGATTTTTTTATGTCATACTCTTACTAGTTGTGTGTACTATCGGCTGTAAAATTTTGAAAGTGATAATATGTCCAGTTTTTGAATAATTTTAATTTCCTTTTTTACTGTTTCATATATTGAATTTATCTTGTAGAATATTAATTTTTTTCAATATGAAGGACGGCAGTGCAAGTTGATTTTTTTATGTCATACTCTTACAAGCTGTGTGTACTATCGGCTGTAAAATTTTGAAAGTGATAATATGTCCATTTTTTGAATAATTTTAATTCCCTTTTTTGCTGTTTCAGATATTGAATTTATCTTGTAGAATATTAATTTTTTTCAATATGAAGGACAGCAGTGCAAGTTGATTTTTTTATGTCATACTCTTACAAGTTGTGTGTACTATCGGCTGTAAAATTTTGAAAGTGATAATATGTCCAGTTTTTGAATAATTTTAATTCCCTTTTTTGCTGTTTCAGATATTGAATTTATCTTGTAGAATATTAATTTTTTTCAATATGAAGGACGGCAGTGCAAGTTGATTTTTTTATGCCATACTCATACTAGTTGTGTGTACTATCGGCTGTAAAATTTTGAAAGTGATAATATGTCCAGTTTTTGAATAATTTTAATTTCCTTTTTTACTGTTTCAGATATTGAATTTATCTTGTAGAATATTAATTTTTTTCAATATGAAGGACGGCAGTGCAAGTTGATTTTTTTATGTCATACTCTTACTAGTTGTGTGTACTATCGGCTGTAAAATTTTGAAAGTGATAATATGTCCACTTTTGAATAATTTTAATTTCCTTTTTTACTGTTTCAGATTTTGAATTTATCTTGTAGAATATTAATTTTTTTCAATATGAAGGACGGCAGTGCAAGTTGATTTTTTTATGTCATACTCTTACTAGTTGTGTTTACTATTGGCTGTAAAATTTTCAAAGTGATAATATGTCCAGTTTTTGAATAATTTTAATTTCCTTTTTTTACCGTTTCAGATATTGAATTTATCGTGTAGAATATTAATTTTTTTCAATATGAAGGACGGCAGTGCAAGTTGATTTTTTTATGTCATACTCTTACTAGTTGTGTGTACTATCGGCTGTAAAATTTTGAAAGTGATAATATGTCCAGTTTTTGAATAATTTTAATTTCCTTTTTTACTGTTTCATATATTGAATTTATCTTGTAGAATATTAATTTTTTTCAATATGAAGGACGGCAGTGCAAGTTGATTTTTTTATGTCATACTCTTACAAGCTGTGTGTACTATCGGCTGTAAAATTTTGAAAGTGATAATATGTCCATTTTTTGAATAATTTTAATTCCCTTTTTTGCTGTTTCAGATATTGAATTTATCTTGTAGAATATTAATTTTTTTCAATATGAAGGACGGCAGTGCAAGTTGATTTTTTTATGTCATACTCTTACAAGTTGTGTGTACTATCGGCTGTAAAATTTTGAAAGTGATAATATGTCCAGTTTTTGAATAATTTTAATTCCCTTTTTTGCTGTTTCAGATATTGAATTTATCTTGTAGAATATTAATTTTTTTCAATATGAAGGACGGCAGTGCAAGTTGATTTTTTTATGCCATACTCACACTAGTTGTGTGTACTATCGGCTGTAAAATTTTGAAAGTGATAATATGTCCAGTTTTTGAATAATTTTAATTTCCTTTTTTACTGTTTCAGATATTGAATTTATCTTGTAGAATATTAATTTTTTTCAATATGAAGGACGGCAGTGCAAGTTGATTTTTTTATGTCATATTCTTACTAGTTGTGTGTACTATCGGCTGTAAAATTCTGAAAGTGATAATATGTCCAGTTTTTGAATAATTTTAATTCCCTTTTTTACTGTTTCAGATATTGAATTTGTCTTGTAGAATATTAATTTTTTTCAATATGAAGGACGGCAGTGCAAGTTGATTTTTTATGTCATACTCTTACTAGTTGTGTGTACTATTGGCTGTAAAATTTTGAAAGTGATAATATGTCCAGTTTTTGAATAATTTTAGTTTCCCTTTTTTTCTGTTTCAGATATTGAATTTATCTTGTAGAATATTAATTTTTTTCAATATGAAGGACGGCAGTGCAAGTTGATTTTTTTATGTCATACTCTTACTAGTTGTGTGTACTATCGGCTGTAAAATTTTGAAAGTGATGATATGTCCAGTTTTTGAATAATTTTAGTTTCCCTTTTTTTCTGTTTCAGATATTGAATTTATTTTGTAGAGTATTATTTCTTTTCAATATGAAGGACGGCAGTGCGACTTGATTTTATTAAGGCATTCTATTAATAGTTGTATGTACTATTAGCTGTAAAATTTTGAAAGTGATAATGAGTCCAGTTTTTGAAAAATTTTAGTTTTTACTTGACTATTTCAGATATCGAATATATTTTATATAATATATTTTTTTCAATATGAAGGCGTACTTTAATAGTGTTGTGTACTATCGGCTGCAAAATTTTGGAAGCGATATTATGTACAGTTTTTGAAAAATCTTAGTTTCATTTTTGGCTGTTTCAGATATTGAATTTTTCTTTTTTTTTCAATATGTACGACTGTAGAGCGAATTGATTTCTTTTAGGCATACTATTATTAGTTATGTGTACTATCAGTCGCAAAATTTTGAAAGTGGTAATATCTTGATTTGCTATTTGACTTTTAGATATTGAATACATTTTATTGTAGTTTTAGATTTTTCTTCAATCTGAACGACGGCAAGGCGTGTTTATTTTTTTGAGGCATACTCTTAATAGTTGTATATACTGTCGACCATAAAATTTCAAAGCGAATATATACATGTCCAGTTTTTGAAAAATCTCGATTTTCTTTTACTGTTTCAGATTTTGAATTTGTTATTAATCTTATAGTTGTGTCTACTATTTTCCGCAAATATTTGAAATTGATGTCCTGTTCTTTGGAAATCTCAAATTATTCATACAAATATTATTCGACACTGATTATTGTGTTCAAAAGGAACTATCTATACTAAGTCTACTATCCTTTTCACCGCCACTCGATATCAATATTCCACGTGGCGTGTGATCGCGAGGAGTCGGCAATACCCATATTGACGAACGTCCATGTGCGTTCGGGTACTTTCGGGAAAATCAGCGGCTATCTCTGGCGGCTGCCTTCACGTTGGTTGAAGACTAATCGTTTTCAAGGTAAAGCGATATAATAAACGAAATATTGCGACTTGCCTTTAGTAAGGCATATTATGAATTTTCGAAGTTAATTTATTATGCATTAATAAAAAAGGCAGAGTATAGTAGGTCAAACGATATTTGTAAAACTGTTTTTTGCAAATATCTTAAAAATTACAAATTTTGTCAAAAAGTGGTAAATATACAATTTGTAACTCATTAAGTTACCCTAATTTGATACTAGTCCTGTTCAATTTGATATAAAATTGACCGAGGTATGACTTTTTTGTGTATTTTTATCATGCAAATACAAATAATAAATATTTCAGAGTTTTTGTCTAAACCCTTAATTTACATGTTTTTGTTTTAATTTGAAACGAATGTTTACTAGAATTGTGACAAAATGGAAGATATTTTAGCTTAGTATTGTTTCATTTGATATATTATGATTATATTTGAATAAAATCCTATATTTGGTATAGTATTTCATAAGTGCGAAAAATAATTTATTCATCTTAGTTCATATAATGACATCCATACCATGGGCCTCAACCAGAGTTTAAGGAAAATATTTTAATTTTTTGACTACGTTTTAAAATGCCCTCCAAAAAGCCATACTTACTAATAATTTATTAAAGCAGTATTTACAGAAAATAAAATGTTTGTGGTGACATTTATACAGGGTGGGGCAATAATGCGTCGGACCTCGATATCTCGAGTTCTAGGATAGCTAGAAATTTAAAAAAAAATTGCTTGTTAACTGGATAAAAAACTGAAAAAATTATTTTAGAATATACAGGGCGAGCCAAGACGAAATTACAGGACCAAGTGCCTTTTTTTTTAATGGAATGCTATGTATATCAGTACATCTTTTGAAGCCTCTTTCTAAGCTCTATTCATTCCTATATTAGCATTGAATATCTCCCAACCACTTGGATGTAATCGTTTTTTTTTTAATAATGCAATCTGCAGATGGATATTAAAAAAATCACCACAGTCACAATTATGGGTTTTAAGAAAAACTTATGTGAATACCAGTTACGAGACATCTAATTAGTGTTTTTGAATCATTTTCGCTTCCTAAAACTATACAGGGTGGCCAAAAATTATTTTTCAATTAAGAACTTTTTAAATTTAATTTTCTCAATTTTTTCAAATGAAACATCCTGTATATTTTTCAACGATGTGATGTAGAAATGAAAAACGAACTTTTTTTGTACGTACTTCCCTATGGCTAATTGCAGCCAATATCGTTTTATTGAGCAATAATTACTAAATTCAAAAATAAACTTAAAAAAAGAGCTTTCTCCAAATAACTCAGTAGAAAAAATTATAATCATTGTCCACATGTTGCCCATTTTGATTGACATACATCTCTATGCGCTTTTAAAATGAGGTTCCCACTGTTCCTAAAACTGCCGGTGTGATAGATCTAAAGGCAGTTATTCTTTCCTTCATATTCTGTACTGTTGTTGGTGTGTCTCTATAAACAATTTCTTTCAAGTATCCCCATAAAAAGAAATCCATTTTTCTAAGATCTGGGGATCTAGCAGGCCATTTAGTGGGTACATTTCTTCCAATCCATTGATGAAGGTAGGTATTATTTAAGTGGTCTCTGCATTTAAATAATGTGGTGGAGCACCATCTTGCTGAAACCACGTCCTATTTCGAATTCTTTCAGGGAGATTTACCAATAATTGTGGCAGATAGTTTTCCAAAAAATGAAGATAAATAGCTCCAATCAATGTACCATCAAAGAAATGTGGCCCTATTACATGTTCTCCAATAATTCCTCCCCAAACGTTTATAGACCATCTGTGTTGGTTATCAACTTGCATAAAAAAGTGAGGATTTTCCGAAGCATAATAATGGAAATTGTGCCGATTAACAAATCCATTTTTATAAAATGTTGCCTCATCAGTGAATAAAACATTATTGAAGAAGTTGACATCATCTTGCATTTTACCTCTGGCCCAATTACAAAATTGTAGGCGCTTTTGAAAATCGACATCAGATATAGTTCCTGGTGCATTTGAATATGATATGCATGCAACTTATTTGTTTTTAATATTAGACCCACAGACCATCTACCTATTGTTACTAATGAGCTCACTTCTCTTTGACTAACAACATGATTCTCAACCATTGCCAGCACCAGAGAAAACTCATTTTCTTCGTTCACAACACGTTTTCTCTCACTTTTTTTATATTCGTCAATTCCAGTTTCCAGAAATCTATCGAGAAAGTTTTGGAAGCTGCTAACATCAAGAATCTTTCTTTCAGTATAACGTTGGTAATAAATTCTATTGGCAAGTAAACAATTTCTGTCTGACTCGCCTAAAGCAAAGGTCATGTCTACAAGTTCCGCTTTATTAAAATTCATATTGTAAAATTCCAAATATTTTAAATTCGGTACAAATTGTAACTAACGACCGATAAGTGTGATAAATGCACCATTGCACACGACAATTTATACCAAACTGAGGTTTTATTGCTTGTAGAATAACGAAAACGGCAAAAAAATGTACAAAAAACATTACAGTAAAGGACCTGTTAAATACTATTTACTCATTTCAATGGATTGAAAGAAATGGACCCACTAAATGGCCTCATTTCAAAATTGCATAAAAACATGTGTCAATCAAAATGGGCAACACGTCGAACACCTATTATAAATTTTTCTAATGAATTATTTGAGGGAACCTCTTTTTTTAAGTTTATTCTTGAATTTGACACTTATTTATTTATAAAACGAAAATGGTTGCATTAGCCATAGGGAAGTACTTTAAAAAAATGTTCGTTTTTCATTTCTACATCACATCGTTGAAAAATATACAGGGTTTTCCATTTGAAAAAAATGAGAAAATTCAATTTAAAAAGTTCCTAATTGTAAAATAATTTTTGGTGGCCCAGTACAGTTTTAGGACAAAATGATTCAAAAACATTAATTAGATGTCTCGTAACTCGTATTCATACAAATTTTTCTTAAAACCCATAATTGTGACTGTGGTAATTTTTTTAATATCCGTCTGCAGATTGCATTATTTCAAAAAAAAGAAAATCATTACCTCCAAGTAGTTGGGAAATATTCAATGCTAATATAGGAATGAATAGAGCCTAGAAAGAGGCTTCAAAAAATGTACTGATATACATAGCATTCCATTAAAAAAAAGGCGGTCCTGTAATTTCGTCTTGGTTCGCCCTGTATGTTCGAAAATAATTTCCAGTTACAGATTTTTTTATCTAGATTACTTGCATTTTTTTTTTTTTAATTCTAGCTACCATAAAACACGAGACATCGAGGTCCGACGCACTATTGCCCCACCCTGTATATCCATATCCGTCAATATTTTGGAAAATAAGAGAAATAAACTGATCTGGCAAACTGTTTTCTCTCCATAACATACTATTGAGAGTCTAACTAGATTCCAGTGATACAGGATCAGTATTACTAGAAATGAGAAAGAAAAAACAGAAATTGCGCCAACCAAACAACTGAAAAGTTAGAATTTCAATGAATTTCAAAGTCCATAAAGAAACACCACAAAATATTCATTAAAAATATGAAACATTAGAATATAATATGTTTATTTCTAAATTAATACAAGAAAGTCACATCAATTAAATTTACTTAATATGCCATCAAGTTTGTTTTTTTAGAAGTCAAAACAGTCATAACTTGTCTGTTAATCAGTTTTACAGTCAATTAAAAGTTCGAAAATAAATTACACAGTAAACAATTATCAATCACATGATGAATTTACTTATGAATGGCTTCCACATGTTTGTGTCGAGGTAACGCGGAAAAATGACTACTTTAAAGATACGTCTTAGTTGCGATTTTTTCTTACTGAAAAATTTATAGATATAAATTAATTGCAAACAAATTAGTATAATGATTGCAATTTTATTTTATTTATAATACAAGATTTAAATAGACACATTTTACCTGGACCTCGATAAAAAGTGCACTAAGATAATCATTTTAATAAAATGAAGTTTTTGTATTATTCTTATTGTTACGGAATATGTTAACAGTGTATATAGATTTAATTGTTTTTCTTAAATTATAAATATTTATAATTCATTGAAATATAACTAAATGTGTGTAATATCCGAATAAAATGACAACCTATTTATTTTAATATTATGATATAGATAATGAAAAATTTTAATAATAGAAAACTAAAATATTATCTGACCTTTTTACCGAAATATATAAACTAAGAGAAAAGCCACCTGCAAGAGTGTTGAAGTAAAGCTTTCTTATGGCATCTAATTTTAACGCATTAATTCACAAGTGCCATTATGTTGTCGCCTGGAACCAATGATATTTGAATAGATAAACATAGGACCGTTCTGTCTAGTTTATCCATCCACTTGCATTAAGAATACTCAGTATATCCTGTTTTTATTATAACTTTGGTTTAGAACCAACCCTTCCATGCCATGCTTATTTATGACATAATCATAAATCAGATGATACTTGCACATATTATCCTGCTGTTTTATTTTATAGTAACTTTCCACCTCCTTGTAGGGAATCATCTTGTTATAATATCCTATTAGTTGTTTAGTGGATATGTATTAATAGGATATTAGTAAATTTGTGACAAATTTATATGGTATTTTATTCAGAGTAGATTTTCAGCAATCTCCTGGTGAGGACAAGATCAAACACTAGAAATGCATGGTGGTTGTCACCGTTTTATGTAGATATATCTATATGCAAGTGGATTCTACAATACATAAATATACAGTACACACTAACCCTTGGAGTCCACAATGTGTACTGTCTAGTACACCACAAAACCATTACAATAGATGTTGGATAAATGTATTATAAATTATGTAAAATTTGCTGTGTTCAATATATTTGCATTGCAAAAAAATATATACACTTCTTTGAGTTCTAAATGAAACATTATTAATGAAGTTAAATGACTTTCACCTTCATTTTCACCTCCGATAAATTTATATCCCGAAATATAAATAATTCTGATATGTACAGGAACGAGAATAGTATATTGAATCTTTGGAAGTAAAACTTAATATTGCAGAGCCTTAATTCTAAAGTAAATATTATTATTCAATCATGTCAGTACTTAGAGGTTCATAGATGTCGTATATGGTAGTATTCTCTACTTATTGGAAATTGACGAATTTTGTAGCTTATGTGAATTTTCACCGTCTGTACACTACATATATTATCACATAGTTAAAAGAAAACGTTGCAGGTTTGTCTATTTCTTAATTATATTAAAATATTTAACACAATATCTCTCAGTGAATGTCTAGTACTAACGCAATATATATTTTAATGTACAAACATGGACACTCCTTAAATTTAAATTGGTGGTGCAAAAGTAGTGGATTATGAAAATTATGACTTATCACGATTACCCCCACTACATGCCTTCTACTTTCTTAATTCGTTTAACCATAGCAAAAATGTTAATTATTCGAAGAGTATAAAAAGTATGGGTCGATTTATTTGTCTCTATTTTTCAACAATATAAAATCTGAAAGATTATTGTTTCATTTCGAAAGTGAAATAATAATTAAATTATAAATAGTTAAATCACTGAGAAAGCTGATCTATACCTAGTAAATTTAAAAAAAATTTAAATAATTATTGAATTGTACTACCTACCCCGCATTAATGCTCGGGCAGCAGCCACCGCCGGTGCCCTCCTTGCGCCTCCCAAATCAAGCCTTTAATTTTGTTGTTTATATGAATTGCTTGCAGGCAATCTTTAATGATGTCTTTTAAATTTCAGTCTCATGGAGAATCAGAAAATGCAGAGTCTCCGAGGCCGCTATCCGAAACCAGTGAGATGAGTTTAGAAGTTGGCACGCTGAGCAGAAAGCGTAAAACCCCTAGCGACAAACAAAGACCACTTACCAGATATCTCCCCATAAGAGGATCAGATCTTGATCTTCGGCAACACATAGAATCAGCTGGTAAGAAGCAATATACTTCGCAAATAATAATAATATAGTTTTCAAATCAACTGTATCTCATCCTTATATTATACAGGGTGTTCCATTATTATTCCTTCTGGATGATAATCTCGAGTCAGACTTATTTAAAAAAGATTAATTTCTCCATCAAAGCAAAGAAATAGAACTCATTAAACAACACCTAAGTTAGAATATGCTGATAACACCGAGCTGTGCATGTGCGAATACTGACTGTATCCTTATGTTATATTGATGGTCATGAGCACAGCTCATGTAGTATTTTGCAGACTTTTCGTTTGTGTCTGTTGTTAGTTTTGTGAATTTTTATAACTTATTGTCATTTGCTGTCCTCTTTGGAGCAGCTTTCTGTAATATTATTTATTTATCCTAACGTAGCTACGTGGTATTCAAATCAAATTGAAAACAACATTAATTTAATTTTTCAGGACATCAAGTAGTGCTGTGCCCTCATGTCATAATAAATTCAAGTACGTGTCGGGGATTCTTACATAAAAAAGGATCGAAATTGAATGGGTGGTCAAGAAGATGGTTTGTGTTTGATAGAAACAAGCACACTTTTACCTACTACTCTGATAAAAGTGAAAAGAAACCTAGAGGAGGCGCGTACTTTCAGGTAAAGTAATTTTTTTTAATTATCGTTTTTTATGAATTCTAAAGGATAATTCATTAATTAATGACTATTTATGTATTTGGTAACGAATTGACATGCATAGAAATTAAAAATTTCCCAAAGGCCAAAGAGTCATCGATATTTCTAAAAAATCTGTAGGGATGGATATAAAGCTATGTTTTGGGGTAGTTCGTAGACTAATAGGCCAAGCAAATGGATAGGTTAAATCGCAAAATGTGTCCGGAAGGAGATCTCTACGGGAAAAGTTGTATTGAGCTGAGATGTAAAAAAAAGCCCTAATATACTACTAGCCCCACCCTTTCCTTAAGGGCAGAAAAAGGATGAAATAGTTTATCTTTGCGTATAAATCGAGAACAATGGGAGACATGGAAAAAGGTTTCAGATAAAAATTGTAGAGCTTAAAATTTTGCATAAAAAAGGCCATATGCGTTTATACCGTATTTCTGATGGTTTGGCTGTAAAACCTATATGACGCTTAGGGGCTGAATGGATTGTTAAAAAAAATCGTAAAAAATCGAAAAGTTGATATTTTTCATCAGAAAAAGGTTTCAGATAAAAATTGTAGAGCTTAAAATTTTGCATAAAAAAGGCCATATGCGTTTATACCGTATTTCTGATGGTTTGGCTGTAAAACCTATATGACGCTTAGGGGCTGAATGGATTGTTAAAAAAAAATCGTAAAAAATCGAAAAGTTGATATTTTTCATTATTTATTTTTTGAATTTCCTTAGAAAAATCCTCAACTATCTTTACAGAGATAAAGCATCTTTGTGAACTTGTTTATATATAAGTTATGAACATCTGAATTTTTAAATTGATGATTATTCAGGGTTAAACGTAGCGAAAAATATTTTTTTAAGCAACACTGTCTTCTTCGTGAAATTTCCTTACAAAAAGTCCTTTGCCGTTTTTTTTATCTCACATACCAACGTTGATATCTAAATAAAATTACTATAATTCCTACAATTTTCATTTCACTCGACGGCACTGGAATATAGTCTAAGAGCTACTGGCCTCGACAACACACCCATTTTCACAAGGCTGGAAATATGCCAAGATGTTAGTTTAAGGCTTCCCAAAGAAGGAATGGCCGGTGTGGCGAAAGGATGTCGATGGGGTGAGCAGTGAGCATTCTTGAATTTTTGAAAGTGGTTGCGCTGTTTAAGTTGATATTTATTTTTTACTTCTACAAAGTTGCATTTTCAGATATCAAATAGGGAGCCAGCGTGCAATCACCTAACATATTTGTAAAAGCTAAAGACATTATTAATCCTGTTCTTTAGAGCTGGCAGACAAAAAAGTAATAAGAGAATTTTTTTTGCTGGTGGGAACTTCACTAGATGACTCTTGAAAGTCGACATGCTTTTCATGGTTGGTGGAAGTTTTTGTATAGAGCTGATATTTTTTATCGATTACTTGTCCCACAATGAGTACAAAAATATGATTGAGATGCATATCGGTTGGTGGGTTTCCAGAAGCCGAAACTGTTAACCTGCGAGATATTTCACTGTGGAAGACAGATTTGTAACAAGCTGATTTTTTCTTTATCGATTAATTACCACTCGGTAATTACGAAAATACGATTAGCATACATATTGGTTGGTGCCTTTCTAGAGGCAAAAACTGTTAATCTGCATGACAGATTTGTAACAAGCTGTTTTTTTTTTAAATTAATTCATTTATATTCAACAAGTAGAAAAATAATGGTCTCGAATATAGTGATATACGCCTCTGAAGTCGTGAACAAATTCATTAACTTAGACATGAATTATTTCTACTTTTTTATAGTTTTTAATCGCGTAAATGCGATGATTTTAGAATAGTAAATATCCGCCAAAAAGTTCAAAATTAATTTAAAAAAGTTCAAGACAAAAAAAAGTATACCTGTACAGGATTCGAACCGAGAAATCCTCTGTGAAAGTCGTCGCTTAACGCGATGTGCTATGGCCGGGATGAATTTGAAATTTCCAATAGCCGACAGAAGTGAACGAAAAAAAGCATTATTTGACATTTTGAGGAAATTGATTTGTTTTTTGTTTCATTAACCTCACTGTACGTTAATAACCGGAAAACTCGGAAGAATATATAGATTTTAGGTCACTTAATGTATGAACGTTATGCTTTATTCGTTACACTGCACATGCGCAGTCGTTAAAAAATAACCGAATACCTTATTAACCGATAGTTTTAACAAGAGTCTAGAGAGACCGAAATGCGAAAGCTTCGAGCATGCGCATTACCTTGTAAATGTGTAATAAATTCGTGCAAGTGGAGAAATTGAAATATTTCCTGTTATTTTGTGGTAAAAAGGCGGGGGGACACCCCCGCACCCCCCATTTTTTTGTCTGCGACGCTAATACTGCCTGCGGCGCTAATAATATTAAAAATTAGATATCAAAATAAAAACCTACTAACCTAACCCAAAGAAATCACACGAAAGAATGAAATTATTATATAAAAAGAAGGAAAACCTAAAGAAATCAAAAAAGAATTTGTAAAAAAATATATTAATCGTTACAGAATTTAAAAAAAAATTGCGCGCACATATGAATTTGAACCCAGGACCCCTTGCGTCATAAGCTAAAGCGTAACCTATGCGCTATCCATCTCGTTGGAAGTAAACGCTAGAGCAAGGTAGAAATAGTCGAACTAATGATATCACGTGTTGGGCATGTCGAAGCTTTCGCATTTCGGTCTCTCTAGACGCTTCTATAGTTTTACAGTATTTGCGTTAGAGCAACGTTCGCCTAGTAACGTATAATGTTTTACAACGTTGCTCGGTAGAGAACATTCACATCTATTTATAAATTTAATATATGAATATCTTAATACTTGCATTTAAAATATATGACTCCTGGTTCTGTTTAATACACTTTTTAGATATTTTTAATTGTGTTCGTAATCTCTAATGAAATTATTGCGTGAAAATCAATCCTTGGCAACGTTGGTATTTTTATCAAGTTGTGAACATAATTTGTCTTTTTGATATTTAAACTAAATTTTTCAAACTAAACGAAAAGTAGGATTATATATGTTTACATTGTTTAGGTAACGTCAAGAAAGTAATAAAGGCTTGGAAAACTCAAAACGTGTCAAGATATACCAGAAAACCTTATTTTCGAGCTAATGCGCATGCTCAGTGTACCCTTTTACGCTTAACTTATTAGCAAATTTAAGTCTCCTAAAATCTCCCTAATATCACTTAAAATATAGCGTGCGTAGCAAGGCGTAATTCCGTCCCGATTCCGACGATACAGGTTAGGTGATGTTTTGAAAATGAGATAATGCACAATAAGAACTGTGTTAAGTGACCTGGATATCTATTCAGAAACAGGCTTGTGAAAAAAACGCTATTAGCATTTTTATTCAAAATTTACTGAAAAATATATTTTTTAACTATAAAAATTCACATTGAAAGCACGAACAAGATGTAATTCATACTTTAATTATCTAAGCGGAAATGTTTTGAATGAGAAAAGTTGAACTTTACAAAAAAATCTTACAATGTGGAATATGTTTTAAATTACAATAATTGATTATATATTTACAGATCATCTTAGAAACAAATGTATGAGTATCTTGGAATGAGAAAGAATTCTATAAAATAGAATTGCACAAAGTTTATTACCTGGAGACCTAAAATGGTGAACTTAAAGCAGATCTAATAATCTTTAAAAAAATGTTTTTTTTCTGCCTTCGTTTAGGCACCACTATTTTTGTCTGTCAATACAGTTACATTTTGAGCTCAGTTGAAGGGTTATAGCTTAAGAATCAGTGTGCAAAATTGACTTATTTTGAATACCTGCTAACAATTGTGGTGTACTGAGGAATATAGTGGTATAAACCAATCACCGTAGGCAAGGTCATGAGTCCCCAAAATGGTTTGAATTTGGGCCCGGGGCCATGGAATAATACATATTTTTTAACGGAATGAATACCTGCTAGGAACTGCGGTATACGATAGTCTGTACAATTTTGAGTTGATGAAAAAAGTTTTTGCTGGTAAAGTAAAAATCGCGGCAAATTTAAAAATTGGCCATGATCCAACCGAATGAATACCACTTCTACTTTGCGGCAAAACCTTTGTTATAAGTATTTGAGACCATGTACGAAAAGTTACAATTTTCCTATTGTATAAAAAAGTTACAAGGCCATTTTTGACTCAGAATCAAGGAAAAACTTAAAATTTCACAAAGCACCTAGAAGATGGAAAGTTCTCGATGGAGAACGTTAAGAATGGCATAGACCTTCGGGCATAAGAAATGACATACATAAAAGTTACACCTTTCTGCCCCCACTCGCATCTAGGGGGTCCTTAAATACGGGTCAAAAAATGATTTTTATTTGTCAACACATTCAGCAGGTCAGAAATGCAAAAATCGGTGGAGAAACTAACTATTTAATGTGTTGAAAAAAATTTTCGGACCCGCATCTATGGGCTCCCTTCAGGCGAGTGGGGGAGCAGAAAGGTGTAACTTGCCAAGTAACAATTTAAATGCTTTTTAGATTTATTTAGGTTTTATCAGTATTTTGTAATGGCCACCTCATAAACCACTGATTCATGCTTGATTTATTAAATGCCAATTGCACTTAAAGATAGTTTTGTCTTAAAGAAGGTTTTAGAGAGGCCTTCAAGAACTTACATTAGAAATAAATGATCGTTTAGTTTCTATTGGCTTATGATTGACTTATCAAGGTATTTGTCAAGCCTTCAATAAAACTTTATAGCTGTTAAGTTCAAGTTAGGAGGATCAAGTTTTATAGAAATGAAGGAAATGTTGTGATTTTATCATTGCTTCATGAAATTAATTTGAGGTGGTTGTTAATGCTGGGCTAAATATCTAATATGCTTTGAAATCAGTAAGTTTCAGGTCGAACCTTCATAAAACTAATTGCTTGCCAGAGTTTTAATGAAGCAAACAAACATCTGTATTAAATCAGGCGTAAAGTAATTGGTAATGTAATAGGTATTTTAAGACAAAACATGTTTGAAGAAGAATTATTTACAGTTTATAGAGTTTATACATTCATATTTTACTTTTAGTATTTTGGCCAATTATTGTTAATTAACAAATGGCTAATATTTGAACAGTATCATTTTGAAACATATTTACTTCATACGAAACGTCCAAAAAACATTTTGAACTTATAAAAACTGTTTTTTCAAGCATTTACATTTTATTGTTCTAAATTATCCTGAATAGCTTTTTTAAAATTTATGTATCGAGATTACCTCTTGTTTTGTTGCACTGTGCTCAATTGTTTCCGGCTTACTTAAGTTAATAGTTAGTATAGTCTGTTTTTAAACCAGGAGGAGCGTTTTAAATTTAACGCGCTAAATCATACATCTGTGATTGGACAGGCCCTCGCCAGTTTTACACAAGGCAATAGTCGTAAATTTTGACATATTATAAAAATTTTAATTTCATGTCATAAATTATTAGGTTATAATTTCTATTTTATCGTTTGCACATTATATAGCAGTTTTTAATCTCTTTTGTATAAATCTGAAGGTAAAAGTGGCTAATTACTTGGTGCCTTTATATTGCGTAAATGGTAATGACGCTTTATAAAATATCTAGAGGTCAAATAGAGGTCGATGCATTATATAATGTAATAAAATACACACAAAAACACTGTAGTCGTGTATTGTTGGTTGCCCAAAACGCCAAAAAGGTTTTAGTGTATTTTCTAGTTACTTTTATGGTGTGAATGGTACTTTCGTGTTTACTCCTCCTGGTTTAAAAACAGACTATAGTTAAGGTATGTATTTAGGGGAATTTTTCTGCTAACTTCTCTTTATAAAATTATAACCTTATTTTTCTTGGCTAATGTCAAATATTTGTTCTGTTCAGAGACAACTCTGTTTTAGCCCGGGAGGCAGCGACAGATTTTTCTATAAAGCTAGATTTTTTTCCAAAGAGAGTTTAGATAGTATCTACAATGAAGGTGCATTTCTACCAAACTCTTAGTGGTGCGTAAATGAGTAACGAATTAAACATGTTGCAAAAAAATAAATAGACGAAAATATCGTTTTTCGAATTGTCAAAAAATGACGATTCTCCTTCGCTTCTGCCGGCCCCAATTTTCGATTTTCACCTCGCGATTCATGTTGTATGGTCATTGCCGACCTTCTCCTCGCCATCGAGACATAGAACGGGTCTCCAATATCACCGTATTTATTCAGTTCTTATGTTTGAAAAATTGACTTGCTGTCATGGTAATCAGTGACTATTTTTAAGTGGTTTCCCGAGTTCGAATCCCGCCCGCAATAGATCGGAGTGAATAGCAATTATAGAATTAAAAATATCTGCAAAAAAATTGAAAACGAAAAAAAAAACAAAAAAGTATCCCCGGGAAGGATTCGAACTCGGGAAACCACTTAAAAATAGTCGCCGATTAGCACGACCGCGTCAATTTTTCAAACGTAAGAACTGAATAAATACGGCGAACGGAGACCCGTTCTAGGTCTCCATAGCGAGGAGAAGGTCAGCAATGACCGTACAACGTGAGTCGCAAGGTGAAAATCGAAAACTGAGGCCGGCAGAAGCGAAGGCGAATCGTCATTTTTTGACAATTTGTGACAATTTGAAAAACGAAATTTTCGTCCATGTATTTTTTTACATGTTTAATTTTTCACCACTAAGAGTTTGGTAGAATTGCACCTTCATTATAGATACTGTCTAAACTCTCTTTGAAAAAAAATAGCTTTATAGAAATGATTTCATGGAAACTGTCGCTGCCTCCCGGGCTATTTCTATGTGTATGTGTGTGTGTGTGTGTATTTATTGCTATTTATGGTTTTACAAGATGCAAAAAGTTAACTATCTCGAGTTCATATAGACGAAAATTAACTTTATTTTAAATTAAAGTTGTCGCAATTCTCTTTCTTTTCTGATAAAAAATTTTCAAAATGGCCGAAAAATTTGTAGTTTTCTACAAAAGGTATATTTTCTGAAAGTTTGAAGCCGATCGTAATTCTTGACGTCCCTTGGCGTTAAAATGAAAAAAAGCTTTTTAGCCGGTTTATTTAATTTTGCATGATATATACATTCTCAAATGACCCAAAACTAACTTTCTTGAAATTTTAATTGAGAAGATTTTGATTTTTTGTTTGTCCCGATCGGACCCCTAGACCGGAGATATTCACCTCTTTTACCTAAATAAACGCTGTTCAAAAAACAAAATTGTTTATAAAAAAACGCAATAGGCTTTGGAAAGTCCAAAACTGAGATATATATACTCCTGATGATGATATAATTTTTGTGTTACAAAACTGTACACATCAGTGTCCTTTTTCACTCCAGTAAGTCACTATTGGATTATTATATTTTCAAATAAAAAAACGAATGTATGTAGGAATAGAACATGTAGGTATATGGAGGTCGGAACATAAAGAGATTTCCAATGAAATCGGTATAAGCTCTACCATTTCTACAATTTTTAAGATAAGAACCTGGAACTTTCACATATTACTCTTGAAGTAATGTATAAGAAATCGCTATAATTAGGTGTGCTAAATATATATTTTTTAAAGTTATTAACGTTTATCTTTCACGAATTTTGGAACAAAATAACTTTTTTTTCTCTCTTAAAATTAAGAAGGTTAATTTAATTTCTAAGGTAAATTTCTTTGAAGTATCGTAAAGTACCCACTACAAGCTTTAAAAATCGCCCACAGAAATCCAATAACGTAATTGAAACCAGAGTAATAGATGGTTAAAGTTAGTTTTACATATCAAATTTTATCATTTTCTCAAAATTTTGAAATTTCGGAAGTGTAAACAGTGTAGAAATGGTAGAGTTTCTAAGTACAGATTTAATCGGAAATCTCTTTATGTTCCGATTTCATATACGTACTATTCCTACATACATTCTTTTTTTAATTGTAAGTATAATATGTTCCTTTTTTATGTAGATCTTGTTGAGCTCAATTAGTTCAAAAGTTACAACAAATTTGGTGTAGAGCGCCCGAGACAGCGCTCGTTTCGCGCGCCTTACGCATCGCCACGTTCCATTCTCGTGCGATCTGAACCCTACATTTTTCATTGTAAAAACCGCTGCCCAAGGAATCACTACTTCCACATCCAGATTCTTCATCCAAGTCGTTTTAAAGGAAACATCTTGACTATATTTTCACTCTAGTATGTGGAAATTATTGGTCATAGAATTTTAATAATATTTGGGGCAGATGTCATAGAAAAGTTTGAGGAGTTGGTTTCTACCATATACGTTAAAAATGAAGTTTTTAGTTCACCCTACTTATTTTCTACTATTCACCTCCCACCCCTTCAATGTAGGCATCTCAATCAGATGTCACTACAATACATACGTGTACTAATCTCAAGTGAATATCTCAATTTGATGTTATCAATCCCATTAATAATGAAGCGGAGGTGGTGGAGTTTAAAAAATATTAGAAAGAAATCTGAGGCCTTGGTTTCTAGTATATATACCGAATCCCAAATTTCTGTACTCTTATCACCTTGATTTACTTATTTTCCCCTAGTCGCTCCTATTAACCCTAACCCTTCTACGGAATCATCCCAAAATATAATCTAGTTCCAGATGTCGGTATAATACATACGTCTACCAAATTACACGTGAATATCTCAATTTTATTTTATCAACCCCTTTAATAATGTAGTAAGGGTAGTGGAAGGGTTGAAAAATATTGTTAAAAAATTTGAGGTCTTGGCTTCTAGGACATACACCGAATTTCAAGTTGCAATACTCTTACCAGCTTGCTTTATTTATTTTTCCCTAATTACCTCTACTTACCCCCACTCCTTCAACGCAATCATGTCAAAATATAATCTAGTTTCAGATATAATTATAATACATAAATGTACCAAATTTCAAGTGAAAATTTAAATTTAATTTTATCAACTCTTAATAAGGGGGTGGGGGTGGTGGGGAGATGGAAAATACTAATAAAAAAACCTGAGACCTTCGCTTCTAGTACATACACCGAAATTCAAGTTTCTGTAGTCTTACCAGCTTGCTTTACTTATTTTCCCCTATTTACCCCTATTTAACCCCGAACCCTTCAAAGGAATCATCTCAAAGAATAATCTAGTTCCAGATGTCGTTATAATTCATACGTGTACCAAATTTCAAATGAATATCTCAATTTTATTTTATCAACCCTTGTAATAATGAAGTAGGGGTGGTGGGGGTTGAAAAATATTATAAATAATCTGAGACCTTGGCTTCTACTATATACACCGAATTTAAAGTTTCTGTAGTCTTACCAGCTTGCTTTACTTATTTTCCCCTATTTACCCCTATTTAACCCCCAACCCTTCAACGGAATCATCTCAAATTATAATCTAGTTCCAGATGTCGTTATAATACATACGTGTACCAAACTTCAAATGAATATCTCAATTTTATTTAATCAACCCTTTTCATATTGGAGTAGGGGTGGTGGGGGTTGAAAGATATTATAAAAAAATCTGACGCCTTGGCTTCTAGTACGTATACCGAATTTCAAGTTTATGTACTCTTACCAACTTGTTTTACTTATATTCCCCTATTTACCCCAAATTAACCCCCAACCCTTCAACGGAATCATCTCAAAATATAATCTAATGTTAGACGTCGTTATAATACATACGTGTACGAAATTTCAAATGAAAATCTCAACTTTATTTTATCAACCCCATTAATTGGGTAGGGGTGGTGGGGGGTTGAAAGATATTATAAAAAAATCTTAGGCCTTAACTTCTAGTACATACACCAAATTTCAAGTGTCTGTTCTCTTACAAGCTTGCTTTACTTATTTTCCCCTATTTTCCCCTATTTAACCCCCAACCCTTCACCGGATTTCCTCAAAAAACAATCCAGTTCCAGATCTCGTCATAATATATACGTGTACAAAATTTCAAGTCAATATCTCAAACCGTTCCGGAGAAAACGTGCGGACAAAAAAAGTTACAGACAGACCGACAGACAGACCGACAGACAGAAAATTTTTTTTCGCTCAAATTTAAAATCTCGACGTTTCATGACATTTTAAACCTATTTCACGAATAAAAATTTTTGAAAATTTTTTTGCGATTACTATACTTCCAATCCACTACGTGGATGTGGAAGTAAAAATAACTTCATATACATTTTTGATGTAAAATTTCCCGTACTTCGAACAGCGCTATTAGTTTTATTAAGAATAAAATATTTTAATAGATATTTGACAAAAACTGGTATTTGGCAACTATTTTGTTCAATAACAAATGACACTCAAGGACTATTGTTGGTAACTTTTGATGAAAAGTTACCGCTTCCCGGAATTATTAAGTAATGCATATTTTCAGCCTGACTACTAGATATAATATGTCAATATGTCGAGTTTTTGAAAAATCCTGGTTTCATTTTTGATTGTTTGAGATATTGAATTTATTTTATTATATTTTTTTTTTCAGTGTGAGTAAACGTAAAATGAAAATAATGTATGGACTTTTCTTACCTTTTTCAATATATAATTGTAGATTTCAAAAATAGGGTAAACCGGGCAGTTGTTGGACATGTGGGAGTTATTGGACACATTGCTTAAAACGTAATAAAACAAGATTTCTGTTTATCTTATTTCGTATTTCTTTGCATAGATGGCACTATTAATCTTTTAACTTCTTATTTTATGCAGTGCTGCCTCTGTTAAAATGTTCGTTTTGGCGGGAAAACATTGTGCATCTAGATATGTGTAGTGAGTGCTGTTCTGTTGCTGGTTTGTTAAGGTAAGTTGATTTAAAAATTTGTCAAATTAATTAACGCATAAATAGTAAATATATTCTAAGTTGATGAATATATGAATATAATTAAAAAGCCGTTATTCTTGGCAAATTTTACCTCTTAATTTAGTTAGGTTAGTTTCTAGAGAGATGGCCAATAACTAAGCTAATTTTCTTATAATGTTTAGTTGTTGGACGCCATGTCCAATAACTGAGTTGATCCACTTTTTATTCTGTTATATATGGCTATGTAGATTTTTTTGCACTGCTTCATTAGATATAACTTTTATTGGTCTATTCTTAGTATAAGTAGTTATTGGACACGTGTCCTATAACTAAAAATGAATCGTCCAATAACTAAATATATTGTTTTAGTTGTCTTAATTGGTTGTAAATTATGCCAAAAAAGAACCCTTATGACGCTAAATGTGTCGATTCTGCAATAAATGAAATAAAAAACAGTAAAATATCGTTACGGGCAGCAGCAAAAAAATATGGAGTGCCAAAATCTACGTTGGAGTTTAAATTAAAAAATCCGGGTCATAAAGATACATGTGGCCCTTCACCCATACTTACGATGCAAGAGGAGTTGGAGTTGGTAAAGTAAGTTTTCTAAAAATATGTTAACCACACACCTTAATTTAATATATTTGTAACTGTAAGATGGATAGAGGAACTTGCAACACGGGGATTTCCCAGAAAAAAGAAGACGTTTTCAATAGTGTCCAAAAATTTTTACTGGAAAATCCACGACCTAATCCCTTTAAGAATAGTAGACCAGGTGATTGCTGGTTTAAGGTAAAATAATTGTATTTGTATGAATACTTGACTTGTATTTTACAATTTCATTTTCTAGTCATTTCTAAGAAGACACCCAACAATTGTACAAAGAACTAGTGAAGCAGTAAGTGCAGCAAGTTCCTGTGTATCAGAAGAAAATATTAGAAATTGGTTCAAAGACATTAAGACTTATTTAGCGTCCAAAACCCTGGATATTAACGATCCCTCTCGAGTTTATAACGGGGATGAAACAGGCTTTCAGATTTGCCCAAGCACTGGTAAAGTTTTTGCTGCGAAGGGTATGAAGAACGTTTATACAATAGACAAAGGGTCACAAAAGGAAAATATTACAGTAATGTTTTCTTTCTCTGCGTCTGGTGCTTCGTGTCCACCTATGATTATTTACGCATATAAAAGAATACCTGAAAAAATAAGTTGTAAGGTCAACCCCACTTGGGGAATTGGACGATCAGATAACGGATGGATGACGTCTGATATATTTAATGATTATATAAAAAACATATTTTACCCATATTTAGTAGCAAATAATGTAACATTCCCTGTTATATTGTTTTTGGATGGGCATAAATCTCACATTACATACGAGTTGAGTCGACTTTGTAATGAGCTGAACATTGAAATAGTGGCATTATATCCGAATGCGACTCGAATTTTGCAACCGTGCGACGTGGCAGTCTTTAGGCCAATAAAAATTGGCTGGAGAAAAGCCGTAAGAGAGTTCTATGCCAATAATCCAGGCGAGGTCCTTAATAAAACTTCTTTTGCACCACTTTTAGAAAAGGTTGTTGAGGAAGTTGTAAAACCAGACACCTTAATAAATGGGTTTAAGGCATGTGGACTGTTTCCCTTTAATCCTGATACAATAGATTTCTCGAAGTGTTTAGGAAAGGAGAATAAACCTACAGAGGTGGGTATTTCATATGAAGTATTTTGTTTTTTTTTTCTCACACTTTTTTAAAACTGACTCATAAACCATTTAACTTTCAGATGACACATATATCCCATGTAAGTATGGATTACAACACTTTTCTAAAATTTGTTGGAGAAGAAGTTATAGAAAAGTTTAAATCTTTGGATACAGTATTCAATAATCAACAATTAAGTGATGACGTTCTTAAACTTTACAAAATGTGGAAATTTTTCAACAACGATAACAAAGTGGAAGATGGTTCAGCTATTACCCAAGAAGTTAAAGTTGTGGGATTTGAAGATTCCGAATTAGTAATAACACCTGATGAAAATGCGGTAAATCTTGAAGTTATTGATGATCGTGAGTTATCTACCGAATTCAAAGAGAATGTAGTTCCCGAAATGAATGCACATCCCGCAGTTGAAGTTACAAACTTAAATAATATTCATATTGTTGCAAATGTTGTAATTAAACAACCAGATAATCAAACCATTTCTACACATTCGCCTGATAATCTTATTCTACCTTCAACAAGTAACAGTATTAGTACTTATCTGGAAGTACCAGAGCAGCCCCAGCGAAAGAATAAACGTGATACAGAGCGCGTTCCATTTGCCATAACCTCAAGGGCTTACCAAGAAATGCATGAAAAAAAGCTTGCCTTAAAATTAGAAGAAGAAAGAGATAAATTAGAGAGGAAAAGAAAAAGGGAGGAAGCAAAAGCAGCCAAAGCAGCAAACACTAATCTTGCAAAAAATAAAAAAGTTAAAAAAGCAAAATTAGCTGAAGTGATAACAAAAACTTGCACTGTATGCCAAAAAGGTTTAACAAAAAGTTTCTTAACATGTGATAGCTGCAAAAATGATTTTCATTCTCGTTGCATACCAAATACACACAACAAACATGTTCCTGATGTGGACGATGATGATCCATTTATGTGCCATATTTGCTATAAGGAGGAAAGTGAAGATGATGCTGACGAAACGGAAGAAAGTGAAAACAATGAAGAAATTGACGAAAGTGGGGAAAGAGAGGTAGATGAATTGTACGATTTGTATAAGAGGGAGTTCACCAAATATTAATAGATGTTATTAAATTTTACATGTGTTGTAGGTACATCTTCCTATACCTAATTAAACATTAAATTTTTAAATAGTTGGTATTGTGTTTTAATAATATAGGTACCTAGCTAGATATATACTGCTACTAGAACTACATAGGTATAGGTACGCCCCCATTTAATTTAAAATTTGATTAGTGTCCAATAACTGAAATTGCCATGTCCCAATATTGCCAAAATTGTCCAATAACTAAATTTCTTGACATCTTCGCATTTCTTACACTTTTTTTAAAAAAGTACGCAATAATAAGTTAATCTGAGTAATACCATAATAAACTAATTTAAAATCCTCAATTTTGCTTCATCATGCAAATTCGTATGTCCACAAATATAATTCTTATATGCAGTCCATTTGGAAAAACATCTTAAGTGTCCAATAACTGCCCGGTTTACCCTACTTCATTAATCGAATACACTTTCTGTCACTAATACAAAATTTTATGGCAAAGAAACATTTATAGACGTGAAATATAGGTAATATAATATTCGAGCAAGAGATTTGGGTCGAAAAATTTAAAAAAAAAAAGCAAAAAATATTTTTGTCGCTACACAGGATTTGAACTCTTGACCTCTAGTGTGTAAAGTATTTCTGTTGCCGCTACTCTATTTGAGGTCCGTAAGTCAAATGTTTGTAGAAGTGAATAAATAAATATCGGGGGAGATCTAACCTAACATTTTAACATATTTCCAGCATTGTGACAATGGGTTGCCGAGGCCAGTAGCTCTTAGACTATATAGCAGTGGCGTTGAGTGAAATAAAAATTGTAGGAATTATAGTAATTTTATTTAGATATCAACGTTGGTATGTGAGATAAAAAAAACTGTAAAGGACTTTTTGTAAGGAAATTTCACGAAGAAGACAGTGTTGCCTAAAAAAATATTTTTCGCTACGTTTAACTCTGATTAATCGTGAATTTAAAAATTCAGATGTTCATAACTTTTATATAAAAAAGTTGACAGAGATACTTTATCTCTGTAAAGATAGTTTAGGATTTTTCTAAGGAGATTCAAAAAAGAAATAATGAAAAATATCAACTTTGCGATTTTTTACGATTTTTTTTAACAATCCATTCAGCCCCTAAGCGTCATACAGGTTTTACAGCCAAACCATCAGAAATACGGTGTAAATGCATATGGCCTTTTTTAAACAGAATTTTAAGCTCTAAGATTTTTATCTGAAACCTTTTTCCATATCTCCCATCGTTCTCGATTTATACGCAAAAATAAACTATTTCATCCTTTTTCTGTCCTTAAGGAAAGGGTGGGGCTAGTAGTATATTAGGGCTTTTTTTTACATCTCAGCTCAATACAACTTTTCCCGTAGAGATCTCCCTCCGGACACATTTTGCGATTTAACCTACCCATTTGCTTGGCCTATAATACGTATAAGAAATTTCAGACATCCTAATCTAGTCTAGGACTAAAGATTTCAATCATTTATATTGTTAAACAAGTGTAGCTTATTTCATATTTAATTTCATTATGTGCCCCCCTCTTTTTCTATACGATACAAGAGGCTTGCAGTGCCATGAGCGCAGTAGAATCTGGAATTATTATGGTGTACTCTGATAAATTGTACCAAAGCCGAAACTATGTCAAATAAATCTAAATGAATTGATGATATTCATGGTGTCATCAAAGAGTAGAGAATTAACAAGATAAGACAGTCAGACAGAGAAAACGAAATAGACGAAGATCGTTGTTAACAGTTTCACTGCGGCATTACCTCCCAGAACCGTGCCCACTGTAGGGCAGATTCTGTACCGACACGTACAGAGAAGTATACAGTAATATGGATTTGACAAAAAGAGCACAATTTAAATTGTTCTTTAGATATATTTATAATATAAAAACACTTATTCATAAATCAATTAAAACACAATATTTTGCAGAAAAGCTTTATTTATTGAAATAATTAGAAATTAACTGTCAAAAATATAAGGATATTCTAATTGGAAAATAACAATAATAAACTCTCAAAAGTAAAAAAAAATAAAATGGCACTACTCTGCTGCAGTTGGCTCTAATTCATGTCCTGACTTATCGTATGTACAAGTTTATAGCAGTCTACCATTCCAAATAATTTTTCTGGGAGAAACGTATATATACGCCCGGAGCAGTTTTGAACAAACGTATTTATACGTATGAAGCAGTTAAAAGGTTAACTCCAAATTAAAGGGACATGACATACAGCGGAGACGGTCTTGGGATTTGTCGGGTACGCATTAAATAAATTTGGCCAAGATTACTAAAATAATAATAATAATAAAATTTCACTAATTCCTATATTCTACAATACGCAGATGATACAGCATTGATTGCACATGGAAAATCTTTAAATAAAACTATAGAAAACCTTCAGACTTTAATGACCGAAACAGAGACATGGTTTAACAACTGGAGAATTCATCCCAACCCCTTGAAAACACAGTTCCTAATATTTAACCACATCCCATCACACACTTCCCCTTCGATATCGATCAGGAATCATCAAATAATGCCTTCCCTAACTGCTAATTGCCTTGGAATTCTGCTAGATCACAAATTGAATTTAAAGCACCACACCAAATTAATAAAAAGACGTACGATAACAAGAGCCAAACACTTCAGAGCTTTAACCTACAAAAACAAGGGTATAAGTACTCGAACTGCTACAAAAATTTATACTTCCATATGTCGTCCGATACTTGAATATGGACATGTTTTATACCTCAATTGTCGACTTCCAACTCTTAATAATATAAAAACGGCAGAAACTACAGCCCTGAGAATTATAACGAAAATTCGTCACCCCACAAATCCACTTCATAATCCCTCAAACGAATTGCTTTACAGCAAAACAAATATCCAGCCTATTCTCGAAAGATTAAAAGTGCTATCCTCAAAGTTTGCCAATCGTGAGCATAATATGGAAATAATGCAACAGATGTTTATTACCAGACCAAGACATCAACCCTCCAAATTCAAGTTTCCAGAAAAAACTATTCAAGAAATATTAATTACATTATCTGAAAATCCTTAATATTGTTTAAATTTAAATATCCAATGTAATCATTCTTTTTTTTTTTTTTTTTTTTTTTTCCACTATACACTGTGTGTTTATGATTAGTACAACAGCTTTGTAAATAAATTATTTGTTAAAAAAAAAGACAGGCTGAAGGACCTCGGTCGATGGCCTTTTGATATGTATATGTATATTGTATATATCAATAAAAAGCTTTTATTATTATTATTATTAATAAAATTTATTGAGAGGGAAGTATATATAAATATACATTCGATCAAAAGAAGAAGGCATTGCCACGGACAGTTCTCAAACTCCTGTATAACCTAACACTAAAATAACACCTATATGTAAAAAACGTGTATATAGAGGAAAAAGAAAAAACAAAAAGCACAATATAAAAAACATAAATAAATACAATTAATTAAGTAGCACTCTGTTTCATTTTTGTTTTATCTTACATTTAAATTGAGACATTGACTGTCTAAAAACAAAAATGTGAAATTCATTCAGTAGCTTAGGTGCCAAATAAGAAAAACATGACTCATATTTTTTAGTATGATGTATTGGGATACTGTATGTGTCGGAGGTTCTGATATTTACATCATGAGCCTGTCATCTGTGTTCAAGCAGGTTATACAAATATGCTGGGATGTGCTGATTTACAATATTAAAAAGCAGACAGGAGAACAATATGGTAAATCGATAATCAATTTTCAATAAATCGTGGTTATTAGAATATGGTGTAATATGTCGCTTGCCGATGTACAAATATCAACTATTTTGCAAAACTTGTATTTTATTTTGAAATGATTTCGTCAAATGCCAGTAGTAAACACCATTACAATAGTCGAAATTAGTCAAAATTATGAAATTAGGAAGTTTCCATTTAATTTCTGATTGCAAAATATATTTAAATTTATAGAGTTCTGAATTTGGTGTAAGATTGCTGACACTCAATTCTATACTAATTAAATACATACCTGATATAAGAAATACTGGGGGCTTCATGTGATGTATGTTACGAAGCAACCTGTTTCTTTAATAATCTTGGGTTCTGACAATCAGCCGAGTTCGGTCGTTCTATTAGGACAGTGTTGTCGATTTTTCACAATTGGCCTCTCTCTCTAATTTTACCTCTTCCATGCCGATCAACACATTGTGGCAACTCCAATGTAAATATTGAGGTCGATGGCGCTATTACTAAAAGATTAAAGTTTTTTCCTGTCTGTCCTATCTTGTTAATTCTGTAATCTCTGGTGTCATATTATTTAGGTATTCTGTTTAATATATTTTATCAAGAGCCTCCCACAGATTTAATGTAATTCATTCCTATTCGAGATTATGTATATCTTATTAAATTTGTCTTTTTTATTTTCAGGCCATTGAAGAAGTATATTTGGACCATTTAAACAACATAAAATCACCAAACCCCCAATTAACATTTATTGTTAAAACTCACGAACGGTTCTATTACTTGATGGCACCTTCTCCGGAAGCAATGAGAATATGGGTGGACGTGATCTTCACCGGTGCTGAGGGTTATCGAGAATTCGAACACGGTACTTGATTATAAATTCCCTTCAATTTTGTGCAGATTTAAACAAATTTACATACGATGATATGTAATCTAAATCGTATTTAGAATGTTGTTATTGTTCATTATGGATAAACAGATCTAATTAGCTACAAATATTTTTATATTACTTATAGAATTTAATTTTTTTATTAATTTTGTAAATAAATATAAGAACCTTTAATATAATGTGATAAAATAGCTATTTAGTAGAAATCGAATGAAAACATTTCTTTTTTGAAGGTTACCATATCATATTTTAATTAATTTTGAAATTAATTTTTGTCTACTTTCTGAAACCGTGCCTTTAAAAGAGACTCTGTACCTGCAATGGTATAAATTTTGTCACAATTTTTTTTAATGTGTATTTTATATTTTAAGACTGTGTACAACTAAGAAAATGTAATTAATTATTTTTAATTGTGTTTACAATAATTAAATAAACTAATATTTAAAGAAAAACATTGTTCTTGTTTTTCATTGATTTATCTGTATTTAGATGCCAAATATGTAAGTATTTCCTTAGAAACAAAAATGAGCAATTTCCTAGCGACGTTATAATTTGCCAAATAGTTAGAGCCAGATTCTTTCTGCATTCACAGTGAGAGCAAAGTTCTAACTTTGCTCTCACTTAGCTCATTTTTCATAGGTTTTGACCCGAAAATAATTCACTTCCTAAGCAAAATTTGGGCAGGCATACATATAGCACCTTTATATGTAGAATATGATTTTTAAAAGTTTGCTGGGATAGGGTGACCACTTTACTATAAAAATCCCAAAATAATGAATTAATTTATGTAGCTGATGCCATTTCTTAATTACGTCCCATAGTCCACTCAGCGGAACGGAGCTTTAAAATAACCAAAATCTCTAATTTGAGTGCTAATGAATGGATATTGATGAAATCTTGTGCAATGTGTTTGTAATGGCGTTAATTGTAGTAATATAAAACTTTATTGGAAATTCCAATTGGCTAACTACCAAGGTCTTCCAGCCTACACAATAAATTATTTCACAATCATAGTGATTTTTATAAGAAATACAACACTTGTATTTAGTCTTAAAAAAAAAAAAAAAAATTACATATATATAAGTAGATGATTATGTGTATTAACACATTAAATTAATAACATTAATCACTACCTTAGTAATATAAGGAATTCGTAGACTGTGTAGAGAATATTCATTTAAGAGGGATGTTGGGATTGTTTTGGCGAATTAAAGGATTTATAATTTCGATACTAAGTGAATTATTGGCAAATCTTTGAATCGGGAGAGGATAGGTGGTTCAATATGGGTTTTTCGATACAGAAGGTTGTTAGAGGGATTATGTAAGGGGTTGTTGGGGTGTCAAATCTTCATAATTTTGCTTCTCTCTTCTACTTCAATGTTGTTTAAAGCTGGCTACCGACAATTTCCAAATTATTATTTGGAACCATACTTATTGGTCGACAAACCATTTTATAAATTTTGCATGCTGTTCGTGTATCTATTCCTTCATTTTTATAAGTCAATGATCGAAAATGTTTGGTTTTTGTTATGATATTTTGTTTGATGTGCAATTTAAAATTTAATTTGCTATCAATATTGACTCCTAGATATTTGCATGATAATGAGGTATGGAGTATTTGCTGAAGTAGGTGGTTGATCGATGGAGAATTGTTGGAAATTTTATGGTTAAATATAATCAGGCGAGATT
Organism: Stenurella melanura; assembly: GCA_963583905.1. Taxonomy (NCBI): domain Eukaryota; kingdom Metazoa; phylum Arthropoda; class Insecta; order Coleoptera; family Cerambycidae; genus Stenurella; species Stenurella melanura. The sequence goes on along the minus strand of OY757309.1, from coordinate 188,025,674 downwards.
AATTTGAATTTGGTATAGTTCGAAATTTCTTCATCCAGAATATTGTGTTGTCCGAGAGGTGTTGTAGGTTTTCAACGGTTTCACTTAAATTTTTCCACGGAACACAAGACAATTGTCGTCAGCGAATTGCAGGATATATGCGTCATGGTCAATATTTTGTGGATGTTCCAGATTGTAATTATACATGTTGTAGCAGAAAATATTGTAGAGAAATGGAGAGAGAGGAGAACCTTGAGGTAAACCTTGTTCGGGAGTTTTAACTTGGATTTGAATAGAATGATTTGTCAGGGTAGCTATTCTGTAATTTCAGTGAACGTGAGCATTTGTCGTGAGAGGAGAGAGCTCATATTACGATCCCTTCCCGGGGAAACAAAAATACTATTCTTTAACTAGTGACTACACGGGGACGTGAAGTGACCCTTCCAGCGTTGCCAACAGTTGCTCCTACATTTCAACCAATAGAATTGCCGCAACGGAATCATCGAAGGTCATGTGTTGTATGATGGGAAATGCATCTTGTCAAAATGCGAGTTTCTGATATTCAAAATGAGTGCAATATCTATTATTTTGTAAAAGAGACATAATTTTCTATTAGGCTAGGAATAACATCAAAAATTCGTTTCGACCCGATGAAAAGTGCCTTAAAATATATTTTTATTAAATGGGTGGAAAACAACTACAGCTTCTGTGGAACATTTACATCAGTTCACAAAAAGAGGCAAAAAAATGTAGTAACTGGGAAAGAGTAACAACCATTTTAAATACTGTCCCTGGAAACTGTTAAAAATAATTCGGAGCAATGGAAAAAAGTAAATTTAAATTGTAATATAGTAATTGGATTGTACATAATCTGACTTGTGTAATATATTTGCTTAATTATAAAAGCAATATCTGCTAAGCCAAAGAGATTGCTCATGCAATGAAGTTGTCATTCTTTTTGAGAATTTTCCCAGCAAACTGAAAGTCTCATAGTGCCTCATTGATAATTTAGTACATCGGCGATATTCATCGCCCTTTAATCCTTACAGTTTAAGTAACACGAAACTCATTGAATGATCTAAAACAAAAATAACTTCAAATATGCAAATATCATGCCACCGACAATCAAATAAAATGACAGTTTCATCCTCTCACGCGTGAACGGTCCCGTTCCCTACAATTTACCAAGAGAAGCAAGTTCCCCGATTTTTGGCGTGATGTGACCACTCCCTCAGTTACAGAATACGTTATTTTGGTTTTCAAGAGAACTCCGCCCACTTTTTCATGAAAACATGTGCTCACATCACATCACACCGATACAGAATAGCTACCCTGGTAGTGTTTTAAAATCCATGTTATATAGTCCGGACACTGGATTTGATGTAAATTGTATAAAAGTCCGTGATGCCAAGCACTGTCGAAAGCTTTCTTGATATCAAGAAAGATAGCTGCTGAAATGTTTCCTTACTGTTTGTTTGGATATTGTTTGTTAATATTGTTAGGGGGTGCGTAGTTGATGTTCCTTGTTTGAAGCCAAATTGATACAACTATCAACAGTACCCAACGGTATGTGTTGACTGACAGCTGTTTCAATCCGCTTTTTAATGATCTTTTCAAAACTTTTTGCAATTATTGGTAGTAAGGTTATAGGGCGGTAGCCACGTTAGTGGTGGAGATTTGCTTTTGGGAGTGTAATCACAATACCGTTTTTCCATTCAGGAGGAAAAAATGAGTTTGCTAGGCAGTAATTGTATATTCGAATTATCTGGTGTATATTTTCATTTAAGGCCTTAACAAAAAAGGTTGAAAAAAGATTAGAGTAGGAAATGATCGGATGTGGTAGAAAACTCCCCTTTTATCACGGGTTCCGTAACTAGTAGAATTAGGCCAAAAATGAACGAAACAATATGTTTACCTTTTTTGGCCCAAAATAAAATGTTTTTATTCTGATTTTTTCGAGGAATGCTTATTTTTCGAGACTTGGCAATTCGAAAGTTATTAAAAGTGGGGGAAGAGAAATGTAAAAGTTGAAAATAAAATCTGAAAAAATTCAGGTGAATGTACACAGAGTGATTCACGTAGGCCATTCATTAGAAGTTTTTCAACTTGCAGTTGGATTAGAAACTTGAAATTTGGTATGCAGCCATAATCGATCATGCCCGTTCTATCTAAAATATTTTCAGTCCTCCAACTATACAGGGTGTGCCAAAAATTGGTACCAACTTTCTTATTTTAAATGGAAACCTATATTTTTCTTTACATGGTTCGATTGGTCTTCTAATTCTGAGTTTAGAGAACCTAAGTTATGTTAACTTATCTATTACAATTTTTGACATATGTCCAATTTTTTAAAAAAAATTGCCGCTGTAGTAGTTTACGAACAAATTTGTATCTCGCAAACCTTTCAAAATTATGAAACCAAATTTGTGAAGCAGTTAGCTGGAAGTCCAGGCTTGATGTCCCATCGGTGGTCCCATTTTGTACCATATGGGCGCAGTCAATTTTCAAATGTCGCAATCAAAAATTGTCAAAAAGTCAATTTTTTCAAATGGCACCTATTATTTTTTTTCACACCATTCGAAGGAAAATTGAATTTTAGGGTGAGTTACTTAAGCATTCCCTATACCTAACTTCACCCCATATCGAGTTATTCAATAAAAATCAAGAAATACCTTATCTTGCCGAGAAATTCCTTACTTCATCAAGTATGCCATGGAAACAAAAGACAATTGTAATAATTTTTAAAGAAAAATATGGATTCTTATTTAATTACACACAACACCAACAAATTATTATTAACGAACAAGAACAACGTTGACGAAATCCTGATGTAAATGTTCAATGTGACCACCATATTTTTGTTCAAATATTCTATTATTCTACTTTCAACAGATTGCGTAGCACATCTTTGCGCCTACCATTTCTGACGCCAGAAATCAATGCAAAATTGAATTTTAGGGCCACTTTTCTTAACATTGTGTATGTCTATCTACAGTCGTTTTTGAGTTATTGGCATTTTTTGAAAAAAATATTGTTTTTTTTCTCAAGGGTAGGCTTTGGAAACAATCATTTCATTTTAATTTTTATTCAAAAATCGTATTGCAATAATAAATAATAACAACAAAATAACAACAAATAAACAGATTAACAAAATAATTATTTTAATACAAATGCTCAATGTGTGCATCGTTTTCACTGACAGAATTTCGTCAACATTGTTCTTGTTCGTTAATAATAATTTGTTGGTGTTGTGTGTAATTAAATAAGAATCCATATTTTTCTTTAAAAATTATTACAACTGTCTTTTGTTTCCATGGCATTCTTGATGAAGTAAGGAATCTCTCGACAAGATAAGGTATTTTTTGATTTTTATTGAATAACTCGATATGGGGTGAAGTTAGGTATAGGGAATGCTTAAGTAACTTACCATAAAATTCAATTTTCCTTCGAATGGTGTGAAAAAAAATAGTAGGTGCCATTTGAAAAAATTGACTTTTTGACAATTTTTGATTGCGACATTTGAAAATCGACTGCGCCCATATGGTACAAAATGGGACCACCGATGGGACATCAAAAGTTAGCCTGGACTTCCAGCTAACTGTTTCACAAATTTGGTTTCATAATTTTGAAAGGTTTACGAGATACAAATTTGTTCGTAAACTACTACAGCGGCAATTTAAAAAAAAAAATTGAACATATGTCAAAAATTGTAATAGATAAGTTAACATAACTTGGGTTCTCTAAACTCAGAATTAGCAGACCAATCGAACCATGTAAAGAAAAATATAGGTTTCCATTTAAAATAAGAAAGTTGGTACCAATTTTTGGCACACCCTGTATAATTGGAGGACTGAAAATATTTTAGATCGAACGGACATGATCGATTATGGCTGCATACCAAATTTCAAGTTTCTAATCCAACTGCAAGTTGAAAAACTTCTAATGAATGGCCTACGTGAATCACCCTGTATATTATCGAAATACAAGACTTTTTTATTTAAAACTTTTCTGTAAAGTGCGTTTTCACCGAGTTTTTCCGGAAGAACATGAAACACTGCCCCTTTCTTTGAAATTGAAGTGTTTTAAAAATATGTAATTTAAAAATTTGAAAAAATTCAGACGTATGCATTGAGGTGAAAACGCACTTTACAGAAAAATTGCAAATAAAAAAAAATCTTATATTTCGATGATACATCCACCTGATTTTTTTTAAGAGTTCTTTTACAACTTTTACATTTTCCTTCCCCCACTTTTAAGAATTTTCGAATGGCCATATCTCGAAGAATAAGCATTTCACAAAAAAATCCACCAGAGTAAAAACATCTTATTTTGGGCCAAAAAAGGTAAACATATTGTTTTTTTTTCATTTTTGACCTAATTCTACAAATTACGGAACCCGTGATAAAAGGGGTGTTTTCTACCCCTTCCGATCATTTCCTGCTCTAATCTTTTTCTAACTTTTTTATTAACATTATTACAAACACACCATCAAAATCCATTCACTAGCACACTCTAGAGGTGAAACTCCTCCGTTGACTGGACTATTAGTAAATACCCTAGGAGGGATGACCAAGAATCTCAGTCCATATACCGAGCCATTGTGAAGGCAACTAACTAGATACTTAGTGAGGAAAAGAGCTACATACCAAGGTCCCTTATCAACGCTATAAAGTCTAGTACACAGGACAAGGCTGGATGAGGAGCCCCACAATAAATCCACAGAGGTCGTGATGGTCAAGACCAATCATCCAACTTCTCCTACCTAACATAATCTAATAATTGCCCACAGTATTTTACTGAAAGGTTCTTTTTAAATATTTCTCACACTTCCTATGACACCGAAAGTGTATTTTTAGATACGGTGAAATAAAAAAAAATGTTTTTATACCATATATCCTGTAGGTACTCTAATTTCAAATTTTTATCTTAAAAAATAAACAAAAAAGAGGTGGTGCATCTGCACTTGCATGTAGACTCCTGTCATACAGAAAATTTATTGATCCTTTAAACATTTTTCTCAAAATACATTATTTTAAAATATATTTGCAAAAAATAACATTTACTCCATATCACCCCATTATTATGACGATTTTCAAAGCGAAGCGGCAATCTTACCCTGGAAAGCTTTTTCATTACATACCCTTCGTACCTACTAGATGGAAACAACAAAATATTTTGTTACCTAATTAACTCAGGTTTTAATGAATTTTATTCTTTGGAAAATGTTCTCAGTAGTTTTTTTAATTTTAAGTCTAGATGATAACCATCTACTACTCTAATGTGAAAGCAAATTCAAGCCGAATATACTTATAGTTCATTAAGTTTAATAATAATAATAATAAAACATTGGTTTTACACAGGGAGCTAATGTAAAATGATCTTCATTACGTGTCTAAAGCACACGTCAGTATTTTCTATCTTAAAGGGTGCCAGAAGTACCTTTTGCAACAGTGCACCAATATTTCCACTCTCACGGAAACTCCCTGAGAAGTTGCAACTTATGGATACATTAAAGAAAAGCAAAATATGTACTTACTAAGTGCTCTCTATTGTTTCTTGTAGATCCACGAGTTTGTCTTTGCTTATTTAATTATCAACCTAAAGTTAACACTCTTTGGAAGAAATTATAACCCCGCTAAACTCTGTGAAAAATCGACGAAGTTTAGTTCAGTTCTCTTCTTTAACACGTTGACTGTGTCACAGGGCCCCGGGGGCATGTGTCTGTCTTAAGTTCAGTGCTGCACCAAAAATAAACAGAATTCAGCTCCGTGCGGATGTGATAAAATCGTTATTTTTCTGCTGATTTTAGTGAAATGGGTAGCAACTGGTAAGAATTTCCGGGTACTATGAAGTGATGATAGTATGATGCTTATCAATTATTATAAAGTAGTAAAACAATATTCAGTTTATTACATTAATTAAAATGTGATTCTAAAAACTGTGGGTCGATGCTCATGACATCGCTGGCATTATGAACTATTCCTCTGTCAGTCTTTTTTACAATTTTTAAATTGATAATAAATAGATAAACTATATCTATGACAGATTCCAGCCACGTTGGTTACAAAATGTTAGTCGTCTTTATCTAACATATGTTAAAATTGAGCACTCCTTCATTTATTCCTCTTGGTTTTTGAGTTATGGTGAAACAAACATTCAGACAGAAAGAATAATGGAGATTATAAAAAAAAATAATAAAAATTTCAAAAATACCTACTTTTATGTAATATATTTATTTATACAAAGGAGATAGGAAATTCTCTTAGAGAAATAACTACGTTTTATGTTTGTGAAATGTTTAAAACAAATTTATACATAAACAGTCTATTAACTTTAAAACATAATTTGTACATCTCCTACATTTTTGTACATTTATAAATTGCAAAACTATACAAAACTCTGTAAATATTTAGAGTAAATTAAATCTTAATACCCTAATCCTTTTTTAAAACCAAAGATCACCCCCATCGTCATCTTCCTGCATCGTCTCTTGGGGAACATTTGCACCTTCATCTTCACTTTCACTAACTGCTAAATCATCATGTATTTTCATGTTTGTTTCCTGAGAAGGATCTTCAACTTTACGAAGAGGTAACCCAGACATTAGAAAATCGGAAGGATCATAGTTTGGATCAACATCCATACTTTCTTCTAAAAATTATATTATTAATTATTGGACACTGAAAGTAATATGATTTAGGTACATGAAACACACATAAACTATTATAGTACAGGAGCCCGCGTACAAAAGTGGTGACTATGTGTGAAGTCGATTGTTCACACATAAATGAACAATGAATGGACAGTCAGTTGGCTCGGTAGCAGAGCGGGCGGATGTGAAAGGGTTGAAAGGTGTGAATGTTATATAATGAAGGAAAATAGTCAGCTGGCCGAGGAGTGGTGGATTGTACGTCAGCTGATCGATCGAAAGGGTCCAAAATCATGAAAAATTAAAAATTATTCGGCGAACTGTAAGATTTGGGTATATGATAATATTTATACTAAGATTGGCGATACACGCAGTCAGCTGCATGTACGTGGGTGGAAGAGTCGTCAGCTGGTACAGTAATGGTGATGAGTGTTGACTTGTCTGAGAGCGACTTTTCCACCCACATACTTGCAGTTGACTGCGTTTATCGTTAATCTTGGTATGAATATTATCATATACCCAAATTTCAAAGTTTGCCAAATAGTTGTAATTAGAAGTGTCGGTATTGATAAGTTAATGTTACAAAGCATGCATGCGGCATTCCCAACTTTTTTTAAATTCGATTAAATATCCAATTTATTGTAGACCAAGATATCAGAGCCGCCAGACCTACGTCAATTTGGCAAAGCTAATATTTTGACAATAAATAACAGGTACAAAAGAACCTTACTAACGACAGAGGCTTTAAAGCTCGAAAGAACCCAACCTAATAAATATTTTATTTTGTTTCGTTTTTTACATAGTAGTAGATATGATTCCACAGTCAGACCTAATGCCACGAATGTTGATTTGGAACTAATTTCAATTTTTGTTTTGTTTTTTGTTTTAATTAACATTACATATGAACTACAATGATTACTTTGATAAACTTTGAGAATGTTGAGAGAGTAATTTATGTGGAAAATTGTAATTGATATGTAAAAAATTGTGTTGCAGGGAATCATTAAGATAAATATTGCATTGTGGGGAATTTCATCCAGAAAAAAAATTTCATACCGAAAAGCTGGGAGTGGGTGACTGCATATGTTATTACCCTATTACCCTTGGACCCCGATTTTCTCTCGACGGCCCTGAGAATACAATATTGCGAAATTTTGCCAGGAAAACAGTCAAGTTTCGACAGTAATTTCGTTTTGACTTGACCTCATGGCAACACTGTCCACAGTTATGTTAGGTTGGGTTGGGTTTTTTTCTAGTTTTAAAGAGTCTGGTGGAAGTTAGGGCCCACGGGAAAGTGTCTGGCAATAATGAATGCTGGTTTTTATTAGTATTCTGTCAAACATATATGAAAACCAGCTATCATACTTTAACATAGGTTAGTAAGGCTTTTTTATACCTTTTCTACCTGTAATCTGTAAAAGGGCCCCGCTTCCAAGCAAGCAAATATGCATACGTTCTTAACTACATATCACACTATTTATTGTCAAAATATTAGCTTTGCTAAAATAACGTAGGTCTCGCGGCTCTGAGATCTTATACTCTATTGTAAAAATACATGATTTTCATGAAAATGCAAATTAATTATGTATTTCTTTCATTAATTCAAAATACAATTTAGTATTAAATGGCTACAGAAAATAGATATGAATCCATAGTTTTTTGAAATGGAAGAAAACATTTATTATATTTTGTTTTGTATTTTAATAATAAAAGAGAACAGAACAAATATTTTTTACACTATAAATTTTTATTGAACTATTAAGTAGTCTTACAAATAGTTTCGACTACTCATTTATTTTTATTTCTTTTTTTCAGCATTTATGAAATGGTCTCAGGAAATCATTTTGCATTTTTTCAAATGTATTAAATTTGCATTTTCATAAAAAAGTGTATTTTTACAATAAATTGAATATTTAATCGAATTTTAAAAAAATTTGGGAATATCGAATGCATGCTTTGTAACATAAACTTATCAATATTGATATTTCTAATTACAACTATTTGGCGAACTTTGAAATTCGGGTATATGGTAATATTCATACCAAGATTAACGATAACGATGTTGGCTAGATAGCTAGCTTGCTTGGTCTTTTTCGTCTGGCGGAAGTTAGGGCCCACGGGAAGTGTCTGGCAATAATGAATGTTGGTATTTAATAATATTCTCTCAAACATGTACAAAAATCAGCCGTCATACTATGATGTAGGTTTGTAGTGTATTTATGTACCTTTAGCACCTGGTTACCAGTAAAAGGGCCCTGCTTTCAAGCTAACAATCATGTATACGTTCTTAACCACATATCACACTATTTATTGTCAAAATATTAGCTTTGCTAAAATGACGTAGGTCTGGCGGCTCTGGGATCTTACTCTATGAAGATATAACCACATATGCTTTAGTAAAATGTTGCTGTGGAACAAAATACAGGGTGTCAAAATTCAAATCATTTTGTCGGTTTTTGCAATAACTTAACAGCTTCTTGACTGGTCTTCGCCAAATTTGCTAGAGGAACTTTTTTTATTCTAAGACACAATGTATTACATCATGTTAGATCATAGAGGGCACCGCAGGACCTGTATCTGATGATGAATTTTTTTCATATTTTTTTTGGACGAAACGTTGTGGTATTTCTGACCAGAAAATCTGATGAGGGCGTCATTTCCACGCATAAAAGGTACACTTGGTAGAACTGGATAACTCCAACCGTTTTCGAATAAATTGCCGTTAAACATTTGAATAATTTTTTTAAAGACAAATTCAAATTTAATGAAACAAAGTGTATTTATTGAAAAAAGTACAAAACATAAGGGAAAGCAAAATCTTCTCACTTTCTTATGAACTAATGGAGTATTTTCATGGTATTGAGATAAATCCATAAATCAAAACATTGTGTAAAATAAGGATCTAATTTTATTAGAAGACCAAAAAGTAACATAAAAGTTGACTTAATGACATTAGTATTTATTGTACAAACTTTCCCCCCATGCAAAAGCCCCATTGCTGCAACTTATTATAGTAAATTTTCGATATGGTCTCCACCTACTTCTATGCATTTTCTAATTCTTTTCATAAAAGATTTTCTTACATTGAAAAATACATTTTCCTGTCCTCTAATAAAATTGGCTGCGTTTTGTATTTTGTCCCACAGTTCTTCTCTTGAATTGGTAGTATTTGCTTAGACTAAGGATTTCATATGTCCCCACACACAATAATCCAAAGAATTATAATTAGGAATCCTTGGTGGCCAAGCAAACTCACTTCCTCGACCCATCCATCTGCGTGGGAAAGTCTCATCGAGATAATTCCTGACTTCATAATGGAGAAATGAGGGGGAGCTCCATCTTGCATAAACCACATTCTGTTCCGTATGTCTAGCATGAAAGCATGTAATATATCAGCAAGAGTATTTTGAAGAAAAAACAGATAAGACTGTCCATCCATTTAAATTTGGAGGAAGGACAAATCATCCCAATAACTGATCGCCGATAATACCACACCAAACGTTAATCTTAAATTCGTGCTGAAAATGCCTTTCTTTAACGGCATGAGGATTTTCTACTTTCCAGTAATGGGTATTTCTCCAGTTAAAAACGCCTCGGCGAGTAAAAGTTGCTTCGTCGGTAAATAAAATGTTCTTAACAATATTTCGATCCCTGTTGTGTTTATTTAGAACAAATTGACATAATTGTAGCCTTTGTGAAAGATCCCTTCGAAGTAAGTTTTATACAGGAGTGAAGTGATATGGGTAGAAGCCTTCTTTGCGTAAGACTCTTTGAACAGATTGTTTACTCACCCCTGTTGCCGCTGATAAACGACTTGATCTGACTTGAGGATCTTCAACCACACGAACTAAAATTACTAGTTTCGGTCGTCCAAACAACGAAACAGATCTTTGAAAATCTTATGGTTTGGCTGTATTCTATTTGGATATTGAAATGAGTATCTCCTCGGTGCAGCAGGTCAGCTAAAATATTTTGGTACGTAAACACATATCATATCCCTCATTTCCCTATTTGAAAAATTATTATGTCAAGGAATTTTAAATAAAGAAGTTAAAGAAATTAGCTCGAGGGACACAAGAACAAAATAAAATGATTAAATGACGTACACGACAGAACTAAAACGTAACCAAAGCACACTTTCAATAAATATACTTTGTTTCATTAAATTTGAATTTGTCTTTCAAAAAATTATTCAAATGTTTAACGGCAATTTCCTCGAAAACGGTTGGAGTTATCAAGTTCTACCAAGTATACCTTTTATACGTGAAAATGACGCCCTCATCAGATTTTCTTGTCAGAAGCACCACAACGTTTCATCCAAATAAAATATGAAAAAAATTCTTCATCAGATACAGGTCCTGCAGCGCCCTCTATGATCCCACGTGATGTAATACATAAATTATTGTTTCTTATAATAAAAAAAGTTCTTCTAGCTAATTTGGCGAAGATCAGTCAAGAGGCTGATGCGTTATTGCAAAAAAACGAAAAAATAATTTGAATTTTGACACCCTGTATCTTTTTCCAAAGCAACATTTTACTAAAGCATATTTGGTTATATCCTCATATTTTGACCCAAAGAATCTACCCCTGCACTATGGCCTATTATAATGGTCCATCCTGTATATAAGTTTCATCGCTTCTCATTAATTTAATATCATCATTTTTAGACAGGACATATCCTCAATTTTAACAATAATTTCAGAATATGATAAACTTACCTTTAAATACTAGGGCCTCAGTATCATCTTCATGCTGCTGATAATATCCCATTGCACCAAGTTGTACCATAGCTTCAGCGGCCTGTTGACTATCATCGTCCGCTCCCTCGCCCTCCAGAGGCATCTCCGCCGATATTAAAATGCCTTTTTGGTCCTCCTCAAACTCATGCAAAGGCACCTCATCCAGCTCTTCTTCACTGGAAAATTGCAAATCTTCTTCGAGGGTATGAGCTTCCTCTTTTTTAATTTTTTTCTTGGATCTGGGAGTTTTAGGAACCAAGTTCTCGTCCAAACCATGAATTCCTTCGCCCTCGACATCTATTAAATCGTATTCATCTAATTGTGACTTAATGGAGGATAGATGATCTGGTGAACTTGCTTGGCTCTGTAAAATTTCATTATAAAATACAGGGATCTCTAAATATACAGTAAAGTACATATATACTGACGTGTTTAGTTGTATTATGATATTAAAGTTATCTTTGAATAGAAAAGAAAAAGAAATAGAATAAATTTTTCATTTATATTACATGTTAAAATATAAAATTTATGTATAAGGAAAATTATTTATCATGGCACTATAAATACGTAATACAGTAGTGTCGCGATAATCCGATCCCGCGTTAATCCGGATTGCCTTCTTGTTCTCTTGAAGTATTCTGTAATCCGGATTTTACTTGATTTTGTAATCCGAATTCATTCAGGTAACTCTTCTTTGATCTTGTAAAGTGTCTTAAGAACTTAAACTTACAACATGCTGTATGTTTGCTCCACAATGCTCGGGAAAATGTACCATTCAGTTCCTTAGAAAAATGCTGGAAAACGATTTTAAAATCAAAAAATGAGAATGACTTAGAAGATGACCCCGAGGATTTGATCCCTTTAAGTGCTATGCAATAAAAGATACTAGCAGAAGAAATTAATGTGGATTGATTGAACAAGAAAATTTAATTCATGCAAATGATAGTGCTGACTGATGATGTGATGGAAATTGCCACTCCGGTCAGAAGTAAAAATGAAGATGCTGTCAAAAGCTTAAATCTTGCTTTACAGTAGGCTACAGAAAATGACATTGCTTTAAAAGGTTATGATGCTACAAAATCTCAATCTCTCTACATATTAACGATAAAATAGATAATAACGATATCGTCGTTGGAATATTCTTCGATTTATCTAGGGCCTTTGACACCCTCCATGTAGACTTTGTATCTGACAAATTAAACAGTTTAGGAATTCGCGGTAACATCAACAAACTTCTCACATCATACTTATCATACCGTAAATTTTACATTAGACAAGGAGATGGTAAATCAAAACAATATAATGTTGATATTGGCACCCCACAAGGGAGTGTTCTTGGACCTCAAATCTTCATTCTCTATGTCAACGATCTTCCAGAACACATTAGTGAAGGGAAGACTTTTATGTATGCAGATGATACATCAGTCATCATATCGCACTCTGATCCAAAGGAAATTGTAAATAAAGTCAATATTACTCTACGGCAGTTCTGCGCATAGTGTAATAAAAATCGCTTAATAATAAATGCTGATAAAACAGTTATCATCCAGTTTCATACAAGATTCCAAAAACCTTACAACTTTAACTTCTCTTTGTATAATAACACAATAAAATTCAAACGAAAAACAAAATTCCTTGGATCAATGATCGACAATCACTTGACTTGGGAACCACAGATTACCTTTTTAGCAAACAAACTAAATAAAGCATACTATGCCATTAATCAGCTAAAGAATAAATTAAACCAAGACGCTCTATTGCTGGCTTATTACGCTCTGTGTTACTCAGCCATAAGCTACAATATTGTAGTCTGGGGTCAGTCTGTTCATGTTAAAAGAATCTTTATCCTACAGAAACGGATTATCAGGCTGATTTATAACCTTGATATTCATACCTCGTGCAGAGATACTTTTAAAAATAAAAAAATTTTACCTCTAGCATGTATCTACATATTAAAAACATTATTATTCTGTCACGAAAATAAGAAACAATTTTTAACACACGCAGATGTACATAGTTATGATACGAGACACAAAAATAATTTTTACTCAAATCAGCACCGTCTCACTTGCTACGAGAAATCTCCTTTCTATAGTGGATCTCACTTGTACAATCTACTACCAACGAACCTTAAAGACTTACCTGTCCATGCTTTTAAGAAAACCATAAAAAAATTTCCTAACCTCCAATTCATTTTACACCATTGGTGAGTTTATTTTAAAAATTGAAACCGAGAAGTCAGTTGACTAGTCTAAATAATTATTTTTTATTCTTTGTGATATGCTTTTATTGTATCTATATTTTTAATGTGTTTTTTTGTATTTTTAACATTTTTTATATTATATTGTAATACCTCTTATACTTTATATTATTATATCATAAACTGTAATATGTAAGTTCCAACTACTTTTGACTTATCTTATCTACTATCATTGTAGCCACAAAGACCAATAAATGTATCTATCTATCTATCAAGGAAATTGCTTTTGAAAAACAACAGTGATCAGAGTAAAATCATTCTTTTTAGTCGGTGCCGAAAACTGTAAAAGAGGGTACCACATCATTCTAATGAAGTCGATGAAATTAATGTACAAGAAAGTGATGAAAATGTTAATTATGTATGTACATGCATATGTAGTTACATATTTTTAATATTTCGTTTTCCTGATATAGGATCTCCTTTTTTATTTGTCTTGTTTTTTTATATAAGTACAGTGCTTACTTTTGTTAAATACAGCCTTTTATTTATTTTTTTGCAATTTTAAAAGCTGAATTTAAAATGTTTTGATAATCCAGATTATTTGATAATCCGGATTAGCATGGTTTTAATTGATCCGAATTATCGCGACACTACTGTACTTTAAAGAGAAAGTCTCTCACAGGAACAGAATTTTCCAATATTGGTTGATCAATGTATATACCAATAGAAAAAAAAAAAGCAGCATTAAGCATTGCTGGTTACAGCAACTAAATTCATGCGAGTTTTTAGCCATTCAGCTTTTTAATTGGGTCCTACTGAGGCACCGATGATGTTGCAGGAACAAGTAGAACAAGTCAACCGGTGTTTATCTTTCACATAGCAGTAGCAAGTTAATATTTGGATTTTTTAAATTAGAACATCCAATATGTTTTTAAATATTTATATTTTTCGACTCTTAATTTTCTATCGGAAAATTTTGGATATCGTTGTCCATTGCAGTAAACAACCTTGGGTAAAATCTGTCAATTTTATATGTTTATATTATTTATAAACTACAAGTAATATCATAGAATATTAATATTATGGCCCAGATTTCTTTGCCAACTGTCCTTACTAACTTTTCGAATCCTGTTTTTCCAGCTGCTTGTGATAAAAAATGCCTTTAAATAAATACAAATAATAGAAAACAAAGCGAAAAGCGCTTGGCTATAAAACTAATTGAACAGAATCTTGCATATCCAAAATAAAAATGACAAATTTAGTGTTTCTTTTCAAGCATTGTAATTACCTAGATATTACAAAAGTTATTTTTATTTTAAACATTTCTTACACGTAAGTGCATTTTATGTTTTATGTTTCACTTTTCACTTTTAAGTTCATTTGTCTTGCTCTGCATTAAAAGCATTTCAATATTATTTATTGACACTATAGTTCATATTTATGCCCTGATTTAGTTATTTTTGTTGTTTTTTAAATAAAAATCGCTTGATTCAAATCATTTAATCGCTGACTTAAATTCTCCAAAGGACGAAACACATTTTTCCTCATAGAGGAAAATTTCAGCTGTAATTTGGAGCTAACACAAAAAAGTGCCCATTTTTTGGTTCCAGTAACTTCCAAATTGAAAAAAGAAAATTCCGAATATTCTTGAAGCTCAAATATTCTTGACCATGGTGGAGCCATTATCAGAAAAATTTTACACTTAATGTATTTTGAAAATTTTTAAAAAATTTATTTTTTGGTTTTAATTAAATAACTTAGCAGGGAAGCATCTAAGCTGAATACTACTTGAAACACAAAATTATCACAATAAGCTGCTAAAATTATGCTTTTTTTATTTTTTAATAAAGATAATAGCTTAGGAGATATAAGTGTTTGAAGTTAACTCCTAACGTGTGTTTTTAAATTGACGCATTTAAGATGGATATAGAAAAATTGACAACTGTATTGTTTTGACCCACCTGACCTTAACGAGAATTACAAGACCTTCAAAACTCTTTGTTTGGATAATTTTTAGGGTTAATTGCAAAGGAGATATGGTCCCGCACCTTGTTTTAGCAAATTATGATATTGCTCGTTTGGCGGTAAAATCTCACAATATCTTCAATTGTGAAGAAGTAATCATAATCTTTATACTTTTTTGATATTCACGCAGATTTCTTAAATCATTGAACATCGCATACATGTGTGTATATGTGTAAATATGAATATTACAAGCATTTATAATTTTAAATATAACATACACCCTTCTCATCCCTAAGGTGGTGACCCCTTAGTGGCGAGAGCAATCATTTTTCTTATTAGGATACAAGTTTTATGTCCTAAAATGTAAGTACTTGCAAAAAAAGTTCTGTTTGCTCAAAACAAACAAAATATAGCTAATTTTTCCATTGTACCCCTATTATATCGTACATATTAGAGGTGCAATTGTGAATTTTAAAATTCTGACTCCAGATTCGTAATCACCGACCTCAAAAACATATACATGAATTTTTTCAGTAACTAACTCTTAATACTTAAGTCAGTATTAGATTTTGACATTTGCACTCTTAGAGGTAACAGCACATCTATTCCTTTTTAACAATTGAAGTTAATACCCTAAAGTTTGACAATTTGCAAAAGAAAAAAAATGTCAATACCGCTATAGAATTAGTCCGAAGTTTGGGTATTTTTGACACCAAGTGACTATACTATAAGATTATTATTACACATATTCCCATATTTCTAAAATTTTACTGTTTTAGTAATAAAATTAATTCTATACTCACAATTCGATCAGGTTCTGCGATAGTATAGTTTTCATCATCACCACCCATCCAAGTTTGATCATCATCCTGCATAGCTCTTTCTTGTGCTAGTAATAATTTATTTTCCAGCTGGGTTAAATGTTCATCATACTAAAACATAGGACCTAATTAGAGGGTTATTATTTTAAAGTTAAAGTAAGATAATCCCCATTGGTATCCTTTACTTTACTTGTTTCCTAACATTAGAAAAATTTCGTTTTATGATCTCTAATTAAAACATAACAATTTAAAGAGAATTGTTCGTTAATATTAAAAATATTAAATTTCCGAACTATGAAGAAAAGATAAGAACTTATTTAATAAAAATAATAATAATAACAGTTTTTTTTAAACCACGCAGTGGATATGGACGCTTTAAGTGGACGAGGGAACTTCGAGATGACTTGCTGGCCTGCTACGAGAGCAGCGAACCTGCGAACTTCGCGATTGCGCAAGACCTGGTGTGAGCTGCACCCAGAGCATCGCGCCTTCGCTGAACAACAGCTCAGAGATCAGATATCCTTCCCGCACAAGTCAGGATCTGTAAGGGCACCCTGACAGCAAGAAGAAGTACAAGAGTGCACTGATGTTGACTTAAGGACTAGGGTTAGCCTTAAGACCAGGCCTACCCTAAAGCAACAAGACCCGACATGGATAAAGGCCGTCATCAATAAGGACTTACCAGATGACTCCAACGTGTACATGTACAAAAGATCAAAGGCAAAATACAGTTGGCCAGACAACATGCTTCTCGAATCCAGAGTGTTGTGGAATACGTCACAGTTGGCAAGGCATTTAAGCCTAAAGTCCGGCGAACAGCAGCTGGCCTAAGATGCCAGCACCACACACTACATTTAACAATGATGCTCGCAATTAAGCAACACTATTTAGATCAGATTCGAGCGCTCATGGCTATCAAGAAAAAGCTAATAAGGCGGGTACGGAGTATGGAGCAAAATACACTGTTCCGTACGAATCCTTCCTGCCTATTTCAAGAGCCACAGCGTTTTCTTGACAATTTGCCAGCTGTAGCCAATGCCGATTCATTGTGGCTGCCAAGATGGTGAAATTATCACTTTGGTTTACCGAAGTCACGTAATGGGTGTAGAGGTTTCTGATATTAACTGTCGTCAAGCGCCGGAATCGCTCATGCATTTACTTTACTGTACAAAGGCTACTCGTTCGAGACGGTCGTCCTAATAATCGGTGTTCTCGGAGGTATGAAGCCTACGCTGCTCTCAGAACTGAAGACCTGTCTGAGACCCTGCAGAAGGTGGTTATCTTGGGGTCCCTACGTCTACTTAGGGCACATGATTCTGAAATTTACCGTCACTAACCCCACAGGTTGTGAGGAGTAACTGTAATTATCGCCGGCCCGGCTACAGCATGGTATTGGTTGGAAAACATGGAAGCCCTGTCCGGAAAAGAAAAGAAAAAGAAAAGAAAAAGAAAAGAAAAAGAAAAGAAAAAGAAAAGAAAAGGAAAAGAAAGGAAAAGAAAAAGAATAATCGTTTTTATTATAATCCACAAAATCCACAAAAAATTATGTTACTTATTTTTATTTCAGGAAATAATTTGTTCAATGGAAATTCTAGTTGTTTTCTAATGGATTGTTTTTTGTTTTGTTAAAAAAAAATTGGTAATGAGGAATTAGACATTATAGACTTACCTCATCTAATGTTGCTTTACATGCTTTTACCAGTACTTCTGCTTTTTCAGTAAAAGGAGAATCTTTTCCATTATAAAGTATACAATTCTGCAGAATTTGTTCAATATCTATCAGGAATTCATGCCGACTATGATATTTATGAGCTGAAACAGTAATTAGTGAAGTAAGATTAGAACTCTTGGACAAACCTCATCAACCTAGGTTAACTCCAAGTTACCAAGCATATTGCTTGCAATAATAATAATAATAATAAATTATTTACCAAAAAGGTATACATTAAATACATAACATAAATATTGTAAATGTTTCATAGAAGGTAAATAAATACATCTACAAAGGTGGTGGTCTCTTGATTGTGGGATGAATAATGGCAATAGATCCTAAAGGTATACCTATACCTTAAAGATCTATTATTGCCATTACTTATGATATAGTTTAGTTTAAGTTTTTTGTCGTACATTAATTTCTTTTAAGTTCAAATGTAATTCCAAATGTTTAGTGATTAAAAATGGTTGACAAATAATTTTACAAGCTTAAAGTGTAAGAAAATTAATACATTTCATGAAATTAATGCTATTTTTATAAGTAGCAATAGTGGCAGGCGAAAGGGTGCGGAGTCCGCAGCAACCGGGACATTCGCTGATGACTGGCAAGGGTTCAAAACAGGAAAAGGAGCACTATATTCAGACAACGGTAAAGTTTCATAATATGAAATGTTTTTTAAGTTAACATGTCATTGTAAATTGTCATTTTTCGGGGACACTGCATAATGCGATTGCTCAGCTTGTAACAGGAATTACACTGCCAAGCCGCCAATGTGTGTTCGCCTATTAAAGACAATTTGCGCAAGCTACTTTCATTTGGTTATCAAATCACCTGAGCATTTTCAGGTTTGGTTCTTCTACTATGCTATATATAATTACCTGCCACTCTTTTGGATATAGTTTCCAAATCCATCGGCCTCTTAACTATGCTGTAATAATCTTTAACGAGCTTCTTATTAACCGGTTTAAGAAAAGGCCAAGACTCTGACATTGTTTTTAATCTGGTGTTCACAACATTATCGAGGATGAAAGTTAAAGCAACTTGATCATTATCATCTAATAATGGATTGATCGCCTTTTCCAATCTCATCAGTCTGTCTTCCTTTTCTCCTAATCTCTCTACACACTTATTTAACATTCTCTGTGCGGCCACAGTAAGGCTGCTCTTGGGACCTAAATAAAAGTCATTGGTGAAGTTAGAATGCAAGATTTGTGTATATTTCGTTTATCTGTACTTACCATTATAAAGCGTAGAGTTCTCAACGATTTGATTTACATCAGCTAAAAATTCCTCCCGACTTTGATATTTTTTTTGCCTTAAATTTTCACGAATTGTTTGGAGATCCATCGGTCTTTGAATGATTCTATAATAGTCCATGACTAACTAAAAGTATGAAAAGCAAATAAAGTGAAATTTAAGATATTTTTAGGTATAGTCAAAAGGGTCATCCCGCACTTCTAAATCATAATATTCTGGTAAACAACTTGGAGGTTCTAATTCATAGTGCGCTTCGAGAACTAAATCTGAATGTTATCTCGACAAACGAAAATATTAACGAATGATTTTTATCTAATCGATCAAACCTAAACGAAGAAAAAACACAAATTCTAAACTTCACACTACGAAATCTTGACCCAGCAG
The DNA here is from genome assembly GCA_963583905.1 of Stenurella melanura. Lineage (NCBI taxonomy): Eukaryota > Metazoa > Arthropoda > Insecta > Coleoptera > Cerambycidae > Stenurella > Stenurella melanura. The sequence continues at coordinate 188,005,966 of OY757309.1, read as the reverse complement.
ACCAATTTGTTCAAAGAGATAAAGTGGTAAAATTTTTAGGTGTATATCTAGACTCAACATTATCCTGGGAGCAACACATTTTAAAGTTATTAACTAAACTCTCTAAAAGTATTTATTTTTTATGGAACCCAGCCAATACTTTATCCCAACTTGTTAGTTATGGCTTACTAGGGCTCATTTCATGCAAATGTCATATGGTTCCTAAACGGGGGGCACTCAAATCATGCCACTAAAATATTTGGTTTGCAACGCAGATGCATTCAAATACTCTCGCATTAGAAATGATTGTAAAGATATTTAATTAGTAGTAAATCATGAGAAACACAGTCAAACACTTTTGATAGGTCCATAAGAGATGCAGCAGTCATATTTCCCTTTTCAAATTAATCTGTTTTAAAATTTGTCATATCTGCTGATGTTATGGTAGATTTATCTTTTCTATACCGGTACTGACTTGAATTTTAGATATTCTATTAATCTAACTTTGTGAGACGATTTTAGGTAGGGGTTTTAAATGATTTCAAACCAGTTCTGTTAACAAAATTTGATTAAAAATGTCTACTATGATTTTTTGATTCTTTTCATACAATTTAGTATCTTAGATGGCCTTGCATTTAAAGACAGAAAGTGATTTTGTGGTTTTAAATAGACCTTGGTGACTTCTACCCTTTAAGATCGGTTTGATTCAAATCGGACAAAACGGACACACTCTTCTCCTGCACACAAAGTTAAAGCAATAGCCTAAAAACATTGTTTACGTATGTCGACAAAGCTTAGTTCAGCCGACGAAGCGACCCTTGAACTGGCCACGTTAAAGTATACTGTGCCTTATTTGCTTTTACATTTTACCTATAGCTTTAAATGCAATATTTGGCTATGTTTCAATGGAAAAATTACCTATTACAGCTTTGACCATGATTAAATCATTCTTTTTGTTCTCTTTTTACACCCCCTATAGAAGATATTCTAAAAAAGTTGAAACTGTTCCGGAAGTCAGTTCTCTGTTTCCCAACGATACATTCTGCTAATAAAAATTTGTACAACCTTTTTCTCGAAATGAAAAATGGGTAGATTTATTGTCTCCCTTAATTTTGATAACAATGAATCCATTTTTCCTATTCTCGTAATTTAACTCTAAAATATTCTTTCTTTCTAAGTAGAGATTCTGCTTTATGAAAACAATATTCAGATTTTATGCAAGCATACTAAGAACTTGGTGGTTCTAGTATATCCTTCCGGTTCTCAAAAACAAAATTATATCTCGCTTAAACCTACAAGCAGTATTAGGAAACTGCGAGTAGTATTTAATGCCAAAATTCCACCTTCTTCACTTAATTATGCTTTTTTAACAGGTTCCAAGTTACAAAAAGATACTGTCACCACTATGTGAAATTTTTTGCTCATACGGATTACCGGACTACATTGTGCCACTTCACGTATGATAGTTCTGTAAAAAAATTTCGTTTGTAAACTGTTACCTACAGTAATTCCTCGGCACCTCACCTTGCTATACGTACTTGCTGCAGTTAGCTGAGGAGGTAAAATCTGCTTTTCCTTCAGCTGCTAACATTCTTAATTCTGATACTTATATCAATGATACAGTGACAGGAAGTCCATCGCTTGAAAATGCCAGTCATTTAAAAAATGAAATAGTCGAAGTACTGAAATGAGGTGGTTTCGAGCTAAGAAAGTGGGCTAATAATGACGCTAATTTATTGAGTCTCTCACTTATCTAGTTCTTCCTTTCCTTTTAAAAATATTAGATTTACTTGGTATCCAACTCTGAATACATTTCATATTAAGCAGAACCTGTAGAGAGATCATGTACTAAACGTCATATCTTATCAGAATTGGCCAGAATTTTCGACCCGCTAGGTTTATTAGCTTCAATTACATTATTTACTAAATTCTCTCACTTGTCTAGTAGCTCCCTTTCTTTGGACGAGTGCATTTTAAAAATATTAGATTTACTTGGTATCCAACTCTGGATACATTTTCATATGAGGCAGAAACTGTAGAAAGATTGTGTACTAAACATCATATCTTATCAGAGTTGACCAGAATTTTCGACCTGCTAGGTTTTTTAGCTACAATTACAATCCTTACTAAATTCTCTCACTAGTCTAGTAGTTCCCTTTCTTTGGACGAGTGCATTTTAAAAATATTAGATTTACTTGGTATCCAACTCTGGATACATTTTCATGAGGCAGAACCTGTAGAAAGATCATGTATTAAACGTCATATCTTATCAGAGTTGGCCAGAATTTTCTACCCGCAAGGTTTTTTAACTCCAGTTACATTCTTTACCAAATGCATTATTCAATTATTGTGGTCTTTAGATGTAAATTGGGATAAAACACGGCCGAGTGATATGCTCTCTCTTTGGTCACAATTTAAATCTGAATTTCCTCTCTTGTCTCGTGTTGCCATTCTTCGTCACTTACTCATATAATAGTGTATTTTAAAGTATAAAGACTGCGATATTACTACCTTTTCAGTTTGTGCAAAATCTAAGATAGCACTGCTGTGGCACATTTCAATACCGAGTCTTGAAGTTTGCGGTGCTGTACTTTTTGCAATTTGTTTTACTTTGTTTTACATGCATACCATGGTAAGATACATTTCAGTAAGATTTGCGTCTGGACTGATTCAACTATTACTTTAGTTAGTTAGTTAGTTATTTATTTTGTGTGTGACAATATAATATTGTTTACACTCGTCAAATACAAAGATGATACATAAGTCACTTAACTAGGTATAAAAAATATAAAACATAAAAACAATGACCTAAGAACATTAATAAACAAGTACTACAATTAGAGTAGTATTATTATGAGAAGATGCTTGCAAAAAATGATGCGCATAAACGAGTTTGTGTGCATTCATTGATCTAAGCCAATTAGAGCGATTTGCGTCATATTTGACCTCGAATCCAGTGGCACCGTCAACCTGCAGTCGCAGGGTCTGTGCTGCAGTATCCTTGTTGTGTTCGCCGTTTCTGATTAAATTTAATGAAATAACCTTATTTTCAGTAAAAAATGTCTTCATCGTAAACACCAGAGTGCGACGAGGTTTTAATCTACTGCATTACACAGCTCCTCGACCTCGAAAATTTGATTACAATTATTATACATCCTTCTACCCCAGATGATGCTGTCACTGGTAAAAATATTCGCGCACGTTGGCTCCGCCCCAAGCATCTTCTCATAATAATACTACTCTACAAACTGCATTACAATGACAATCAGAACAGAAAAAGATCAACAATTTATCACAGATAGAAAGTCCTCCCCACACAGATGGACGATATTTGTCAGTAATCGTGTTACTGTTACATCCGAAAATTGGTCGGGTGATAATCCAGCAGATTTTGCCTCTCGAGGTTTATTCCTATCAGAGTTACTTAATAATGCCTTATGGTGTGCGGGACCAAATTTTTTGTTCGATCCACAAGCCTCATGGACCTCTATATGTTTCCAACATTGTGTTGCCCACTGATGCACTCACGGAGGAACGAAAAATTACATTATATTCTATTGCTTTTTTAGATATTTCCGGACACTTCGTGTATGTTCAACACATTCTATTTAATACAAAATCCCACTATTAAAATAAATCCATTTCATGAATGACATACATGCCCTGTTAATGTCTGTTGAACGCACCCAACATTTGACATTTTCTGATATTTTAAGTCAATTCAAAGTTGGGAAACCGCCCTATAAACTCTATCAAAAATTAAGTATTTTTCTTGATGACCAGGGTATTATAAAAGTCTTATGAAATTAATTACTGAATATTTTGGTATAAAAAACCTTTGCATGCTGGTTTACAATGTGTTCAATGTGTGTTTTCTGATCCACTGCCACTTCAACTCTCTCTACATCCCTTCCAGAAGCTGTTCCTTTGTGCAACTGCCTTCTGAGGGACTATAAATATCCTCCCCAGTTGGTCTCTTGGGGCTCTCTGAACTTTGTGTCAGGGATGTCAAATCTTATGTGCCTGTAATCGGAGCCTCATGGCTCCTCTGACACATATTAATTCGTCAATCGTACATACATGAGGTTATATTCGAAACTTCCTTACATATTGGAGTAACAATGGTAGGTCTCTGTGTTAGCTGTTAGTAATTCTTTATGAATTGTAATAAGGACTCACCTCTTATGTTGATATCGGTGCTTCCCAATCCCTTTTGGTGTGCGTTGGCATCACATCCGATTATCAGTGACAGATTCCTTCCTCCGCAACAGGCAACTATGTCACTCAGTAATTGCGGAGGGCAGGATCTTTCCACGCCTGGAAAGTAGGCGGAGCATATGAACCAGCTCTTCGTCCCTGCCTCCTTTGAAACTGTTACAATAATAATAATAATAAATGTAATAACTTTATTTTTATTGACTTTACAAAAAGTTTAGAAATATAGTTAACACAAGATTAAGGTTAATCATAAAAATAAAAGGTAACATATTTATTAAAAGTTGCAAAACAAGTAAAAGTACAATATTAAAAAGACATAATTAAAATGCATTATGTGAAATCATGGGAGTGCAGCAGAGTGCTGTTAGGGTAGCTGTAACAAAATCAGTGGTGCACAGCACCGGAATTAATGTACAACTTACTCTGTTACTATGTATAATACACACTCTTGGTCTACTTAAGAGTGTATTATTGTGCAGCAATTTACCTGCTTGTGACTTTAGGCCTTCCAATCTTCCTTTGACAAGCCAGGGTTCCTGCAGGTAGGCAATATCTATGCCTTCTTCTTCTAATCTCCTACATAGAATGGCCAGGGCAGCCTTGGTATGATCGAAATTGCAGAACAAATTGCAGAACCCAGAGTTTGTCTCTAACTTGGGAGAGCCTCCCATGTTTTCTATTTCTCTGGTCCATATATGTACCTCAAGTATATGAGAAAAAGAGGTCTGCCCCACAGAGCTTGTTTATGGGGGTAGGTAAGGCTAGATACCATGGGAGGTCACCAGGTGTCCCATTTGAAACACTACGTCCCCAGTACGTCGCAGCCAAGGTCATGATTACACTCAGAATTGAGGAGTTGGTCCTTGGCAATGTCTTTAGGAACCATGCTCGGTTCTTATGCCAAGAGGTCTCCTTTATAATCGTTACTAGCCAGGTCACCTTGGAAACTCTTGGCAACATGGTAATTCTCCTATCTGCCATCTGGAGACGCGTCTGGAAGAGAACTCACTCCCTCAGCAAGATTAAACTCACCGATCATACTCGAAATCCACAATATAAACTTCTAGTCCGGCCAGCAAGTCAATCTTACCATCAGAGACTAAAATCTAACTTATCCACGAAATTTCCAAAAAAAAAAATAGAAAACAGGAAGTGATTTGCATTTGGAGAATGGATATGTACAGCCCATAGAAGCCACATGTGCCATAATTACTTCCACATTCAGGTAGTGGAGTGGAAGTCTGGGAATCGTAAAAGAATGTAATTTTTTTTGTTGAAATAGGTTTAGAATGTCATGAAACTTAGATATTAAATTTAAGTGAAAAAGAATTGTGTCTGTTGGTCTGTCCATCAGTCGATCTGTAACTTTTTTGTGAAGAAGTTCACTCTGAAATGATTTAAGATGTTGACTTGAAAATTTGGTACATATATGTATTACAAGGAGATCTGAAACTAGATTATATTTCGAGTTTAATGAAGGTTTGGGGGGGGGGGGGATAAATAGGGGTAAATAAGTAAAGCAATTTAGTAAGAACCCAGAAATTTGGGATTTGATGTATATACTAGAAACCACAGTATGAAGTTTATTTGTCATCTGCCACCTCCACCACCATTCCTTCTCCATTACTGAAGGGGTTAACAAAATAAAATTGTGAGTTAGTGTGTGTACGAGAAGAGACGAAATGCGCCGCCCGCACTTTGAGATTTTACAATAATGAGATATGGGGAAAGACTGAGAGTCGCCGGTTAGACGCCCTACGGACTGGATTGGGACGGAATTCCCACTGGAATAGGCTATATTTCGATATTACAATCATTCGGATCGATTTTTAATTACCTTAATTAATTCGACTCTCTTTTATTGGGAAAATTTACATGATCCTACGTTTGTTGTAGTTTCGCGTTAGACTACCGACCAAACGTCGCTTTTGTTCCACGCAAAAGTCACTACTTCTTCTTCTTTGGCATTACAACCCTTGGTGGGTTTTAGCCTGCTTCTCCAGTTGTCGCCATTCGTCCGTATCATCTGCTTTTCTTCTCAAATTCCTTACTCTCATAACTTACAGATCCTCTCTAACATCATCTAATCACCTTTTTCTAGGTCTTCCTCTTGCTCTCCTTCCTGGGGGTTTCCTCTTCATCACTTTTCTTGTCTACCTTTCCTCTCTCATTCTCTCCACATGTCCTAACCTTCGTATGTGCTTTAACAAACTGTACTATATCTGCTCCGTCTATCAGCCTATCAAGTGCATGGTTCATCCTGATTCTTTATCCGTCTTCTTCCCGAACCGGGCCAAATATTTTCCTTAATATTCTCCTCTCGAATATTCTGAGGTGCATTTCATAGTTGTTTGTCAATGTCCAAGATTCACATCCATATGTAACAACAGGTCTTATTATTGGGTTGTAAATTTTTAGCTTAGATCCTTTGTTCAAAGTTGTACTTTTAATGAGCTCCCTGTATGCGTGATAGCACCTATTGCCACTCATGATTCTAGCTTTGATATCATAGGTACTGTTATTATTTTCATTAATTGTTGAGCCAAGGTATGTAAAAGTTCCAATTTGCTCAAATTGATATCCTTCGATGTTATTCCTGTTGTTGTTGATGTCCCTGCTGCAATGGATATATTTCGTCTTGGCCTGATTTATTCCAAGGCCTTTCTTTTGTGTCTCATTACTCAGTGCTATTAGACTTTGGGTTAACCTCCTTGGGTCGCGAGCTATAATTGCAAAATTATCAGCACAGGCGCAAATTTGGACACTTTTTGTGGTAGTTAAGCCCCTGGGTCCATGTTTCTGATGGCCGCTTCCAGTACTAAATTAAATAAGACAGCAGAGAGCGCATCTAACTGTCTGACATCGCTACTTATGTCAAACTCTTCTATCAACTTTCCTTTTACCCTGACAGTTGCTCTAGTCAGCTAGAGTGGCTTCAACCATCCTCATCAGTTTTGCCGGGATACCTAATAAAGTTAGATCTCTCAACAGTATACTCCTGTTTACCTGATCAAAAGCCTGCTACATACAGTTTATATAAGTCTATATCATACTCGTAGCACTTTTATTGTATTTGCCTTATAGTATGACATGGTCAGTGGTAGATCGGCAAGATGTCAAAAAATGACAATTTTCTTTTGTTCGTATTGAACTGAATTTTCGATTTTGATCCAGCAATTTACGATACGGACTCATTGCCAATTTTCCTTTTTCAATAGCGACATAGAACGAGCTTCCACTCGAGGTATTTATTTAGTTATGAACGTTTGAAAATTCCATGTTTTTAATTCTTCCTCGATAAAAGTCAAACTACTTATAGTGCTTGAACCAAAATTTGGATAAGCAAATTTTATTTATGTCTTATACAGGGCACTCCAAATTAATTGACACTAATTTCAAGCGTCAACTAGTTTAATTATATTAAAATTAATTATTATTTCCACATACTGGAATGCAAGTATGGTATCAAGATATCTTCAATTAAGGAGACTTGGATGGAAATTCTGGTTGTGGAAGTAGTGGTTCTTTGGGCAGTGGTTTTTAATTTATAAAAGTCAACAGTCAACTTCAAACATTTTTAACAGCGATAAGTGTATAGTCCGAGCCGAAGACGGCAACTACGATTCGCGAGTGTGGAATGTGCCATTCCAAACGTGTAATAGACTATACTTTGTTTAACAGGATTTTAATAATTATACAAAAAAACTTTTCAAAACATCAAATGCCTTTTGTTCGACGTAACCATAGCAACCGAACCACTAAATATGGTTTAACGGCTTTTGATTTTGAGTGTGTTGGAATGATACTTATTCCGACACAGTTTTTAGTTGTGGAATTTGTAGTTTCTGAAACACTGTTGGAGAAAAATTGTTACATCTCTGGTATGGTGACTAATGTCGGTATGTCAGTAAATGGAAAGCATCCAGTATCTACTTAATTAAAACAAACAACAACCAATGAGAAGGCTTGGGATTAGCTACATCTCGAGGAGCGTGTAAAAACTTACAATTGTTTTCTTATGTTAAACAACGAAACATGAGAAACAAATTAGGACGTTATATTTTTTTATGAAAATTCATAATTTGAAACAAAAAAATTAAAATATGCAGGATGACCCCATTGGTGATTACCTTGGTTTTAAAATTTAATGACGCCGATGGAAAGGTACTAATTTTCTTAAATAATATTCTTTTTGGCTGTGTTGGCCAGGGCGAACAAATTATGCGAGTGGAAAACTAATTTGTATAATTACTTACTTTTGGATTAACAGGAAATAAGAATGGCTGCACGTCTGGCATATCTCTCATTTCGTTAAGTATATTTTCCAAAATAGTGGAAAGAACAACCACTGGATCCGTCCTTCTTCTATTTGCCGGTCTGTTATGTTTTTTTAGATAATCACAATGCAAATCTGACACACCCCTACGACGTTTTTTACCTCCCAGAGCATCCTTAGGAACTTTGAGCATAAGACTTCTCCGTTTTATTTCTTCCGCATGCTAAAAACAGGTATATTTATAAAAATCTAAAATTTATTTTTTGTTTGTAAAAAATATGAAAACCTTACAGGCAAAATATTGTTTGATATGCTTGATTGGCCAAAAGTATTTACCTTTAACAACTTCCCAGATAATTTAACTTTTGTACCATCAACATTGACTAGATCCTCGTCATCTGTGTTCAACTGTTTCTCTATATCTTCTTCTTGCTCCTCAGTCATAGCAACATTGATTGGAGCATTAATTCCTCCTGAATTTTGATATAATGGGCAGGCTTTGTTTGTTCTACAAAATAATATGAATATCTTAAAAAATTTCAGTGTATCGTAAGAGAGCATTATACCTCATATGCCCCACATTTCCACAGGCACCACATTTCAATTTTAAATCAGGCTTTAGTTTGGTTTTCCTTCTTGACTTAGGAGGAGAAGTACTTAAGCTTTTACTTGATGTGGGTGTTACTGGAGTAGATGGTCCTAAAACAATAGGCAGCAACCGATTACAGTTAATATATTTTAACAAAATTAATAAGTGAATGTTTTTGCACATTTAAAATGGTTTCTTTTAGTACCATAAAAATTTACCAAGACAGAATTGGGTCGTTATAAAGTTAAAAGCTTATTTAATTCCCCGTAAGGCTTTCTTTTTGTTGTACAATAAAAATTCACAAAATTATGGCCCAAAATGTACAAGTACATATTTGGGAAAATCAGTATATTCTAATATATGTTGAAAGTGCATGGCTATCAGAAAATGTCTTATCACCCTTTCTGTAGGATTTTCATATATGAATTAAACAGTAGGAATATACATTTTTATTGAAATAATGATTTTCAAAAAAATCTTTTTTGTGTATTATTTTAAAATGTATTATCAGCTAAACATGCTACATGTAACATATTAAATAACAGAAATCGAACCTAATATGACTCAATTTTTATTTAGACCTTACTGGTTTTGAGTAAAATGCGAAAAAATAGGTAAATATGAGTTTTCGATGCGGGCCAACATACATCCATGTTGTACTTTAAATCATTTAAGCTTGTTAAATATTTATCTTAAGGCAGTATTACACGATCCAATAAATCGACCGATTTTTTGTCCTTCAATTTGTTGGTGTGTGTAATGCATAAAAATCTGCGGATTTATTGGTCAAGTAAAATCGGTCAATAAATCGAGCAATTAGAACATGTTCTATTTTTCCTCGATTTTATAGGGATTTTCTAGTAACATTTTTTATTTCACTGCATTACCAACATTCAGCATTGTAAGGTTAGTTTGATTTGTTTTTAGTTCTCATCCTTGCTTATAAACAAAGTTGTGATATACCGAAAAATCCAAAAATCCATCTCTTATGACAAACACTTAAAAAGTTTTATCTGCTGTCCTTGTTATTAATGTACTGTGTTAAAACTTTGTACTTTGTTTTTTGCAAAAATGGGACGTCTACGTAATTTACGTTGTCTTTCAAATCGCCAG